>CM019739.1:12638149-12999787 GCA_009761775.1 Ficus carica | reverse complement strand
TTATTCTCTCTTCCGTTCTTATTATTATTTTTTTTTTTACCAAAATCTCTTTTCTAGTTGTTCATTCCATTCCTAATATATATATATATATACATACATACATATGTATATAAACCAGCTGTGGAAGAAGTTCAGAGGCAACGATCAGCCGCCAGCTCACTTGGGTTCCAGTAGGGATTATAATGTTGACATGATCCCCAAGGTATTCGCTCTCATACCTTTATTCTTTTATTTTTTTATTTTCTTGTTTCTAGTTTGTACAAAATCTAGTTACATTGTGCTTTTTAATCAATATATATATATATATATATATTTTACAAATAATAATTTCGATGTTGGAATGAATGGTGCATTTTTCTGTTTTTGTTTCAACTACTAGTTCATGATGGCAAACGGAACTCTGGTCCGAGTCCTAATTCATACTGATGTGACCAAGTATTTGTACTTCAAAGCTGTCGATGGCAGCTACGTTTTTAACTCTGGAAAGGTTTGTTGTTTGTTGTTTTTTTGCTTCCTCGTCTACCCTTCCCAACAACGCTTCCTTATTCACCTTTCCTTTTTCTTCTTCTTATTATTATTATTATCAAAAATCATAGGTTCACAAGGTTCCCGCAACCGACATGGAGGCAACCCGATCTCCCCTGATGGGTTTCTTTGAGAAACTCCGTGCCCGCAAGTTCTTCATTTATGTTCAGGATTATGATGAAACTGACCCCAAAACACATGGCGGCTTGGACTTGACTCGAGTCACTACTAGAGAACTCATTGCGTAACGCCCTCTTCCCCTTTCTTCAACTTTACTCTCTCTTTCACTCTTTCCCACCTTCTCTTTTTAACATATCATCTTTCTTCCTTTCTTTTTTTTTTTTGGGGTAACTCGCTGTTTGTTTTAAATATTTACCGCATAATGTACTAATCTTTTCATTGGAAATGGATTCTCCTATAATCACATAATTGGCTTCTATAAAATTCACTCAATAATTATCAACTTTTTGAAATAAAGACAGATATGGTCTTAAGTTATCAGTATTAAACAAATTTTTAAAAAAAATATATATAAGAAACAGATAGATCTTTACTAGTTTAAAGCTCATGCCACCTACGTCAGATATCATTTTCTTGCAATACTGTTAATTCTGATTAATATGTTCTTAAAAGTCATAAAATAACCAAGCTAGCAGTGGCGTTTAGAGGAAGCACTGCTTACTTTTATTAACGGTTGCTTCCTTCTTTTTCTTATTCTCTGCTTGTCTTTGATAGAAAGATATTACCTTATTTGATTGGGCCTTCTTAATGAGATTTTTTTTTAAGCACCCAATACCAGTTTTCTTATTAGACGATTGATGATTTGTCAGGAAATATGGTCTTGATGCCAACACTATTGACTTCATTGGTCATGCAATAGCTCTTCATAGGGATGATCGTTATCTAAATGAACCTGCACTGGATACCGTGAAAAGAATGAAGGTCAAAGCTTGTTGCCTCTTGCTGTTTACCTTTGTCCAATTTGTTTTGAAGTTCATTACATTGAAATTTTCATTCTTTTCATGCAATTGAACTTCTACTTGTCACTTATCTGATAGCTTTATGCCGAGTCTGTTGCCCGTTTTCAAGGAGGCTCCCCATATATTTATCCTTTATATGGATTAGGAGAGCTCCCTCAGGTCTGTCTCCATTTTTCTTTTATCATCTCTCCAAATCTAAACATACATGCATTTATTTGAAGATAAATAAATAAACTAATCTATGAATTTATCTACCTAAATTTTGTGGTTCGCATAGGCATTTGCACGGCTTAGCGCAGTTTATGGTGGGACATATATGTTAAACAAACCTGAGTGCAAGGTACTTTGCTTTACAGTCCTGATTTCTTTAGCGTGTGGCTAGATGGCTGGTTTTAATCTTTGCTTGATGCCAGGTTGAGTTCAACGAGGAAGGACAAGTTGTTGGTGTTACATCTGAAGGCGAAACTGCTAAATGCAAAAAAGTTGTATGTGATCCATCGTACTTACCAAACAAGGTAATACCATTTTCGGTGATGGGCAACTGGCGATCCTTGTTTTATTATTTTTTCTTCTTCCATGTGTATTAAGTGTGTGTGTGTGCTTCTGTCGAAATTTTAGGCTGATTTTTATTCTTAATTTTTTTAAAATAAAATTTTTTTATTTTTATTCCTTGTTATGTCAATGTTGATGATGAAGCGGTGATAATAAACAATTTACGTACATTTTCAACAGGTTAGAAAGGTTGGTAAGGTTGCAAGAGCAATTGCGATCATGAGTCATCCAATACCGAACACCAATGATTCTCATTCAGTGCAGGTTATCCTGCCACAGAAGCAGTTGGGTCGCAGATCAGACATGTGAGTTCCCGTTTAATGTCCCTCAGAGATAAATGGAGGAAATGGCTGATTATCCTTTCTATCACAATCCAATTCTTTATTCCAATTGAAATTGGACTTCTTGTTACTTTATTCGAATCTGATCCTTTCTTGAAAGAAAGGGTACTGGTAGTCGTTTTAACAACCAACCTAGTGTAGCAATAGTTGCACTCGCACATTTTGGTTGGAGATTAATTTTGGGAGAGAATAAAAGATAAAATAGTGAAAGTAGATCACATGTCCCAGTGACTGTGATATGGTGATTTTTCTTTTGAACCATGTGGCTGGATGGATGGTATGGAAATTCTGATTAGTTCTGCATTTGAATTTCTTCTTTGTGAGTTTTCAAAATTTTGTCCCAATTGTTATGCTGAAATCTGCTATCCTTTTGTTAGATCTGGTTTTTGAGGTAAGGGCATGGTAGAATTCCTCGGGGGGATGGGTAAAATCACTTGTTTTGTCAAGGCGAGATTCCCATGACTGGTTTTAGACCTAAGAAAATCCTAATTGAGCTGTTCTTAAATTTGACGACAGGAACATGTAGAGCACTTGGTGTAGCCTTTCCTATGCTTTTAGTGCAATGGCTTTGTTTGACGATTGGTTGTTAAGTTTGTTTTATGAGCTAATTTTCATGACTTTTTTATGGCTGCACAGGTATCTCTTCTGCTGTTCTTACTCTCACAATGTTGCTCCGAAAGGAAAATATATTGCATTTGTGTCGACCGAGGCAGAGACTGAGCATCCCGAGACTGAGCTGAAGCCTGGAATTGACCTCCTTGGGCCTGTAGACGAGATTTTCTTTGATACTTATGACAGATATGAACCAGTCAACGAGCCTACACTGGACAATTGCTTTGTATCCACAGTGAGTTGGCCTTGAGTTTTCGCCCGAATGCTCTCCATGACTTCCGTATATATTCCTGGTTTGAGTGTTATGGGTGCATAATTACATGATTCTCCTTTGTTGTGTTGCAGAGTTATGATGCTACAACACACTTCGAGTCCACAGTTATGGATGTGCTGAACATGTATACCCTGATAACCGGGAAGGTAATCTTTGTAATTTTGAGATTTGTCAACTGTAAACGAACCAACTTGTAAGAAAAATTTTAACCAAGCCCTATTTTTGAGCAGGGTGTTGACCTGAGTGTGGACTTGAGTGCTGCAAGTGCCGCAGAAGAATGAGGAGCGCTCCTCTCTCTTTGGTATTGATACGATAATTATGTCATTCTATCTCAAATCAAACTTCGTCTTAAAAGACGGTCAAGTGGAACCGGGATTGTCCCGAGTTTTTTTTTTTTTTTAATCTTATTTTCTCCATAGACAATATTACAAAAATGTTTGAAGATGTTGGTTGTCATGGAACATGTGTGGAATGATTCTGGCCATGCATTTGTGACAACTTGTTACCTGCGGGTTCGGTTCTTGTCTTGTTAAAAGTTGTTCTATGTTGGGAGCCATGGCTCTGCGCTTTGTGTTGATGCATTTGAAATGAATGATTAAGATTCCGGAGCCGCTCCATAAATATCACAGAATAAAACATTAAAATGTCATATAAACAAAATTAGTTTTACATGAGAAAATATATTTCCAATATCAAGTTGAAATCCTGCAAGATTTCAACGTGAATGAAAATCTATTTTGATTTTAGGTAATCGTTTTGGCGTATATTCTTTAGATAAAGTTGTAAACAAGTTATTTATGTATAGAGTTGTTGATCTCTTTCAATGTGATTTCAAAGACTTCTCCCAAATAGTTTGCTTGAGATATTGGTAGTGTTGCCAAAGTATGGAAAACTAAAAATTCCATATCTGTCAGAATTATCAAAATCATTAGTATACGGATGAGTATATGGATGTTAGATATGAAGAGTCTTATTGTAGGAGGTGATACAATTTCACATGCGTTTGATGCACGGGTTTGAATTGAGCTTTTTGAGTTGAAATTGAATTGAATGTGCATTGATGAGGTGTTTCAACTGTTTAAACTAAAAAAATATAAAAATTTGAAAAATGTTTTAGAAAAAAATATTATTATAGAGTTTGTTTTGTTCGTCTCGAAATTCTATATAGTTTAAAAAAAAATTATCTCATTTGAACTTATACATGTAAAGTTATGAATTTTTAAAGTTTGAGTTACAAAAATTATAAATAGTAAAATTAAGATTGACTATTCAAAAAATGATAAAAAAAAATGAATTGAATTTTTTAGGTTTAGATTGAGTTAGAACTTTGATGCTGCAAAATTTAAGTCCAAACTCACATAAAGATGAATGGTCGTCCTTTCATATATTAGTAGTGTTGCTTAAATGAGGATAAGTAAAAATTTTATGTCTGTTATAATTATCAAAATTATGAGTACATGAATATCAAATATGAAGTCTTATTATACGGGTTGATATAATTGGAAATGGTAGTGTTAAGAATATCCACTTTAATCTTAATTATTGAGTATTAATTCATGAAGTGATAAACGGTCATCTTTTTAATAATAGATATCTTTAATTGATATGATAATTATGTTGATAAAAAACAAAAAAAACTACTCACAAAGTAGTATTTAAAAATTCAAATTAGAATAAATAATTCAATAAATTGTCAATACTTTCTGAAACTTTCTCTTTTTTTTTTTTTTTGAAAGTTTCTTATATATTTTTCTGAAATTTCCCGATACTTTATACAAATTATACTGAATTGATTAAAATTGGTATTTCAATCAATATTCATTGATATTTAGCAATAATTGGTTAATATTTTGAAGGAAAAGATTTTAAATTGAAAATATAGTTAGATTTTTTTACGATATTAAAATTTTAGCTCTATTTTTTATCATGTAATTCGGAAGGTACAACGCTTCTCTGAGTTGAGCCAACTAAATAAAATTGAGATAGTTTTAGATGTATGAAATACTCATTTTTTTTTTTTTTAATTAGAAGGAAAAAAAAAAAAAGGGAAAAGGGGAAAAGAAGTGAGAGAAAAGGAAGGGGTGGAAGGAATTAAAGAGTAAATAGAAAGGAAAAAAAAAAGGGGGATGGAGAGGGCAACAATGGCAGCAACAAACCTTGTGAAAGGAGGCGGCGTCCTATTGCTTTGCTCCTCTTCTTCTTCTTCTTCTTCTATTACTTGTTCCCTGTTCCGAAGAAGAATGGCTTCTTTTTCTTTGGCTTCTCCTCCTTATCCCAACATCAAGAAGCTTTCACCTTCACATTCATTATCCCATTCGCATTCTCTGTCTCTGTCTCTGTCTCTGTCTCTGTCCTCAACAACAACAACAACAACATCTATAAGAAGAAGAAGAAGAAGAAGAAGCCTCTTCTCCTCTTTCTGCACCATCGCCACCGATAACAACACCCCCGCCGAAAATCAACGGGAAAATCAGCAGCAAGCCGACCAACCTCAAGCTCAAGAAGAAGAAGAAGAAGAAGAAGAAGAAGTTAAAGCAGTTAAAGCAATTAAAGCAGTTAAAGAGGCGGCCGATTTGCTCGACATCAGGGTTGGCCGCATCTTAAAGGCATGGCGCCATGAGGAGGCCGATTCCCTCTACGTCGAAGAGGTCGATGTCGGAGAGCCCCACCCTCGTCTCATCTGCAGCGGCCTCGTCAATTACATTCCTCTCCACCTCCTTCAGGTCTTGTTGTTCCCCCATTTTTACTACTTTTTTTTTTTTTTTTTTTTTAAATTTGGATTTTTAGTGGATTTTTTTATTATTATTATTTTTTTTTTTTTGACAGGACGCTCGAGTGGTGGTTCTGGCGAATCTTAAGCCGAGGAACATGCGCGGTGTAAAGTCCTCCGGAATGCTGATGGCTGCTTCTGATGGTTCCCATTCTCACGTGGAGCTTCTTGTTCCTCCCGAGGGTTCCATTCCTGGTGATCGCATTTGGTTTGGCTCTCCACACCAACACCAACACCAACACCTCCCTCCTCCTGCCTCCCCCAACCAGGTCTCCTATGGCTTTCTTTAGTCTACTTCCTCTTGTAGCAAACCCATAATTTCTTTATTCTCTCTCTCTCTCTGCCCCCCAAAATCTCTGGTTTGTTACAAGGTTTGTATGATACAAAAAAAAAAAAAAAATGCAGATCCAAAAGAAGAAGATGTGGGAGCTTGTACAACCTCATCTGAAGACAGACGATTCTTGTGTTGCTATGCTTCTCGGGGAGCATGCCATGCGGACTTCTGCTGGTGTCGTGTTTTCTACTTGTTTAAAGAACGCTGTTATCTCTTGATTATCGTTTGCTTGAATTCATTCCCCCTCCCTCCCTCCCTCCCTCCCTCACTTCTTCATTCCTGCCTATCTCGCGTTGCACTACTCTTTTGTTTCGCATTCCCCCTTTTTGTTTTACCAAACATTTTTACCACTGATATTCAGCTTTCATATCATATTTGCCTTGTTATTTTTCATTTTTTTTTTTTTTAATTTTTTTAAAATTATTTCGTTTGTTCAACAATGAGATGAAAACTAACCAGGAAGAGGCTAAGGAGAAGTACTCATGCAACCTCAACATAACTATGACAGCTAACTTAACTATGTGTTAGACATATCCATGCTAAACACCTACGTTTGTTTTATTCCTTTAGATTTTATTATGGTATAACTAGATCTTGTATTGTATATACACACGCTAGAGAAATGGTAGTGGATGGCAAAACAGTCTTACACTATTCAATGAGTGGCCAATTTTTTTTTTTTTTTTAAGCCTACCAATTAATTGCCTTTTTGTGATGATGTCGATGTTTGAAATTGCCATAACTAGATCTTGTATTTGTATATAAACTACATATACACGCTAAGAGAAATTGGCTTTGCTCCTATTGGCATCACAAACAGCAATGATGAGGCTCCCATTGCAATGTGTCACAAATATCAAAGCGTAACGTAGTCAGTGGTGGGTGTGTGGGTGATGGGCAAAGTGGTAGTTAGGGGAGGACGACGGAGGAAAATTCCTTGAGTCCGGTGTGATAGTGGGGGTAGAGGGACGGGAGTGGGAAGAGGATTTTTAGCTTAAAATATTTTTTAAATATTCGTGTTCCAATCATATATATCTTTAGGAACATAGGCAATGGCATTGGCATTGAATATTACCAATTATTCAATGGTGAGTGTTTGTGTTATGGATTCATTGTTTCCTTTCTTGTTGGTCTATCCTATCCGATTCTCCTATGTTGCTCTATTCAGCTCTCATATATATATATATATATATATATATATATAATAATTAATTTTCAATGCCTTTTTTTTCCCCTAGTAAAATCGCTTAGAAAAATGTTAGATACACAAATTTTAATATCAACTTTTGAATATCAACCTATGTATCATATGAGTTGTTATTTTTTTTTTTTTTATATTAACTATTTAAAGTATTACTACAGTAATTGATTACGTCAAGTGAATTGATACTTAAAAAGTTAATATTAGAATTGGTATCTCTAACATTATTACTCAATTGCTTATTCACTTAAAAAACTAGAGTTCCAAATCAAGAATCAAAGAAAAGAAAGCGTGGCTGCTCTCCTCACAATAAATCACATAGGGGATTGGGGGTGCATTTGACTGCAGCCTTTGGCAAATGTAAATTATAAATTGTAATGTACATCTCTATTCTGTGTAACATTATCTTTCTTCTTCCTTTCTTTGGAAGTACCCGAGTTTATACGCCATTTCCAATAATTGGTCTATTCCCCCAAAAAAAAAAAAAAAAAAAAAAAAAATTTGTTTGTTTTCTTTCAATGACTACCTTTCTAATTGGGCAATGGGCACTGGGCATTGGGCATTGGGTCTAATGTAAATATCTATCTATTCGTATTTCCAGGAATGCAATCTTCACTAAAACCTATAAACTAGATATCTTATTTCAATATTTTCAAAGAATCAAAAATGCTATTTTATCATTATCACTACCACTAATGATTTTTTTTTATGTAAGAATGACGAAATATCAAAGAGGTTTTGGGATCTAGCTCTGCCTTTCTTTTCTTTCTTGCTATTATGACCATCAAAACAAGAGCCGTAAATTGTACCATTACCATTCATATATAAATATATACATATGCCAGAGGCTAGTCTTTAGGATTTTAATGATACGCAATTAAAAAAATTAAATAAAAAAAGAAAGAAAGAAAGAAAGAAACATGTTTCGTTGTACATTTTTTTTTTTTTTTTTTTTAACACTATGAGTGAGTTACAAAAAATTGTATGGAGAAAGAAAGAAAGAAAGAAAGGCATAATAACAGAACAATAACAATAATTTGTGTGTCATGTTGGGGAATACTTACACGTATGTATAAGTAAAATCTCGGACATTAGAAGGCATGAAAGCCAAGAACAAAAGAAGGGCAAGAATACCAATGGGAAGAAGAAGCAGCAGGAAAGGCGGCGGCGGCAGCGGAGGCAGTATCAACGGAAGAATGAGCAAGGACGCCGTCAAACACAGCAGCAACAGCAATGACTCCAAGCTGAAATAGCTCACCCCTAACAATCTTCTGCCGCTACCTTTGCCGCCGTGTGACAATGTCCTTTGCAACTCCATCTTTCTGCCTTCCCCCCCAACTATTCCCATCTGTCTTCTTCCTGTCTTGCTTTCCATCCTACTGCAACTCCACTAAGGCAAAGGCAAATGCAAATGCAAATGCAAACTTGCTGTCTCTTCTTTTGATCGTGAATTCGAATTCGAATTCGAATTTGAATTTGAATGTGAAGCTGAAGCTGAAGCTGAAGCTAAATCTGTTCTTGTTGCTCTTGTTGTTGTTGTTGCTGCTATATCTTCTTCTGCTTCTCCACCACCAACTTCACTATTCATTTAGTTTCGACAGACACCCTGACTAGCCTTCCTCCCCCACCCCAAAAAAAAAAAAAAAAAAAATCCACCTTTTTGGGATGATGCTCACTTGAGATTAACACAATCCAAAACCCAATCTCTCTGCTGTTCTGGTTTTTCGACTTCAATCTCTCTCTCTCTCTCTCTCTCTCTATTTAACGTTGTTTCACTTTGAAAGCACATATAAACCATGAAAAGTCGTCCCCTGCAATCCAACTGTCATCCATTTTCAAATCAAAACCAAGAATTACAACATAACTCATCACACCCTATTCTTCAATATTCCTTTATTTGTTTTTTCTCTTTCTTTCTCAAGAATCAAGATAATAAATAAGTAAAAACAGAAGCCGCAAACAAAACAAGTCATCATTAAATAAATAAATATAAATGTATCACAGGAAGGAAATATAGACATCACGAATAAATCAGTCACAAGCAATTGCAAAATCATATCAGGGAAGGACAAAAAGAAAATGATTTTTATCGATTCAAAACAATGCCTAGAAGAAGAGGAAGAAAAACAAGAAACAAAACAAAAATTGTAGAAATGAGATCTGGGTGGGGAGTACCTGTGATGCTGAATCAGATGGAAGGAGTTTTTTGCATCTGAAATCCAAAATCTGAAATGAAGAAGAAGAAGAAGAAGAAGAAGAAGGTCATTCGAAAAGCAACAACAAATTGTGAAGAAGATCGAAAAACAAAGTTTGGAGGTGTGGCTGGGGCTCTGAGGGAGAGAAGGTTGGGGGGTGGAAAATATGAAGATGAATATTATTGGGTTCGTATTTTTGTCGAAAGGAAAGAAAAGTAAAAAGGATTTTAAATACAAAAACAAAAAGTACTGTATTTGTATTATTATTACTTTACCATTTCTTTCCGTCCCTCCTCCTTTCTTTCTTCTTATATTATTATTATTATTATTATTATTATTAATGTTTTAGAGAGAGAGAGAGAGAGACAGAGAGAAGAAAAGAAAAAGAAGAAAAGAAAAAAAGAGGAAGGGGGGGATAGATTCAGTGAATTCCAAAATCAAGTGGGGGCTCTGCTGCTGTTGGTGGTGCTGACAAAAGCAAGTTGGTTGATTTTGGAAAACTATGAGAGAGAGAAAGAGAGAGAGAGAGAGAGAGAGGATTATGAGAAGGGCAGTGTGTCTCCCAAGGTTCTTCTCCCCTGGTCTCTTCTATGCCCCCCCTTCCCTTCCCTTCCCTTCCCTTCCCTTTCTTTCTTTTTTCTTTATCAAATTATTTATATATATACAATTCACACAAACCTACATATATATATATATATATATAGATATAAATAGAAAACAAAGCGGATGGCTTTGGCTAATATTATTATTATTATTATTATTATTATTATTATTATCAGATAAATTAATATGACATTTATTTTATATTCTTAACTAATATAATATAAATTTTAATTAATTTTAATTTAATTTTATATTATATTAATTTAATATTAATTTTTTATATTATATTGATATAATAATTTTTAAATTTATATTATTCGATCGCTTTTTTTTTTTATTATTATTATTATTATTATAATAAAAAGGCCATAAAGCCAAATCTAGCATCCCTTGGAATCATTCCACGCTCTTATTCCCCTTATTTTATTTCCAAATTGCATCCATTCTATTCTTCTTCTTCTTCTTTTAATTTTTTATTATTTTTATTTATAAATACTAATTGACCGGCTTTCTTTCTAATTTTTACACCCATACACTACTTATAATATCAACTATTAGTTTAATCATTCATATTACATCTATGGGGGGAATGAGTTGGTAAGAGTTGATGTTTATACTAGCTTTTCTCTTTTGTCCACCCGGATTCGAACCCGTTGCCTCTCCTTAGACCTCACTTCAGTTTCGGTTGTTGAAACATGGTTTGATGATGGCTGAATAAACTCCGGATGGCCGACATAGAGAAATTAAAATAAAAAACATATCTTCCTATCAAGAAAATGGGTTCTTATTTGTGGGGTTAAAAAATTTGAAAATAATTAGGTTACCCTCATGTCCCTTTTTTATTCACGAAAAAAATCACTCAGGTAGAGAAAAATATACATAATGTTTTACAAGTTACCACCCAAATTCATAAAATTGCTCCTCAATCTCTTTGAGTATACCAGTCCTTATTTTATTACTAAAAGCAAGTGTTTGAGCATATGCATGCGTGTATCCATTTATAATTGTCTTTTATTCTTATTGTCCCCCTAGAAATAATGATCATATACATTTTATATTTATTCAACAAAATACTAATGTACAAAAGAAGTAACATCAACAAGTTGATGTTGATAAAGAAAGACTGTAACACTTAAATGTTCCGAAACTATTATTATATTTTTTTAACATTAGTGTTACGCTGAATAAGTATATAATATTCTTCATATTTCAATATATTACATTAAAAAAAATGGTCTTTTGATCTTATTTATATATAAATAAAAAATACTATGAATACTCATTTTAATCTCAAATTTTTACTTTCTTTAAAAATAACGGAAATTCAAACAGAATTTAGAATCTGATTTATGTAATAGCGTCGATTTTATGAATGAGACAGAGACACAACCAAGAACAAATGCATTTTTTTTAACTTTATTTTTCTACCTATTAATAAAATTGTAAGGAACTCGGCATGAATTTGGAATGGGAGACAAAAGACATTTGACTTGTAGCATGTTATGGTTTTCTTGTCATAGGAAGAGCAAAACCACGCCAGTGCCTAGTGCCCACCCAGAGTGTTGGATTTAAAAAATATATATATATATATATATATATATTATTAAAGATAAAAGAGAGAAAATTTTATGATGTTTTTTATTTTAAATATTTTTTTTTGTTAAATTTATTTATTTCTTTAATAATTGGATCACATGAATGCGATGAATAGTATTACTAGATCATAAAATTCTAAAAGGGCAAAAAAAAAAAAAAAAAAAAAAATTCTAAGGGGATGTTTGGGGACATCTCCAAACATATCTTCAATTTTTTTTAACTACCTTTGACTATTCACATTGTCTAAACTCAAACCTTAAGTCTATAATATAACTTTGTTATTTCAAATTACAAAAAATTTCGAGATAAATGAATTAAGATTCATAATAATTTTTTTACTGAATACATTTTAAATTTTTTCACTTATTCATTTTTTTCAACCAAACACATATTTTTAAAATTTATCTTAATTCTAATCTAATAGGTTGTTTGGTTCTCATGTGTGAACTTAAAATTTTCATTTCAGTTTTTATCTTTTTCTAAAACATCAACAAAAATTATAACTAATTTTAAATAAATCAATCAACTTTAACTAAAAAATTATTTCTTAAATCTGTATTATGAATGCATGCTAAATATATTCAAAATTCTGGATCTAATACCTTCACCAAACAGGTCCAAGGTGGGGAGGGGGTTGCTGAAAAACGGAGGGACACCAGCGTGGAGGACAAAGAGAGGGGGTGATGTGAAGTGTTGTTACTAAAAATAATAACATGGAGGAGGAGAGATCGGTTTATGGTATATATATATATATATATATATATATTTATATAATAAAGGCCTTAAGAGGTCAAGTCAAGTGTGGGGTCAGATGGAGCCGTATGGGCAGAGTCATTAGTTTTTTTTTTTTTTTTTTTCAATAAATTAATTTAAAAAAATAAATAAGATAAACATTTATATTGATTCATATTCATTTGATTTGAATTCATTCAATGCATCTCATTCAGTCTTAGTCCATATGCAATTTCGTCAAATGAATCCTGATGCCATCCATATATGCATGCAACTTCCGATTCCTTATTTTTTTTTTTTTTTTTTCCTTGATTGTCATTTGTTCTTTCCTTTCCTCGTACAACCCCCCCCCCCCCTCCCTCCCTTTATCACTTGTCTTCTTTACTTTTATTCCTTCCATTTTTTTTATTATTATTGTCAACGATGTAAATATTAATATTTACGAAAAATATGGATACTTAAATTTTATAAAAATATTGACATCCATGAAACTTTAAAATAATTAGTACATAAATTATATGAAATTCTCATAATACAGTAAATTATAAGTTTATATTCATCAATTAAGTAAAATAATTGAAAGACAACGTAATATAGGTACATCAAATTCATTGTTTCAATTACATGATAAGAAAATATTTATATTAAAAAGAGCTTTTAGGATGTTTGAAAGAATTTTTAATACCTTATTAGCGTAAATAATATCGATATCAAAATATGAGATTTGAGATTTGAGTATTTTTATATTAATTAATGCACTTTGTATATGTCTCTCAATTTCTACTCTCTCTTCATATATAAAAAATTGTGGGTGAATCAAAAAAAAAAAAAAATCATGAATGTTACTGTATTAAAAGATAAATTATATTTATGTTAATATTTTATGGATATTTTGTTGATATCTCGTAGAAAATTTTGAGAAATTTCACGATATTTTGTCATTTACTACTACATTTTTTGCGAAAATCAATATTTCTATATTTAAAAAAAATTGATATTTACATATATTTCAATAGAAATTTTACGGATATTCTAAAAAAAGATATTTCACTCATGTTTTTATATCGATACTTTCAAAATATGGAAGTTTTCGTGCAAAATTAAATAAAAATTATCATTTTTTTAAAACTAAAAAAATGTCGATTGCTCGTACAATTACACTTTCCAATATTATATTAATTAGGGTTGGCAATACGGGTCGCGACACGACGATACGATTCGAAAACAACACGAATTTTGTGAGTTCGGGTTGGGAAAAATAAGGGACGGGTCAAATTCGGGTGACCCAAAATTGACACGGGTAAAAACGGGTCGTGTTCGGGTTGGACCCGTAGAACCCGAACACGACCCATTTTTTCCCGTGTCAATTTCGGGTCAAATGTCTTATCAATTTCGGGTGACCCGAACACAACTCAGGTCCGACCCAAAAAAGTTTGATATGCTGTTAAAAAATTTATTATTTTGTCAATGGTATGTTTTTTTTTAAGGTAAATTATTATTCTTCTAGGTTTTTAATGAATTTGGGATATAATTTGCTTAAATTGAATTGATTTTTGTGTCAAATTCAAATTAATTGCGGGTTTAATTTGGGTCGAGTTGCGGGTTCAATTCTAATGAAATTCGTGTCGTGGGTTCAGTTCGTGTCACAAGTTCAGTTCGTGTCGCGTGTCACGAGTTCAGTTCGTGTCGTATCAACCCGTTACGGATTCGTGTCGTGTTCGTATTGTGAATTTGAAGTCATTTTCGTGTCACGGGTCGTGTTCGGATTGGGGAAGAAAAAAATCGACACGGCTCTAACACGATACGTGACACAAATTAATACCCCTAATATTAATGTTGTCTACGCAATGTACATAGTAGAAGCCAAAAGGAAAGCGGACAAAGTAGAATGCCAAAATCACTTTTAGCGTTTTAAATTGAAAGTCAAAATAGTCTTATTAAAAAGCTTTAAATGTTGAAAACAAATAATCATAATCTAGTATATCACACATGCATGATGCATGGGGTGGAGTGGAGGGGTCAAATGTGATGTTCCGAGGAAGCACTTGGCCGGCTGCCCTGCCGACCTCCATTCACTCTGATTTATTTATTAATTTAAAAAAAAAAAAAAGAAAGATCAAATATACTCTTGTGGTTGATCTGTACGGTAAGATTGTGTTTATTATTTATTTGTGTTATATAAAAAAAAAAAAAAAAAAAAAAAAAAAAAATTCATGCACCTCTGTACTCTTCGAATGCTAAAAAAAAAATTATTTACCCACATATCCCTTTATTTTACATATACGCTATTTTGCACACAAAAAAGAAGGAAGGAAGGGAAGGAAACAGAAAATTAAAAAGAGAGAGAGAAAACTTTGCGTCTCAAAATTTTAGTGCCGCCTTACAATCAATAGTTGTTACTTTTCGTTTATGACCAAAAATAGTCCATCTTGTGTGGGATAACTAATCTCATTAGAGCATGTGGAGTTATCCCAATTTGACTCCAATTTCACAACAGTTTGTTATGATTAAAATGTTACGAAAAGAATATAAAAATAAATATTTTTTAATTAATTGATCAAATTGTTTTTGAAGTTTGTAAAAATAAAGTCCAATCCAATTTCAAACCATAACCAAATACATAATATTGTTAACCATAACCTAATGCAATCCTAAGCAATAATCTTACCCAATCATGTGCAGTGCACCTAGTGTAGCTCTAGTTAATCATGTAGTCTAACGCAACTTATGGCACCTAATGCAGCTTTAGTTAATCTTCGATATCTTGTTACTAATCACCTAATTAAGTGAACTAAGTGAATTTACATATTGAACATAAGATGAGAGGATTTAAATTTACATCTTGAGATAGAGTCATAGACAAAATTATATTACTAAACTATGCTTGCAAATACTTAATTAAACGTATAGTAAGTTTAAACGTTGATAACTAATGTCACAGTACATGTAATATTTATAAATCCTTGGTCAAAAATTGGGTAACATCGCATCTTCCTCATCCAGACAACATATATTTTCATTAGAAGTACTAGTATCAGTTTAATGAACAAAAAATTGAGCAACAATGACTTGACTATATTTACCTTGACTTTTTTGCACCGGTACACACTAATTTTATCGCATAGTTACAATTTACATCCTGAACTTACAAATTTGTAACTATTTACCCATTATTGATTACAATATTAGTCTTTTGAAGGAAATTGATATGTGATTTGTATATAAGTCGTTAATTAATGAAATGAATGATCATTTTTAACATTTTAATCCAAATTTATCTAGATTAAGATCTTTAATTAAATATTATAAAAGTAAAAAACTTTCAATTAACTTTATTTTAAATATAAAATTGGGATTATAGGACATTTTATACTCTTCATTAACAACCTATATGTAAGTCAAGCTATCAATTTTCATTTAAAAAAAAAATCAAAATTGTAACCAATGAGGGGTAAAATTCTACAAACTTATAAATTCAGGGTGTAAATTAAAAAAATTAAAAGTTTTAAATTAGAATTACGCGATAAGTTCATGGTGTATCTGTGCAAAAAAACCAATTACCTTATGTCATCATTATTAAGCGGGATTGGACTTTGTCTTCCAATCTTAGCCCTCCAAGTGTATGCAATCAGGAGAAGTTGAAAATACCCCTACCCCTTTCCCTTCTATGAAGGAATCTCACCATTGTACTTATTGATGGAGGCCAAAAAAATTCAATCCTAGCAAACACCACTTAAAAGGTCTATCCATGACAGAAGAGTTTGCTCCGGTAGGAGTGAAAAAATGCACCCCGCTCTTTTGCTTCATTTGGTATTTCAACTCAACTCTAACTAAACTGTACTTTTTCATCTCAATTTTTATCTTTTTATGAAAAGTCAACAAAAATTATAACTAGTTTTCGAAAAGTCAGTCAATTCCAACTTAAAAATTTAATCTATAATGATGAACCAAATGCAAGCTTAATCTCTTACTGATAAAATTGTCCACTCCCTGTGCAATGCGCATTCCATGTGCAGTGAGTAGGCATTCTGTTTTACCTCTCTATTTATACTTTGTTCATGTGTATCGTTAGTTCTCTAGTAAATGATCAATTTATGAATAAACTATAATTCAAGGATGATCTTTGTAAATTGCTAAAAAAAAAAAAAAAAAAAAAAAAAAGAAGAAGAAAAATCAACAAAGTATAGGGAGGGAGGCCAAATCTAAACGAATCATCTTGCTTATAATATCGACTTCTTAATTGTGTTTTTGTCATAATATTTACTTTTACTTCTAAGCAAGAGGACTAGAAGGTAAAAGCAAAAAATAAAAATTAAAACTTCTACAAATATCTGTTAAGATACACTGATATTTTTACAAATCACTTTTGAGTACTTTTATCAAATACAATATTTACGTCACAGTTTACGAAAAAGACTTTTGGAGACTCCAAAAGCATTACCAAAGTAACCCTAACATAGCCATCCGAAATTGATTAGGCAAGAGACGATTAGAAGAGAGACTGGAGTAAGTTAGAGAGATTGGAGTGAAATGGACGAATAGAGAGAGAAGATTGAGAAGGAGAACAGGCGGGAAGAAGAGAGGGAATGAAGAGGGAGAGATGGATTTTATTTTATTTTTATTTTTATTTTTTTGGTATATGAAGCAGATATCTTATAGTGTGTTTGGATCACATTCATTTATATAATATTTAGGTATTTCATATATTTTATTTTACCGTAATTTTATTTGATCAATTAATCATCTCAAAACACTCTCCCTCCATACACTTTTTTATATTAACTTTTACTAATTACATTACATACTCTCTCTCTTCAATACATATTAGAATGATTATTAAAACGTAAGCAATCCAAACACATCTCATTTGAATACAATGATTAAAAAATAGATATAAATACATGCATATTTCACTTTATCTATTTATTAAAATACAATATAGAATAAATGTGTGATCTTAACAAACTATTAGAGAAACATGATAGTTCGATAGTTTCGTGACTAGTCAAAAAGTTAGAAGGAAGGGTAAAACGTGGCTTAAAAATAAACCACTTAAAATTACTGGCATGAAAAATAAACATGTGTGTAAAAAGAGTAATATGCCAGATAATTTTTTGTTACTGGACGACTTCCATATCTCTCTCCAAAGAAGAAAGGACTATGCAGGTCAAAATTCTCTCCATATGTTAGTTAATAAAAAAAAAAAAAAAAAAAAAAAAAATCAAGCTTTAACAAATGATATAAATGACTTTGGATGTCGTCACTCAGCATGAGTTTTTGAGCAACTCATTCTGTTTTAACTAAATCCTAATCCAACTGAAATAAATAACACAGAGTTTATCCGAACGTCAGGTAATTCTACACACACATGACACATGCAGATCAGACGAAATGAATAGTCATAAATAGTAAATAAAACCTTTAAAATATATATATATATATATATAAATATATAAATATATAATAAGTTGGAGCAGGATGACCATAGAATAGATAGCACTAAGCAGTGCCGGTCTCTACTCTATAGTAAAGTAGGATCACATCACAACAAGAATAAATAGTTTTAACCCCAAATTACTCTGCTGCCACGCCCTCAGCAATCCTCTTGTAACGTTTCAATTCAAACATTAAGAGACATAACATAATAAAACATAAAAAGACTCTCATGGACAGATACAACAACAACTGCAAGAAGAGATTCATATCGTCATAAAACCTTAAAAACGAAAACAACCATCTGCAAATCCAAACTCTGCCTGCCTGTTTGTCTTTGTCCCTTGTTAATTTCCCAAACCCACCACCACCTCTCTCTCACTCTGTTTCACAAACAGACAACGGCAGCCACGCCCAATTCTCTTTCCTCTACCCCTGCACGTGTGTAACAAAACATATCACAACTTCTTCTTCACTTACACCCACAAATCCAAAAGCATGAGAAGATGAATCAGACAACACAAGACAGACATTTTAATCCTCTTATCTCTCTCACACACGAATTATTACGAACTTCAGGCTTCTTTTATCATATGCGACTGAAAGGACCATGTGTACTTCCAACCAAAAATAAAGGTGGATTTTTCAGGTTTCGTTAAGTTGATCTCATTAGTGGCTTCAGTATGTACCTGAGTTTATCATATCGTAATGTTTTTTTTTTTTTTTCCTCTCTATAACCCCAAATGTCTATTGATTATATCTTTAATTTGGACTTGGTTAATGAATGGATATTGAGATTTTTGATTTCCCATCTCTTCGCACTCCCTTTGTGATCTAATCACTATTGGTTCTATTTATCTCTCTTGGTTCTAGTGTTGTACATCAGGTTACTCTTCGTCTCTGACGGGGAGTGTCTATCAGAATTAATAAATCACCTTACAACACTCCAGTTGAATCACAGAACATGTGTGAGGGGTGGGTCCAGTTCCATTTTTCACATTGCTACAGTTGAATCACATTGCTATAAACAATGAAATGACAGATTCAAATTAAAAAAAAAAAAAAAAAAACTATTGAGAAGAGAAAAATAATAACAGAATTCGAAAAAAGCATGATAGAGGGCCAAAATAAAAGCAATGGATGGAGTGAAGAGAACCCAGAAAGTTAAGTTGTCATACCTCATCATCATCATCATCATCGTCATCACCGCCATCCTCTTTGTTCTTCTTGAGACGGGTAGTTCCACCCTCTTTGGAGATGGGCAACTTCATTGCTCCAAAGGGTGTGTCCACATCAATATTTCCTTTGAGAGTGTAACCGGTACCCCTTCCGCGAATCATGTCCCAGAGTGCAGAGCCAAAGTCCTTGGGCTTGAATGTGATGGGAACATCAATGTAGCTGATTCCAGTCTTTTCAATCTTAGCGGACTTGGAGAGTTGTGCGCCTCCGATGCTCACATCATTTAACCAGACCTCATAGTCAAGTGCATTGAGGCCCAGGTCGAAGTCATTTTTGTTCTCCAATTTCAAGTGGAGCACCGCAACTGTTTCTTCAAAAGAGAAAGTCTGAAAGCGTATCTTCTCAAGGTCAACATCAGGCTTGTAAGGTATGGGGATCTCTCCGGTTTTCTCAAGAGGCAAAGTGAGCCTTCCGAAAACGGGGACATCAACGAGGAGTTCCACCTTGATCCTGTAAGGAATGATGCTCCCGGGATGAATATCGTCGTAAGTGTTCTTGATGTCGTCGTAGATGAGGGTAAGGGGAATGTTGATGGTCTCCTCGCCGTGGGCATGGATGGTACCGGCATCGGGGATCAAGCCGGAGATGAGTTTGCGACCATCGCTGTCGATTAAGTAGTTGATGTCACAGAGAGGGATGGGGACAGGGTTAGGGTTTTTGATGAGGATATCAACGACGATATCGGCCTTTTCAAGGCTGATGGAAGGAATGTGGACGGCGGAAACATCAGCAGTGGGCTTGCCAAAGCCGATGGCGCCTTCGATCTTCTCGCCGATGTCGTGAATGAAATCCTTGACCTTGTCAAGGAATCCACCTTTGCCGTCCTCATCCTTCTTAGCATCATTATCATCTTGCTTCTTGACATCCCTATCAGATACTTCTGGCTTATCCGAAGACGCCATGCCTCTTTGCCTTTTTTTTTTTTTTTTTTTTCCCTTCTTCTCTGGGGTCTTCGAATCGAATAGCAACAATACAAATACAAATTTAAAAATTAAAAAAAAAAAAAAAAAATCAAAAAGACTTGGTTAGAAATTGATGTTTTCTATGTATACAAATGGAAGAGCAGATAGAAGATAAATAACAATTAATTTCAGTTCAGCAATAATTACAAATTAAAGAGTTGATCATAAAGAGTTAGAAGAAGGGGGCTTACAAACATTCTGAAAGATGTAGCTACTACTACAGAAGGGGAATTGAATTATTTAAAAAAGAAAAAAAAAAGGAGTTATAGGTAAGATCGAGAAGCCTAAAAACAGATCCGTTTCCGATCTGTACTTGACTTAGATAGATCATGTATCAAAATTTCCTATTTTTTTCCTAAATTTTTTTTAAAAAATAAAAAAAATAAAAAAATGTTTATGCAAAGGAGGATGGATCACGTAGCATTGTGTGAAATACAGATGACGAGGGTTTTGTATTAAATTGATGATAACTTTGACAGAAAAAAGTAAAAAAAGGAAATATAGATGCAAAGAGAGTTTGATGGAGAACAAATAGAAATGACATACCTGTAGCTGTAGGGGAAGCCTGCAGATTCAGAACACACAAGAGAGACGGGGTTACAAAAGTTTTTGTCTTGTTTCTTTCTCTCTCTCTCTCTCTCTCTCTCTCTCTCCCACACACAAAACAACAGATTTCTTTTATAGAGAAGATTTATAGATATGGAGATTTAATGTAAATGTATAAATACTATATTATAATTATAGGGAGTGATAACCGACAAGCGTGGCCACAACGTGTGATATTTTTGTCAATAAGTGGACCCGACCCGGAAAGAAAAAAAAAACACCCACACCCACACCCACACCCACACCCGCAACCACACACGGGAATGAAAACTGCGGGGAGAGTCAGAAAAACCCTAAAAATCTCTTCTTCTTCTTCTTCTTTTTTTTTTTTTTTGAATGTTTTGATTCATCTTAAACCCAGCCCCCCAGCCCCCACACACCCTTCTTCCCTTCTTTCCTTCTTTCTTCTTTTTTTTTTTTTTTTTTTTTTTTTAATTTCCTTTTCTCGGTGAAAGAGCTCTGCAAAATCAATCTTTATTTTTTGGTAATATCCTTGCAAATCAATCGATCATGGCCACTAGTGAGTTGTCCTTCTTCTTTCTTTCTTTCTTTACTTTTTTTTTTTTTTGGTTTGTTGATTCTATGAATTACTTTTAATTATTGTTGACAAAAAGATTGAAAATTCTGAAATAAATTAAAATAATAATAATAATAATAATAAAAATCAGGGCTGCAATTTGAGAACTCGTGCGAAGTGGGAGTGTTTTCTAAACTCACAAATGCTTACTGTTTGGTCGCCATTGGTGGTTCTGAAAACTTCTACAGGTTCTTCCTCGCTTCCTTACTTTCCTTCTTTATTCTTCTTATTGTTTCTTCATCATTTATTTCTTTTATTTCCTAATCTAATCAAATTTAGATTAAGATAAACAAATGTCGAACGAAGATTGTAATTATATATGTATATTTATGTGTATGTGAGATATGAATCAGTGCGTTCGAATCGGAGTTGACTGATTTGATTCCCGTCGTTAAGACCTCCATCGCTGGCACTCGTATCATTGGTCGCCTTTGCGCCGGTATTTTATTTTATTTTTTACTCTTTTTTTATCTCTCTCTTCCCCCCCCCCCCCCCCCCCCCCCCCCCCCCCCCCCCCACCTTTTTTCTGTAACTAAATCCATCAAATTCTGTAATTCTTGTTATTTTAATATAATAATAAATAATTGTTTGTTAATTTACCAGGGAACAAAAACGGACTTCTCTTGCCCCACAATACTACGGACCAAGGTTCCTCCTTTTTTTCTTTTTCTTCTTCTTCGTTAGATACTTAATTAACACAATCTAATTTTATCGACTGAGTTGTTTTCTTTGTAAAATTGTGTTTAAAAAAATAAAAATAAATAAATAAAAATTGGGAGGGTAAAACAGAGCTACAGCACCTTAGAAACAGTCTTCCAGATGGAGTAGTAGTGCAGCGCATTGAAGAGAGGCTGTCTGCACTTGGCAATTGTATTGCTTGCAATGACCATGTTGCTCTCACCCACCCCGATCTCGATAAGGTCTTTCTCTCTTCCCTTTCTTTACTTAATCTAATCTAATCTAATCTTAAGTAAGTTCTAATCTAATTATCTGATATTCCTTTTTTTTTTTGCTGAAAACAAAAATCAGGAAACTGAAGAAATGATAGCAGATGTTCTTGGAGTAGAAGTTTTTAGGCAGACCATTGCTGGTAACATTCTTGTTGGCAGCTACTGTGCCTTCTCCAACGTCGGTGGCCTGGTACTCTCTCTCTCTTTCACCCCGCCCTCCCCCTTTTACTCTTTTTTATTTTTATTTTTTATTTTTTTCATCATGCTTTCCTTATTTGTTATTCTCATGATGTCACTTGCTTTGTTCACCCTCTTCTCTAATTATGATATGATTTCTATGCCTTTCAAAATGCAGGTTCACCCCCACACCTCTGTTCAAGACTTGGATGAACTCTCTACCCTTCTTCAGGTCCCGTTGGTCGCCGGCACCGTCAACCGTGGCAGTGACGTCATAGCTGCTGGCATCACCGTTAACGACTGGACTGCCTTCTGTGGCTCTGACACCACCGCTACCGAACTCTCTGTCATTGAGAATGTCTTCAAGTTGAGGGAAGCTCAGCCTAGCGCCATCGTTGATGAGATGAGAAAATCTCTGATTGACAGTTATGTCTGAATGTTGTTAACGTTGGCAACCCTGTTAAACATATAGCGACTTTTTTTTAAAAAAAACTTTTTAAAGCACTATGTTTGTTTTACTTTTCAAGTTCCGTTCCAAGTTGTTCTGGTTTGCCGTCTCATAACAACTTTTTTATTTCACCTTTTGGGAACATTTTAAATGTCACTCTGTAAACCTTGCCCCATATATATATATATTTATATATATATGTAGGGCGCTTTGGAGAAAGTTTCAAGATACTTATACATGGAGCTCTGTGATATACTAGTATGATTCGTGGTTCATGCTCATATTATGATGCCAAGAGAAGGCTCTATTATAAAAACGGTAAATAGAGAGATTTGCAAATGATAGATGGGATGTGAGCCTAGAATTGCTAATTGGATTGGTTATGAAAATGTGTTTTCAATGCTAAAAAGTTCATACTCGCTATTTCACATTACCAAAGGATTCCGTTTTTTTTTTTTTTTTTTTTTTGGTTGAATACCAAAGAATCAGTTTGTCTGTTATCTTGTCGGACATACACTCCAATCAAATTTTTTATTTTATTTTATTTTTTTTCTTCAAAAGTAAATCATTTTCACTACTCAAATATTCAAATCTCTCTTAAAAACTCAAATTATAAAAGTTCAAAATTTATTTTTTCAAATCAAAATGAGATTTTTTTTAATTGTATAAAATGATGAGAAAAAAGAAACAAAACCCTTATTATTATTATTATTTCCGAGCACATTTCAAGCTTTTACACTAGTTAAATATCACAGTTCGTGTTTAACCGAACGCAAACTCTAGATGTGCAGTTATTTCAAATCAAAAACATTTACAAAACTCCAATTGGAGCTCCAATTTGACTTCTAAAGAACACAAAAAGGGAAAGGAATGGGGGACAACATGTTAATCCATCCAAAAAGAAAGCTAAGCTGCATTGTGTCTTAAATTATATCCGTTGGGCCAAAGCAACTGTAAGTAAAAGACTTTGTGGTTGTTGGCTTCAGAAATGAGTTGAAGGGAAAACTGAAATCGAAACTTGGCAAATCTGATAAGAACCCTCTGCAACTAATTTGGCCTTGTACACACACACACACACACACACACAATAACTAACAGTCCCATCTGAAAATTTCCTTTAACCTTGAAAACCTACTAATCAGCTGTAGAAACTTCAAAACATTAAAAACAAAAACAATAGCGCATGAACTAAAAGTAGTAAATTCTCAACGTAAAGGGTAACACAAGCAACTTGTTAATGGTCTATTTTTGGAAAAAGCACTTACAAAATGACAAATTAAATATCTGCAAAAAAACAAAATATACATCCAAGGTTAAAACAAGTATATGTTGGGGGTTCTTTTTCTTCTATGCAAAAACCGGACACATTACAAAATTGGGTGCAGGTGATGACAAGTATTTGCATCGGTGATGTTGAACTTGTTAGCCTTCCAAGTCCCAGCCTCGAAGAATCCCTTTAATTATGATTGAGAGCGGATACACCACCCGGAATTTCTGGATGATATGTACCATAACAAATCAGAAATGGATTGGTAATACATCAGTCTTTTGGTTGGCAGTTAGACTATCAAATATTACTACTCAAGAGTCAAAGAGAATGGTAGCATTGACTTTATACCAGTTCCTGCAGAAACTTACCTCCTCTGCAATGCGATGTAGATGTCGGTATTAGCTGTTAATTGCAATCATCCAAGTGTTCTTTGAGAATTTTTCTTAGATAGTCTAGCTGCTCGAACTCTCCTTCAAGTTCTTCCCACTACAATAAACACGAAAGAGATTTCTTAATTATCAGGAAATAACTCCAAATTACATATCATTGCAAAAAAAAAAAAAAAAAAAAAAAAAAAAAAGCATAATTTTCAAAGTCTTCATTCAAGTTACGCATGTGTGTATGAGGGAACTCACCTCTTGATGCGACAATGACACGAGCTTCCAACCGGCAGCGGATATGTAGCGTCGTTTAACCATCGTATGTCCCAAAGGTACCACTGCTCAGAGAAAATAGAACATAAATTAGAGTCACCCCATTAACCATAAGCACCAAGGTGCAACGATTTTTCAGAAAGAAACCGCACAGGTATTCCTGGAGAAATGCGTTGGACCGTCAATCTCCAAAGCCACCTTCTTATCAACCAAAACCGCATCCAAGGTGTAGCCATCCACGACATATTCTCTTTCCCATTCCAGGCCAGTGCTAATGAGAAGACGAGCAACCTCCTTCTGAAAAGACGAAGTGATTTTCTGATTGAACCGCTTGGTTTTCCCAGCTCGGGCGATTTTCTCCTCAAGATCTTTAACTAGAGACAACTGAAGATGTGGGTATTCAAGCTTCAAGCACTGGTTAACGATTTGAATCTGAGAAGCAAACATGATATCTTCTCTATACTGCTCCGAGATCCTTTGCTCCTCCAACTGGGTTGTCAGCGTCTTCCACACAAAGGAAAAGAAACTCCGCTCCAATTCTCCAAAAACAGCGCAAGACCAAGCTATACTTCCAAGCTGGTCCCTTGTGAAACTGAGCACAGGATGAGAGCCCGAGACATCATCACTCATATCACCACTTTCTCCTTGCTTACTCGAGTTAAATCGGTCTCTGCTTAAAAAGCAGCAATTAAACTGGCAAGCATCATGGAACACACTATCTAGAGATCCCAACAAAGGTTCAGCAGGCTCAGACAAAGAAGCGAAAGCCCACAACAACTGAGCAAGCTCCTGCTCTCGGAAAGTAGGAATGATATGGGATGCTCTTTTTGACAATTGGGAAAAGAGAGCAGGAGCAGAATGCTTCATGGAAGCAAAAGCCCCCGCGACATTGGCCACATTCTGGGAATTGAAGTCCCGAACTTTGGACAAGGCCACCTCGGCGAATCGATCCATTTCGGACAAGTAAAGAAGGTCGCCGCCAATCTTGGACAAAGCCCACGAGATGTTGGAGAGACCTTGAGGAGAGCATTGAGGCAAGAGCGTCATGGCAAGGCCAACAAGCATGGACATATCTCTTTGGCGGGCGAAGGCCAACCTACGAGTCTCGATCAAGGAAAGGCCGTCCATGTTTTTAGCAATCCTGTGAAGGGCAGTGGCAATGTTCAAGGGAGTAAGAGGGGAGGGGGTCAAGCCTTTCCCAACGGCAGTCATTGTGTGGGAAATGAGCTCCAAGACTTGGTCTGGAGTGTGTGCATCTATGATGGCTTTGTTGAGGTTGATTTCTGCTCGGCGATTGGTGGGGCCACCGGAGAGTTGGATTTGGGAGAGCCGGTGAACCAGCTCATGCATGGTCTTGTGTTTCTTTTCTTCAAACATCCCTCCTGCAAACATGCTCACACGACTGCCATCAAATAATTCTTCGTCGTCTTCTTCTTCATCTCTTTCTTCTTTGTGTTGTTGTTGGGGTTTCTTGTTTTTCTGTTTGGGATTGTTTGTGTTTGTGTTTGTGCTTGTGTTTTTGGTGTGGGTGGAAATGAGAGGGTGGTCTGATAAGCCTCTAGAATGGATGGAATGGAGGGCAAGCTTTCGGGCTCGGAGGCACCAATCCATGGAGTCGGTGTCATGGAGTAGGGGAGAGTGATGGCGGGTGGAATTCCTCTTCTTCTTCTTCTTTTTCTTCTTCTTCTTGGGAGACTGGGAAGCTAAAGGGTCAAGATCCCCAACAAACTCCATTTCCCACTCTGTCGAATTATCAAATTCATCCTCATCAACTTGTTTAGCAAACCTTACTAAGTTTCTTCTTCTTGTTGCTGTTGTTGTTGTTGTTGTTATTGAGCGGAAACTGAAACTGGGAGGATGATGCTGAGGAGGAGGAGGAGGAGGATGGAAGTGGAGGTGATTAAGAGTAATAAAAGAATAAGATTGGAAAGGAAGATTGAAATTCCAACTCAAATTGAAGGAGGGTTTCAGACATGTAAATGTTTGGTGAGAGAATGGCCTCACACATCTTCTTTCCATTCCTTTGCCCTTCCCCCTCCCCCCCAACCCAAAAAGAAAAAAAAAAAAAAGAAAAGTTTACTCCTTTGGATTTCTGGTGAATGATATATTTGCTGTGTCTTTTGGATAAAAGCGACGACGACAAAATCGGCATATAGGCAAACGACAAAATTTAGATGTCGTTTTAGGCATAATTACTAAAACGACATGTCGTGTTTAATTTGAAATTGGAATAACATGCCAGTGCCATCGTCTTGATGGTCAACGAAACGACCCACAATTAATTTTATTTTATTTTTTGAAGGAAAATTAATTTTATTATTAACAATGTACATTTAATAAGGGACTAAAAACCCACAAAAAATAAAAAATGAAAATAAAAAAATTGAAATATTCACAAATACATGACAGGGCAGGCATATAGGAGGGAGGGTGAGGGTGAGGGTGAGGGTGAGAAACAATTAAAAAAAAAAAGTAAATTGAATTGGGTAAAAGAAATAATTAGAGAATGGTGTGATGTGGTATAATTAGAGAATTGGGTAAAAAGTTTTCTTTATCAAGGGATAAAACTGAGATTTTGAATCCGATCCATCCCCGAATAATATAATGGGTGTTATGCTCTGCCATCATATAATGTAGGTACAACATTAATACAGGGACTGCAGGGGGTAATTAAATAAAAAAGATGAAGCAAGCAAGAATATTAGGGAGGAGACCTGATCAGAAGGATGCGGAACAAGGATGAATGCAGCTTTTTCGACGAAAGTCTGTTGCGGTGGAGGCGGTGTGATCTTATTTATGTAATAAGATAGAGTTCCACATCCATGGACATGATGGGATTGGGAGGGAACACAATGCTGCAGTCTCACCATCATGTCACAAGCTTCTAATTCCAACTAAAATTGATCTGTTATTATAGCATCATTCTTTTAATTCATAACTTTTTTTAATGTGTGTTGACAAACATATATAGATATACATACATACATATATATATATACACACACACACACACAGGCACAGGCGTGAGTTAAGAGAGAAAGAGCGGGAATAATTTGTTTTCTTGGTCGCTATGGCTATCGAATATCAAAACAATAAAATTGAAAATGGAAGTCTCAATGAACATGATGAGTAGTAAATGAGCACAAGTTTGTTGAAGCGTAAGGATGCAAAAATAAAATGATTCTAATCTTGTTATCAGGAATGTGCTTTTTTCTTCCCAGAAACATTAATTTGTTTCTCAATTCCAAGTCAAAATTAATTATTGTTATTATTATTATTATTAAAAAAAGAATTAAAAAAAAAAAAAAAAAAAACATTTCCAGAATCATAGTAAACTGAAGAGCTTGTCCGAGGGCGAGGGAGAAGAGAACTGAATAGTGGAGTGGACGTGAAGGTAGCCATATAGGGAGGTGTTATTATTATTATTATTATTATTTTGCATATATATAAATGGTAATGCTCCTTTGTAAAGTTCTTTACACCTGATTCAACCTTTTAAAACAACTCATCCCTAAATTAAAAAAAAAAAAAGAAGAAGAAAATTAATTTTAAATTAGATTTTACAGAGACTATAGATTTTTTTTTTTTTTTTTTTTTGAAGGGAAATTAAGATTTTTTATATTATTATATTTATGAAAAAAAAATTACGAGGTTGGAATTGGGCCTAGAAAGAGAAAGGTGGGCCTGGGATAGAGAGGGTGTGGGAGAGTTGATGTTGGAAGGTGCAGAAGAGAAGTGGGCTTGGCCTTTTGTTATTAAAGCAGTAAGCAGTGGGTTGTGTTGTACAGGAGGAGGAGGAGTTAGGGTTTTAACTTTTTAAGAGAGAGAGAGAGAGAGAGAGAGAGAGAGAGCAGGACACTAGAGCGGCATCTTCATCTTCATCTTCGTCTTCGTCTTCGTCATCAGAAGAAGAGAAGAAAAGAGAAAAGAAAAAAAAAAAAAGAAGAGAGAAGAGATGGCGGCGAGCGGAGTTCAGGGAGCGGGGAGAGAGCTGACGCAGAAGGAGAAGGACATCCAGATGATGTTGGCGGCCGAGGTTCATCTCGGCACCAAGAACTGCGATTTCCAGATGGAGCGCTACGTCTTCAAGCGCCGCAACGACGGTCTTTCTCTCTTCTCTCTTCTCTCTTCTCTCTTTATTATTTGTTTCTTTTTTCTTTCTAAAATAATAATTTGTGTCTTCTTTCTGATCTGCCTATGTAAAATTTTTCAAGAGAATTTAATTGGAAAAAGAAAAAAAAATATATAAATTTGATTAAATTGTATGGGAATACAATACTGAATGTAGGAATATACATAATAAATCTGGGGAAAACATGGGAGAAGCTACAGTTGGCAGCGAGAGTGATAGTAGGGGTAGAGAACCCACAAGACATGATAGTGCAATCGGCGAGGCCATACGGGCAGAGAGCAGTCCTCAAGTTTGCTCAATACACGGGTGCTCATGCCATTGCCGGCCGCCACACCCCTGGTACCTTCACCAATCAGCTCCAGACTTCCTTCAACGAGCCCCGCCTCCTCATCCTCACTGATCCCCGCACCGATCACCAGGTTTTCTTTCTTTTTTTTCTTTTTTTTTTTTTCTAAATAAATTACTTACATTACATTTACATGGAGTACATTGATTCCTTCATAATATACAATACAAAAATGTCTACTGTTTGGTTTGCTTGCAGCCCATTAAGGAAGCCGCTCTCGGTAACATTCCCACCATTGCTTTCTGTGACACCGATTCCCCCATGAGATACGTTGACATCGGTATCCCCGCCAACAACAAGGGCAAGCATAGCATCGGTTGTCTCTTCTGGCTCCTCGCCCGTATGGTCTTGCAGATGCGCGGTTCCATTCGTCACCACTGGGATGTTATGGTACCTGCATACATATACATATACATATACATATATATATAATATTAATTTTTACGTTTTTTTCTCTACTTTTTTGCTTTGAAATATCGCAAGTGGAATCCGGATTTTGGATTAGCTTGTCTCCTCCTTTACATTAAATAAGTTCCAGTATCAGTTTTACATAACTCTTCTGGTTGTCTTTGTCTGCACAGGTCGACTTGTTTTTCTACAGAGAGCCTGAGGAGGCCAAGCAACTTGAAGAAGAAGAAGCAGTTGTCGCCCCTGACTACGGCATTGCTGATTATTCCGCCTCTGCAGCTATTGGCGGTCTTTCTGCTGACCAGTGGCCTCCCCAGATTTCCGATGCTTCCTGGCAAGCTGACGTTGCTGCTCCTCCCATCCTCGCCGTTCCTGCTGACGGCTGGTCTGCTGAACCAGGTCACCATTTTTTCCTGTTTCATCTTTTTCTCCTTTTCATAAAAAAAAAAAAAAAAAAAAAAAAGGGGACTGGTGTTTAGTTATATTCTGTTTTGCTGGGCTGACGCATGCGGTTAAATATGAAATGCAGCTGCAACTCCGGTACCTTTAGGAGGAGAAGGCTGGGATGCCGCTATTCCACCGCCATCAACTGGATTGGAAGGTATTCCCCCTTCTTCTGGCTGGGAATGAGGACTCATGTAATTACATCTTCTTCAATGCGCCTCCCCCGGCGCTTCTTTTGATAGTTATGATAAGATAGTTTCTTCTTTTCCCTCTTTTCATTTGGTGGCTTCCATGTGGGCAGTTGACTTCTATGCGAGCTAGTTTCTTTTGTCTTTAAAACTACAGTTGAGCTGTAAAGACTTTGAATAGCTACGATTTAAGTATCTGGAAATTTTGGACAGTTTTGGGGACAGTTTTGGCAGTTGAAGACCATCGCCTTCATACCATATTTGATAATATTTAAAATTAATGTCTGTCGAAAACCTTGCTCAATTATTTTAGTTTTGTTTCAGTTAAAAGTAATTGTGCCAAATGAGAAAATCAATGAATTCTGTTCCCCTCATGCTCAGGATGAACATTCGACGAATTTTAGTTTGGGTTTCGTTGCCTTGAAACCCAACACTGATTTTTTTTTTTTTTTTTTTAAATAAGAAAACCTAACTGTTACTTACAAGAGGAAGACTTGCACACTATAAATACTACAATTTACAGGACACCAAAACGAGATTCCTCAAAGATTTTTGTAATTTTTATCTTAAACAAGTTTGAGATAATCTTCTCTCAGCCAATAAATGATTTGTCGAAAAGAGGTGATTGTCTCGGCAAGAACCTATGAGCGAGCTCTCGAGTTCTTGAGCATATTGCCGATTCAGAAGAGGAAGAGGGGAGCCAATGTGGAGAATCCCTAAAATCTTCCAACAGACTCATTTAGGATTCAAGCAAAAGATTAGGGGAGTTGATAAATTTGGTAAAATCAAAGACAATTCTACCAACAGGTCTAACTTCTATTTTGACATTTCGAGGCATTCATTGTACTCTATAATTCTCACTATTAAAAACTTGTTTCAACTTCACCAAAAAAAAAAAAAAAAGGAAAGGAAAGGAAAGGAAAAGATGCCGTTAATTAGATTGAATTTATTTCTTAAAATATATTTTTTTTTGAAATTTGATGATTGTTGTAAGGATTTTAATGTTTTTTAAATGTATTAAATTTTTTTTTATATAAACTATTTAAAAGTAGTTATCTCGTTTCGCCAGGTTTTTTCCTTTCAAAAAATATGTAGTGGATGAAATTGAAATAATTTTTTTTTTTTAAATGTAAAGAACACCTTTGTATATTTTAAAATAAAACGATAAATTGAGAAATATCTAAAAAAAGAATACCTCTACATATTTTAAAGAGGGAGTTACAGCTAAATAGCATTCTTTAAATAAGTTTTTTATCAAATAGTCGAAGTTTTAAAAATTAGTTAAAATACTTTTTTTTTTTAAATGATTAATTAATTTTCTTAAATGATCAATCAGTCATTGAACATATAATATAATTAATTTGATCAATCAGTAATTGTCTATGATCAACTACTGATTGACAATATTATAAATCATCAAATTTTATAGTTAATCACTGAAATCACTCAATTTCATAATCAATCCCTAATTGATCATTAATTATTTACTGAATAACCAAATCAAAAAAAATGATAAACGATCATTTTACTAAATTAGAAAAATAAAAAAAATAGTTTACCTATTAGATTAGGTAACTAAAAAGAACTTCAAATCTAATTTTCCTTTTGTCACAAAGGAGAGGAAAATTGAGTGTTTGTCTGTACAGGCGTTGGAAGTCTTATCCGAATGAATTACTATCAAGAAATTTTTATTTTATTTTTTTAGGGGTGTGTTTCGGTGTTTTATGGGGGAGAAGAACTGAGAAGTAGGGTTTTTGGACCTGCTGGGTTTACTTTAAAAGCTGCTTTGCTTGCTTGCTTGCTGGTTGCTGTTTCTTTCTAACGAGAATAAGAGCTTCGTTTCGCAGGTCAGTTCTTCCCCTTTTTTTTTTTTTTTTTTTTTTTTTTGCAGAAAACCCCACCTTCCCTTTTCCAATTCCAATTTTCTTAATTAATAAACTTAATACTTTTAGTCTTTGTTTCTTCCGTTGCTTTTCAGGAATTTCACACAAAAGTATATATTATCTTATATTAACTACTAGTCTAGTTTGGTCTAGTATTTTGCGTGCAATTGATGCTGGTGCTGGTGCTGGTGCTGAGTTTTTGTTTTCTCTCTGTAGAGAAAAATAATAATGGCTCTACAGCGCACCCTCTTGACAGAGCTGCCTTATCATTTACTAAACGTAAACCTAAACAACAATAACAACCACAACTCCATCCCAACACCACCCAATTATTGTTCTTATTATTATAATAATAATTATTCTTCTTCTTGTTCCTTTCCACTGCTCTCTAGAACTAATCACTACCCTCAATCTATTACCACAAGAATTACTAACAGGACGGTCTCTTATGGCACTAGTACTAGTAGAACAAGATTCATCAAAAGATTACTTTTAGTGTCAAATGCAACTTCCTCCAACCAAGATACCCTGCGAGATGACTCCGATGATGATATCGGAGTAGACGATTCCAAACCTATCAACGATCCTTACCTGATGGATGACGATGAAAGGCGCGAATGGAGAGCCAAGATTCGCCAAGTTATTAAAATGAACCCTTTTGTTGATGAGGAGCTTGACCCTGACCTTAAGTCGAAGAAGATGCAACAGCTTCTCTCTCAATACCCTCTTGTCGTCGAGGAAGACGACCCCAACTGGCCTGCTGATGCTGACGGCTGGGGCTTCAACTTGGGAAGCTTCTTTGACAAGATTACCATCAAGAACTCTCCCAAGAAAGACAACGATGATGATGATGATGATTATGACAACGACAACGACAACGACAATGAGATTGTGTGGCAAGACGACAACTACATCCGCCCCATCAAAGACATTACCAGCGCCAATTGGGAGGAGACCGTTTTCAAGGACATCAGCCCTTTGATTATCCTTGTACATCATCGCTACAAAAGGTTATTTTTCTTTTCTTCCCATTCCAAATTTCCTATCCAAATCATTTCTCTTATCTTATGCATAACCAATTGGTGATTCACATATGTGGTAGCATAAACAATTGATACACTAACATTGTGAGACTTTTAATTGACTATTTATTCCCAGGCCAAAAGAAAATGAAAAAATTCGAGATGAACTGGAGAAGGCTGTGCACATCATCTGGAACTGTAGGCTACCTTCACCAAGAGTAAGCAAATCTATCATTAAAATCTAAGACACCTTCACCTCTGTATAATGGTCATGCCTTAACACAAATAACATTGTCACGTTGGACAGTGTGTTGCTGTTGATGCTGTTGTTGAGACTGATTTGGTCTCTGCTCTTCAAGTGTCTGTCTTCCCTGAGATGATCTTTACCAAGGCGGGGAAGATCTTATACCGTGAGAAAGGTAATATGACGTGATGCTAGTGCATCTATGTTCTGTTTATTGCTTTATTATCTTATCTCAATTCTCAAATCCTATTTCACTATTTCTCCAGCAATTCGAACTGCCGATGAACTCTCAAAAATAATGGCATTCTTTTATTATGGAGCAGCAAAGCCCCCATGTTTGAAAATTGTTGGAGATAGCCAGGAACTGATACCTTCAGTTCCTGTTAGTGCCCAACCATGACAGACAACATCTGTGACTTGTTGGACATCCATTAAAGTGCAGTATGTCCATTCTCTAAGTTATCTATAATGCCGTAATGATGTGTTATTCCACCTTCATATCCCTGAATATGGAAGATCTTTGATATTTGTTGTAGTGCCTCGCTATCTGCTTTGGAAGCAAAACAACTTAAAAGGGAAATCTCTATTGTTCTATTACTGATTGCCCAGTTAGTTCCCGACTGAAAATGTACCAAGAATTCAGGGACAGCATTGTAGAATACACAACTACACTTTTGAATGTCTGGACCTGAGGAGGTCTGCTCTTTTATTTCAACAAACAAGGGAAATGCAAATAGACAGTACACTTTCCAAACTGGAAAGACACCGTTTTTCTTTTTCTTTTTTTTTTTAATTTTAAATTCCTTAATGAGATTATTTGCCATAGATGGTGCATATATGAATATATTAAAGAGTGTGTTGGCACTGAATTAGTTGTTGTGAATTCCACAACAACAAAATGCTTTGTGGAAATGAAAGCGAAAAGCGAAGAGCTGGGCGAGGTTTGACCCATCAAACTTGCAGTCAGCAACACCTACTTTCCGTTTCGTGCTCCTGCCTCCAAAAACTGTTAGGCATTTTCCTGTACTGTGTGACACCCAGAATCGGAATCCACGGTGGTTCAGTTTTTTGGGGGGATTGATTGATTTCCAGTCGGCCTCTGCTAAGCTATGCAGTGAGCTCAAGGAACGGAGACTCACTTTGCCATGCTCGTCAACTGTCAGATAGCTCTGCTCCTTTGAGCACTTATCCATGTAATTGCTAAACCTGTATCATATGTGGTACATGACCGAATGAAAAGGCACAGATGCTTTTTAGAATTGTGTTTTTGTTTACTACATGTAATTTCTTTCTTTAACTTACTTTCATGACATGAGAATGTGTAGAATAGAATTTACCTGTGGTGGCCAGAAGTTGAACCAGAAGAAGAATTCCAACCAAAGTAGGCATTGTATTTGGTGGACTGACCACCTTTGATATTAGGTACCGAGTAAATTCCTTTGTCGTGCAAAGGCACGTAATCAGATAGTAAAGCAGCAGCAATAAGAGAATCATCAAATGCTGTCATGTGGGGGTAAGCTTCACTAGGAGGGCATTTACTTGAGTCGCATATGGAGCATTGTCTGCATAGCCTCTCACTTTTTAAATCTGCTGCTGCGATCGTCATTTCATCATCATCACCGAAGGCACCGTTGTTTTTCATCACAAAGACAATCAAGCACACACCTACCACACTGAGTTTTTGCATGATTAGATCTTGATTTTTTTTTTTTTTGGCTGCCTTATTGCTTTCTCTTATTAGTTGTAGTGAAATTTTTGAGTGTCATCAGGTCGACAATGCTAATATATACACGACACACTGTCTAGCTCTTGCTGTTGTTGTATTGATGTTATCGAACCCCTTTTTTGTTTTGAAGTGGTAAAATGGAATTCATTCAAGTTGTTGCATCAAAGAAGCTGGCTGTTATAGTACAATATTAAAAATGTCTATATATATATATATATGTATGTATGTACATATAATGATCGTATTTTTTGAAAAACGTTGTCCTTTGTCTGCCTTCGAGTTGATAACATCGACAATTTTGGTCTTATTTTGGGAATGACCTTTACTATTTTTATTTTTTATTTTTTTTAGAGTGTTCCAAAGATGCAAGTTGTTGTATGTATCAACGAAGATGGCTATTATGGTACAATATATAGTGTATTATGAGAAAGAAGGAAATACGTTCATTTTAGAAGACTAATTGCAGTACACACTCTGATAAAATGGCTAATGAAACCACCTTCATCGTTTTAGGAAGAAGGGATGCTATCATTTACGTACTAATGATCAGATAAGTACAGGTATGAAAAATGTGTCTAAAACTGTGGTGTGGCTAATGTGAGACTAGAGATGATGAAAATTGTCTGAAAACAACAAATGCAGTTTTACCTTTAGCAGTGTTATGTAATGCCATATGTCACAGTTTTGCTGGTTTTGAAGTTGTGGTGCATAAGTTGCCATATTTCAAATCCTTTCTATGTATTGTAACTTGTAAGATGTAAGAATAAGAAAACTTTTGTGTTTTTGGTGGGGGATGGGTCAACACTGTCAACACCAACACCACCCTCATTCGTAAGAAGTAAAGAAGACAGGTTTATTCTCAAAGTATATGCTTTTGGAAGATGAAGAATATCCCAAGAATATACTGGCACTGGGACCTATTTCTCCACATTTTTTATTGGTTTAACTCGCTTTTAGTATCTACGATATATATATATATATATATATGTATAAATGTGGGTTTTTGGGCAAGTGCTGGAGGGAGGCTTTATTAGGGTATCTGCGAGGTTAGCAGCTTAATTTGCAGGGCATGGATATGTTTGTTGATGGTCATGTAATTATTATTGTATTATTTTTTGGGTACAAAAATGAACTGTATACAAATAATTGTTAGATGACCATCAACAAACACTTCCATGATAATTTATGCAAAAACATCCCCAGCTCTTTTTTGCCCCCTTTTTTTTCTTTATTTTTATTTTTATTATAGTGGGCAAGTTGTCTGCACTTTTTTCTCATCAGTTTCAGTTCAGTTTGATTTGCAACTTATCTACTTTAAAGGAACTTCTTTTAAGGATTTCCAATAACCCTTTTTATTTTATTTTTTTTATTATTATTATTATTTATTTTTTTTTTTTTCCTCCCGGGGGGGGTGGGGGAATTATAATAGATGTATGAATTATTGTGTCTGGAGAGTGATCTCTGTTCATTTTCATAGTGGATAGCAAAAGAAGCGGGTATGAGGAGGACTTCCTTGATGTTGGTGTTAAGTGTTAACTATATAATGGTCTGGTCACTGGTGTATTCTTTTTCAATATTAATTGGCAAGTGGTCCCTTGGTGTAGATGGTGTAACTGTAATCTATCTGAACTCTGAAGGTCAGAGATTGAAACTAAAAACTTGGACCACATTAATTGATTACTCTATGTCCCGGAATAAGCAACATATATATATATATATATATATAATGTGCTAGAGAAGCTCTCCTGGTTGCTTCTGTGCATGTTTCTTTCTCTCAAATTCAAATTGAATGCTGAAGGTGACAGATTTGATAAAATGGCAAACCAGGTTCTTCTTTCAGACATGGGGACATTGCAGTTCTAGTTTCATAACCTCTTGTTTGTTATGATTGCTGAGTATTTAAACTGTGTTTCTCAGTTTGTGTGATCCCCAACTTCCAAAGGTTATCTTATTTGCTCTTCACTTTCAAATTGGGTTTGTGTAACTAATTTGTTCTGGTTTGTTAAGTTGTTTGTACCAATTCGTTTCCTGAAATCGATTACCAAAAACAATGCCCTCACCGCGAATTAGACAAGTCTGCCTGCTTTGAACGAGATGAGAGGCTCATATCAAATAACGCTCCAAAAGGTTGAGTGGCAGCAAAATACAATCAGCACATGAAACATATTGAACACAAAATCATACTGTCCTGCTACTTCATCTTCATTGTCGGACACTTATTTAATGTCCAATTATGTTACCTACATGATTATCAAAGACAGCTGTATCTCTACGTCTCTTCATGATTCCATTCTTGGCTTGTCCAAATAAAGCTTCTTCATTTTCTTCTTCTTTTTTTCCCCTCTTCATTTATTATCATGCAGAACAAATAATAACAAAAGAAATGTAGAGTAAAAAGCATACCACATGGGACTCACAATGTAGAGTCAATAACAAAAGAAAAAGGCAAACGATGGAAAGGAAATCAAGACTAGTTGTCTGACAAATACAAAGGAAATCTTAAGGGCGTTTTAATCTTTAAGTAGAACGACCTTTGTTGTGGTGGAGCTTGGAAGGATTAATCAGAAGCTTCACCGAATTTGCTTTTGTTTCAACAGCTTGTATCCAATTTAAGTCCAACAAAAATTCGTCGGTATGCTTTACATTCTTGACTACAGCACAACAAATTTTTTCTATTTTTTTTTTTTTTTTCTTTTTTTAGTAAGAGAGAGGTCAAAAAAAAGAAAAAAAAGAAAAGAAGATCAACCGGATGGCAGCGATTGATCAGATATCTGGACATTCACAGAGTTTCTTTTAACAAAAAAACTTAAAAAAGAAAAAGAAAAAAGAAAAACGGGTAGAGAATAGAGATGGATACATTACATGACAAAAAGGAGGGAGAGAAGAAGATGTTTTGATTGATTTAGCAACCTCCAACACAGGAGAACATCCTGAACCGATGACTCCTAAAGCGCACCAGCTTAGCTTTCTTATTACCAAAATCATCATCATCATGTCCTGTTGTGTTGTGAATCTCCGGCGTTGACATTCCAAAGGCATACTCCCCCAATGATTTGTGGCGGCGGTGATCCTTCGTCTTTTGAGTTTGAGGCATCGATTGTGTAGAATAAGAAGAGGTGCTCCTCGTCAGCATATTTGTATTGGCATTCGAATTCAGATTCATGTTCATGTTCATGTTCATGTTCATCATGTAAGTAGGCCCAGGCTCAACGTAGTATTCTTCTGAGATGCTTGTGTGACTTTGAGCTGCACCGGATGAAAGGCATTCGTATTTTTGCCGAGTTCTGTTCCTCTTGATCGCCTTGTAGACCATAGGAAGCAGACCCTCCATTATCCTAATTTTTGTATTTCCTTCTTTTTTCTTCAACCAAGTCTTTGTATGTATGTATTCTGGGTGGGTCTGGGGTATGACAGACAAAGGTTGTTGGTGGCAAATGCTCTCTCTATGCTTTTGAATCAAACCTCAAAAAACGGAGGCTCTCCCATCATTTGTCCATTTGGATGGGCCATGGGTGGGTTCGGTAGCATGTATTTTCATGAGATCTGAATTCAACGGAATTATTAATATTTATATATATATATATATATATATATATTATGCTGTATAATTCTTCTAAGAAACAAGAAATTTTGAAATAGATTAGTGTGTAAAAGTTCAACACGTCATTTTGATTGTTTGACTTTATTGATATAAATATTAATGATGCCCTTCAAGTTGGTCTATATCTCAAATTTACTTACTTAGCACTAGATAGACTCACAATTCTGCTGGCCAAAACAAAAGCGATTTTGGACAACAGAGAAAAGCAATCATTTGTTTAAATTTTGTATTATTATATTTATTATAATTAGACTAAGTCTTAGCAATCATCAATTATCTTTGTTCTTATATGCAATTACGCATTAAGAGATTGATAGGGACACGTTTCTATTATTAAAAAAATAAAATTGGTAATGAGGACTCGTTCATTCACTCATTTTGCCAAAAGTCAAAACAGCCATTCCTATGGCCAAAAGTTACTGCCTTACTGGTTTCTGTTTTTTTTCTTTTTTTCTTTTTTTTTTTAAATCACTATTTTTAGTATTTACCTCATCACCAAACAATCCAACCACTCATCTCTTTGCTCTAGTCTTCTACAGTTATTTATATATATATATATATATATATATTGTCTGTTTGTCTACGTCCTCTGATGTTATTTGAATCCAAATTCATTTAGTTTGGGAGGTCCGGCCATTCTCCATTGTCTGCAAACCAAATACAGCCGCCTCAGGATCTACTTGTTCGTCTGTCTCTTAGGTACACTGTATAAACTAATTGGTATCCTTATTTGAGAGATTAAAGAACAACAATGATACGCCGGCATTTGGACTGATTGTCTGAGTCTGGTACGTTCTGGGATCATCAAAAAGCCCCCCCCCCCCCCCCCCCCCCTCTCCCCGGCGTTGCGTGGACACATATGGTGCAACCGTCTAAAGCAACATATGTTGCAAGTGAACGAGGGATTTTGCCGCCAGGGCGGTGGTGGAAGGACAAAACCAAGTCACCGGTCTATATGGTCACTCAACAAAATGTGCATGCCCATTTGCTTCTCTCGCTTACCTACTTCTCTCCAGAGTCCCCCCAATAAACCATAAATAAAAAAATAAAAAAGTTATCAATTCGTATTTTTAGAATGATTTTCTTACGCATTATGCACTTTCCTAGAACACTTTTTGTTTAGATGGAAGGTATTATCTGCTACTGCTAGTCTGCTTCCAATCCATAACCAAGTATCAAACTTAATAATTAACTAAAGTAATCATGTTGGTTGAATATGCTCCAACTTAAAAAATAAATAACTCACAAGTGAATAATTAAAGTTGCACTCCAAACACACATATATATATATATATATATTGAAAGAGTTTTCAATGGTTACTTTTTTTTTTTTTTCTGTTACCATCAATGATTACTAACAATATTATAGAGATATATGGCCTGTGGGGGAAGTTTTTTTTACGTTTCTTGGTAGAACTAAGTGCTTGTTTGGAAGACAAGCCCAAACCGAGTTTTCCTAGTTTAACCTCAACTCATGTTGTTTGGCAACCTAGTTCATCTTCAATTGCAATCTGAACCGTTATACAGTAAAGGCAACATGGTTTACTGTGTGTCGAAACTTCCCTGTTCTTTCTGTCTCACCCGTGCCTGGCTCCTGTGTCCGAATATCGCCTTCCTCAACTCCGGCGCCCATGTGCTGCTGTTAGTGGCTTTGTTAGCTATTCCCCCATCCCATCGAGCATCTGCTGTGTAGTAGTAGCTCCGTTTACTGGTCCTCCTTCCTTTCTCCCCTTTGCTTATATCGTTGATGTTTTGCCTTCGCCCAGTCCCCTTCAAGCAGATGCGGCACCGGGTGAGGTTTGGGAAATGAAGGCAAACCGTTGGGTGGATTACCCAGTATTTCCAAGTTTGAAAATCAGCTTGCCGACCTGTCAATTCCTGCCCTAATCCGACAACTTCTACTGGGTACTCGTCCTCGGGCTCCAATTCGGTAACCCTAGTATAAATTATTCCCCTTTATTCTCAAACGTTATGGTTGCATTCTCATATGTGTTGCTTGTGTGTATTAACCGACGCATTTCGTATCTCTAGACTCTACAACCCCCTTATTAATTACGTCCCTTCTCTCTGTGTTCTTGTTAGCAATTTGATTTTGGAGATGAGTTAGAGTCATGCTTGTTTATTTGTGTGTGGTCCGTGGGTGTTTGTATTTTGGAGAGCAATTGCACTAGTCAAACTTGTTTGTTGAACTAGATCGTCCATTTGCACATAGGGCCTGTTTTGATCTCCATTTAGCCATGTTTTGCACTTGTAAATGATGTTTGAGGTACTAGAATCCCCATTTGCTGCATAGGGCCTGTTTTGATCTCCATTTAGGCATGTTATGCACTTGTAAATGGTATTTGAGGTCCTAGCATCTCCATTTGCTGCCTTGATCTCCATTTAGGCATGTTATGCACTTGTAAATGGTGTTTGAGGTCCTAGCATCTCCATTTGCTGCCATTGACCTTTTTTGAGCTCCATTTAGCCATGTTATGCACTTGTAAATGGTGTTGAGGTAATAGCATCTCCATTTGCTGCCATTGACCTGTTTTGAGCTCCATTTAGCCATGTTTCGCACTTGTAAAAGGTGTTTGAGCTACTAGAATCCCCATTTGATGCCATTGACCTGTTTTAATCTCCATTTAGCCATGGTATGCATTTGTAAAAGGTGTTTGAACTACTAGAATCCCCATTTGCTGCCATTGACCTTTTTTTAGCTCCATTTAGCCATGCTATGCACTTGTAAATGGTGTTTGAGGTACTAGCATCTCCATTTGCTGCCATTGACCTTTTTTGAGCTCCATTTAGCCATGTTATGCACTTGTAAATGATGTTTAAGGTACTAGAATCCCCATTTGCTGCCATTGACCTGTTTTGAGCTCCATTTAGCCATGTTATGCACTTGTAAATGGTGTTTGAGGTACTAGCATCTCCATTTGCTGCCATTGACCTGTTTTGATATCCATTTAGCCATGTTTTGCACTTGTAAATGATGTTTGAGGTGTTTTGATATCCAATTAGCCATGTTTTGCACTTGTAAATGATGTTTGAGGTACTAGCATCTCCATTTGCTGCCATTGACCTTTTTTGAGCTCCATTTAGCCATGTTATGCACTTGTAAATGGTGTTTGAAGTACTAGCATCTTCATTTGCTGCCATTAACCTGTTTGATCTCTATTTAGCCATGTTTTGCACTTGTAAATGATGTTTAAGGTACTAGAATCCCCATTTGTTGCATAGGGGCTGTTTTGATCTCCATTTAGCCATGTTATGCACTTGTAAATGTTGTTTGAGGTACTAGCATCTCCATTTGCTGCCATTGACCTTTTTTGAGCTCCATTTAGCCATGATATGCACTTGTAAAAGGTGTTTGAGCTACTAGAATCCCCATTTGCTGCCATTGACCTTTTTTGAGCTCCATTTAGCCATGGTATGCACTTGTAAATGGTGTTTGAGGTACTAGCATCTCCATTTGCTGCCATTGACCTGTTTTGATCTCCATTTAACCATGTTTGTGGCACGTTTAAGTACATTTTTATCCTTACGGTTTTTGTCTTCCAACCGATATGTTAGGGGAATTTTTTCAGGTTGCTGATTTCTTTCTCCAATTTTTTTTCACAGTGTACGTTCACCTTTAGATCATATTGGCAATGATGTATATAGCAAAAGAACATATATTGTATTATAGTCTGACTGGTGAGTCAGTTACCCGATATACGTTGTCAGTTACCGGTATATAAGCACATGTTTGGTGTTAAGGGCCTAAACTATGGGTTATGCTAGTCATAAACAAGTTAAACCCCGAACCCATGGTTTCTATGCCATGGTAGCCGATTATGTATCGGGTATTTGACATGCCTCAGATGAAATGTGTCAATCAATTTATACTGAGCCAATTCATCTACCTTCGGACACTTTTTTTAAAATATGTTCCTATGTTTTGTTAATCGCTTTCATAAGGAAATGCCGCGCAAAGCATCGGGTGAGACGTACGTTTGGGATAACGCTAAGGAAAAAAAATTCCTTCAGCAACTTGATGACTACCTGGCCTGCAGTGGAGGTAGACATCCCCCCAAAGCAATCCTCGATCTTTGGGCCACCCAGTTTAATGCTGAGTTTGGAGGTGTACTAGCACACGGAATGACATTATATCAAAAGAAAGAGCGGATGAAGAAAATATATAGGGGCTGGAAGGCGTTGCAAGGTCAGACCGGACTAGGATACGATGCTTCGACGGATCGAGTGATATGCTCTGACGAAGCGTGGCAGAGCTTCATTCAAGTAATTGCATTGTCTAATATAAGGCCTCTATTCCCATATTGTTTGTTAACGCGATGATAAGACTTGTACTGAGTTAAATTTTCATTTACAGGTTTTTAAGGAGTGCAACTATCTCCGCCACAAGAGGCTACGCTACAAGGAGCTTTATTCCAACGTACTCGAGAAAAGTCATGCTGCAGGTGTCTCGGGGTATGGTTTAGTAACCATGCGAGATGATAGCACTACGTATGTCGGGCATGAAGGTTCAATGGACAATTCTGGAAACCATGATTTCGACGATGATCTTACGCCAACGACCGGTAAGAGGAAGCAAAGAGACGAAACAGATGAAATGACATTCATAGCAATGCAGGAAATAGTCAGTCATTTTCGTGGCCAATCGGGATCGGGCCCAAGTAACGACACATCAAGCCGCACTGATCACATGTTGATGTGTATGACTATTATGTCAGAGATGGGTATTGCACCCAATCAACGGTGTCTAATGTGGCACTACTTCGATTATCATCCACGCCTGCAACGTACGTTCTATTAGCTGCCCGATGTCGATAGGAGAGAAATTATTGTATCGGTTGTTAATTCCCAGCCACCACCCATCGATTGATTTTCTTGTTCGACTCCTTTTTTATTTACTTTAATTTTTTATGGATATTTAAGGTGTTAATCTTCTTATTAGATTTTATTTATTTATATATTTAATTAATGTTTGCAAAATTACGTCAAGAATGTTGCTTACGCTATATTATGTTTTTTTACATCTGATATTTTCTATTACGGTAACCATGTTCTGTACCGGTTATTCGGAAAAAAGTTAGTTAACATTCACTTCGAAACGGATAGTTGCGGTGACATGATGGTATTGGGAATTAATTTTTTATAGTTTGCTAACAATTTTCTTATACTAGGTAAACATCAAATTTTAGAGCGGATATCAATATATTCTCAAAATGAACAAGTATAGTTCCGCATCCGATGAGGAACAAGATGATGTGTGCTCCGAAAACGAGTATAGCGACCATAACAATTATCTGATGAGGGCAGTGGTAGCCGTAACTGCCAGTAGGCGTAACAAGCGAAGACAGCCACAACCAATGCATAACTCAACACTAACTGGGAGCATGCGTGTGGAAGAGATATTAAATGGTCATGCAGAAATAATTCAAGGATTGATAAGTATGAAATCAGAAACATTCAGATCACTAAGTAACCTATTAGCTAGTCGGGAATTATTGAAGCCAACTCGCAATATGAATGTGAACGAGCAATTGTTCATTTTTTTATCCATTTGTGCACGAGGCGCTACGAACCGGCACACTTCGTATTTGTTCCAGCATTCGATAGAGACAACTTCACGTTGGTTCTCTAAAGTGTTGAAGGTTATTTGTTCGCTAAAGGATGAATTCATCAGACCATCCGACTACTCATCGGTTCAAAATTTGATTCTAGAGCATTCGGACAAATATTGCCCATGGTTTGATGTACGTTATCGATGTTAGATAAGCACATTATCATACGAAAGAGCTTTAATAAAAATCTCTTATTGTTAATGCCGGTACGCATATTAAATAGTTTCATGTAGGGTTGTATTGGTGCTATAGATGGTACGCACGTCCCATGTGTCCCTCGGCGCAAAAATGCTGACGCTTGGATAAATCGCAAGGGATATCACTCGCATAATGTATTAGCAATCTGTTCATTTGATATGAAATTCACATATATATTGGCCGGATATGAGTGATCTTGTCATGATGCCAGAATGTTGGAAGAGGCAATAGTATTCTATGGTTTCCCAAAACCTCCACCAAGTAAGCAGAGTTATCAACCTATAGCAGTATTTACATATAATAAGTCGGTTAAATAAATGATAATTGTCTTCATATTGCGAGTTTTGTTGTGTAGGAAAATTTTACTTAGTAAATTCGGGCTACGCCAATAAGGATTGTTTCTTGAGCCCATATCGACGGGAGACGTATCATTTACCGGAATTTCGAAGACGTCGTGTCGGGCTAGACAACCGCCATGAAGTTTTTAACTACACACATTCATCACTGCGGAATTGTATTGAGCGCACATTTGGTGTCTGGAAGGCAAGATTTAAAATACTAAAAGGCATCAATAGCTATCCAATGGACAAACAGGTAATGATCTCCGTGGCGTGTGCGGTTGTCCATAATTTCATAAGGATGGTGTAGGTTGGGAATCTCATTCTTGAAGAGTATGTGGCAGATTGTGTGCCTGTAGGGGGAAATGTCGATGTTACGCGGATTACGAGTCGTACGACGGGATCGATGGAACTGGCCCAAGTACAGAAACGCAGCAACATGACTCGAGTAGGGAAGCAATGAATCAGATGAGAGACCACATAGCTGATGATATGTGGGAAAGATATCAAGCATCCCCATGGTATAAATCAACGCGAAAGCAAGACCCGTTTTTATCTACTTGCGCCAGATCACGATTGTAATTATTAATTTGTTATTATCAAATTTTAATGACCAACTACGTATTGTTTGTTGGTCTATTTTTTGGCGATGTAAGAAATCTTACAAAAAAAATGATGTCTCAAGTTTATAGGTGTTATTAAATGGGCGTATTCTAATTTATCCGTTTTTCTTCACTAAAAACTACAATAGAATGTTATATACAGACAAAAAATTTGTTAAACTCATTTTTTAAACATCCAAACAGGGCCCTTGTTTTTTTTAAACTTTTATCTCAAACTTTTTTACATCCAAACACTCAACTCAAGTTAAACTTTTCAACTCAAACTTTTTATCAAATATTCAACTTTTAAACTCAACTTAACTTAACTCAAACTCAACTTCAAAATATCAACTCAAACTCATAAACCAAACGGAGCCTAAGTCTCCATCCACATGACATGGCAACGAATCATGGATAAGCTCAATCATCTACTTCTTTCACAAAAATCCCAAATAATTGTAATTGCAAATACAAGGAGATATAGATGTTGCCCATGACAACCAGAATATTTTAATCTCCTAAATCATCAATCAATCTTGAGCATTGAAAAAGAGAGAGAGAGAGAGAGAGAGAGAGAGAGAGATAATTCCTAAGACTTATCGTATGCCAAATTGGCAGCAAGTATATTAATGAGAGACAAAATCTAATTAAGTAAAAGGTTCTGTAAGAATTTATTTATAGTTTGCAAACTAATAGTATCCCCTACCCCCACCCAAGACCCAACTCTCTCCTAGTTATAAATACACACACACACATATATATATATAGCTAAATAAATATGGTTCTCTTAACTAATAAGGTTCTGGAAGCATTCTACCCACTGTCCACACCAGAACACCCTTTTAATGCACGAAGCATGCATATAATGGTAGTCCACCACTAGCGCCTAAGTTGGTTTATTCAGTTCCGTGTATGTAAGCAAACCTGAGAATGCTTTTCTCACATAATCTAATCAAGTAAAAGTCTCAATTGGAGACGCTTTAATTTGTAATATGTTACAAAAAGAAAATTAAAACTAGGGAATGAAACATTAATACGTCAGTGCTGGTTCATATACTAGTTTCAAAGTGACTATCAGAAGGAGAAGGAGAGAAAAAAAAAAAAAAAAAGGGAAATTTTCTAACTGATGAGGCTGAGTTTATTCCAACAGTAGTAGTAAAAGCATACAAGATAAGGCCATAAAATCATACTTGGAACAGCTCGTTCTTTGTTCTGTAGCACAAAGCCCAATCTGAATCCGCAGAAGCGAGCAGGCCACCTCCATCGGTGCTTATGGACTCCGCACAAGAACATGATAATTCAGGGGGTCTACAAGGGTAGTTTTCTAGACCTTTCCCTTTTACTCCCGTTTCATTATACAAGATTTCAGCAGTGCAACAATCAGATTTGGTCAATATCCGATCACTGCTGGCGTTAGCTGCATCGACATCAGAAGCTTCACACAATTGGAAAACATCATTGGCACAGCCGTTTGCAGCATCTTCCTCGTCATCCGATAAACGTCCGCAGGAATCAAATTCAGCCATCTCATCAATTTGGCTCATGATCAGTCCTTCTTTCCAGGATGTCCTCATATGGGACTCATTGACCACTGTGGAGCAGGAATTCCAAGAAGCCTGGTGATCGTCCGGAATTTGATGAACGTGGCTAAGAAAAACCGAGCTGCAAGATGTGGTTGGAGAATCAAAGTGGAAACTGAGAGCAATGCTGTCTCTTTCCTTGTCCAGGTGCCCGTGCCCGTCCCCGATTGGTGCATTGGTGATGGGAGACAAGCTTGACATTTGAAGAGCTTCAACAACGGAAGTGAGTTCAGAATGTAACTCATTTGTGTGGCAATTGTGCGTAGTATTAAGAATGCCAGAACTGGAGAGAGAATCAGGAGTAAGAATCACGGGTGCAGTGCCTAAGGAGTCGACGGAGAATGGAGAGGTGTCGGCGGGGTGAAGAAGGGAAAGGAAGTGGGGTTGGTGATTGGGAAGGGAAGGATGGGAAACATGAGGAGGAGAGAAAAGAGGAACAAGGGAAGGGAAGCAGAGGGGGTCGAGGGAGTCAGGAAAAGTGGGGAGGAGGGTCAGGGTAGGGGAGTTGAGAGAGATATCGGGAGAAAGGGAAGGAAAGTCATCAGGAATGAGGAGGTCAGTAGTACTAGAAGGTGAGAAAAGCCAATGCATAGAAGCTTCAACAGGCAAAGGGACTGAAGAAGAAGAAGAAGAAGAAGAAGAAGAAGGGAGAGCTTCATGAGAATCATGAGGACGGATGGAATAATCAAAACTAGTCAAAGCTTTACCTTTAGCAGTAACAGAAAGAAGGCCAAGAGGGCGGCATTTCCTCTTGTCGGAGACGCCAGAAAGCATATGGCCAGCGGCGTAACAAGCGGGGGTGGTGGAAGTGGTGGAAGTGGGACATTGTGGGAATTGTAAATGTAAATCAGGAGAGACGGAGGCCTGAACGGGAGGAGTTTTGATGTCATTTCCTTCACCGGAGGCGGAGGAGCAAGAAGGGAAGGCAACAGCAGCAGTAGTAGTGGTAGTGGTAGTAGTAGTAGTGGGTATCTTGTTATGAAAAGGGGTAACATCGACATGGGCAGAGGCAGAGCTGCTGTTTTGAAAAGGAAGGGGGGTGGTGGTGGTGGTTGTGGATCTGGATCTGGATCTGGATTGCTTTTGGTTTTGCTTTTGTTTTTGGTTTTGGTTTTGGTTTTGGTTTTGGTGTCGGTTGGATGAGGGACAACATTTGATGGGTCTGGGAAGAATTTTGTTTTTCATGTCTTTGGTTTTCCATGCTAAATTAGGTTTCTTCGTTTTACGACAACAACTAGTATTAGTAGTAGTAGTAGTAGTAGAAGAAGAAGAAGAAGAAGAAGAAGAGTGGGAAAGAGAAAACTGGAGAGAGTGACCTGGAGTGGGTTCGATGTTGTTGCTTCTCAAATTCAACCTCCTGGCACTGGTACTGGTACTGGTCGTCGAACTGGAAATGGAAATAAAATTGGGATTGGGATTGGGATTCAAATTGAGATTGAGATGCTGCAATGGATGTCGTCGATGCTTCTCCTCATTGACACTGGCAGTGGCATTACTGGACTTTGGCTTTGGCTTTGGCTTTGGTTTTGGTTTTGAGGATATCGAAACAGATGGTTTAGGTTTCATTTCTTATGGATTGATTGATTTATTTATTTATTAAAGTGGTTGTCTGTGATTTATTCAGAATAAAAGAAAGAAGATGAATCAGTTTGTTAGATCTGGGTTTGTTTTGAGCGAGAGCGAGAGAGAGAGAGAGAGAGAGACTCAGATTTTTTTTCCGTTGGGCAGGGCTGGGCAGTCAAATAATAAAGTGAAGTGCCTCAACCCCACAAAAAAAAAAAAAAAAAAAAATATATATATATATATATATATATATAGATAGATACACACACACACAAATCAAAACTTAAAAAGGAGTTGGGGTTCATTCCATACTCCCCGGGTCATTTAAACCCAAATCCCATAAATGCCACTCTCTCTCTCTCTCTCCACTAATTCAACCCTCAGCGGCGCGGCTCTCTCTCTCAGCTCAGCTTTATCACATGCTCATCATTATTATTTGGATAATTTCATCCTTGAGTTCCTCAATTATATACAACATAATAACACTTTAGTTCCTTAATTTTTAATTTTAATAAACTAATTCTTAAACTTTTGATTTTTGATAATTTTGATCCATAATATGAAATTGATGAAATATTTTTTATAATTTAGTATACATAATCACGTTCCAACTTCATGTTAACATATAATTTCACAAAAATAATTATACTGTGTATAAAACTTTTATAATTTTAAAATTATACTGTGTATAATTTTATAATTTTTATACTAAATATTTTTTATAATTTAGTATATACAATCACATTCCAACTCCATGTTAACATATAATTTCACAAAAATAATTATAGTACGTATAAAATTTTCCTCCTTATATTTTTTAAAACCCTTAAAAACTAAAACCTTTTGAACTTAATGTAATAAATTCTTTAAATTTTTTAGTTATAATGCGATAAGAATATTATTATTTATGTTAAATTTCAAAAACTTTCCATCAATTTTAGTCTGAGAGACCAAAACTGCTAAAATATAAAAGTTTTGGGACTAATTTAACAAGATCAAAAGTTCTTGAAATAAAGTGATCGAATATTCATGATTTAAAGACTAAACGGATAAATTACTCTTATTATTATAAGGGTCATTTACATTTTTGTACTATATATTTTGTTTTTGTTCAAAAAGTATACATTACATTTTGAATGTTTACAATTTTATATCACATATTACGTTTAATATACAAATATATATAATTTCTTAATCAACACTTAATTTTGACCTTAAAATGCTCATATTACCCTTAAAAATAAAAACTATAATTAAATAATATTTATATTTTTGTACCAAGCAAATTTTTTTTTTTTTCGAAAAGTAATATTATTTATTCGTCAACACTTAATTTTAACCTTAAAATGCTCATATTACCCTTAAAAAGAAAAACTATAATTAAATAATATTTATATTTTTGTACCAAATAATTTTGTTTTTATTCAAAAAATATATCGCGTATTTTAAAGTTCTATAATGTTATATTATTATATTATATTTAGTACATAAATATATGCATTTTCCCGATCGATACTTAATTTATCATTTAAAACACCCATAATATCCTTGAAATTAAAATAAAAAACAATTGATGAAATTCTAATTTAAATAGCTATATAAATGGGCTCAGGTAGGGGTAGGTAGGAGTTAAAGGGGTGCGTGGCGGCGGTGTGAGAAAGGGCTGGGTGGTCATGATGGTGGGGTTGCTAGGCTGAATTTTTTGTTGAGAAAAATAAAGGCTTTGTTGTTTTATAATTTTTCTCTCTTAGGGTATTTTGAACGTTTTTCCATCAAAATAAATTGTTGACCGAGAAAAATTATTGCTTTATTTATTAGATGTAATAAAATTATATAAAATTCATGATTTTGAATTTAGGATATACTTTTTAAATAAAAACAAAATACAGAGTATAAAAAGGTAAATAATCTAAATTATAATTTTATTTTTTAATGGCGTTTTAGGTATTTTTAGGTCAAAATTATGTGTTAACTAAGAGAACGTATAATTTTTTTTAAGATGTAATCTCATGATATAAAGATATAAAATTTTAAAATATAATATATACTTTTTGAATAAAAGTAAAATACATGGAATAAAAATATAAATAACCCTTATGGTAGTAATAAGTATAATAATATTTGTTATGGTGAATAATTTACTTATAAAGGCCTTTTGGCTAAACTAAGAGGCAAGGTAAATTTATTTCTTTAATCTTTAGGGTTTTTTTTTAAAAAAAAAACATTTCAAATTAATGTTTGGGTTGGACCCGGGTCATATTCGGGTTGGATCCGAAATTGACACGAAATATTAACCCGAACTTGACCCAAAATTGACATGAAAAGTGACACGAAAAAAGGATCCAACCCGAACACGACCCATTTTTTTTTTTTCGTATCAATTTTTCTCAACCCAAACACGACCGCCCCCTATTTTTCCCAACCTGAATCCATGAAATTCGAATCGTTTTCGAGTCGTGTCACGACCCGTATTGCCACCCCTAAGTTTATATGTACTATAAATATACTTTAAATTGACATTAAAATTTATTTTTTAATTAAAAAAGTTTTGAGAACTAAAATAAAAGAAAAAGAAATATAAGAATAAAAAATGGTGGGCAGGGCAGGGCAGTTAGGTGGTTGAGCTTTGGCCTTTCTGGCTTCTGCGCTGTACTGACCTTGAGACTTGAGACTTGAACCTTGAAACTTGAAACTTGAAACTTAGAGAGAGAGAGAGAGAGAGAGAGAGAGAGTTGTTACTTGTTAACTGTTAAGCTAAGCATCATATCATCCACAAGATCATCGAACAACATGTCGCCGCCAATTGCAGCAGCTCCACCGAAGAAGATCATCATCGACACCGACCCCGGCATTGGTATGTTATTCTTCATTTCTTTTATTTTAACCTCGTACCTCCTCCTATTTGATAATTAAGATTAATAAATCACAACTTAATTAATTAATTAATTGATAATGGGTATTAGATGATACGATGGCGATTTTAGTGGCTTTGAGGTCACCGGAGGTGGAAGTGATCGGACTCACTACTATCTTCGGCAACGTCTACACCTCTCTTGCCACCCGCAACGCCTTGCATCTCGTCAGTCTCTTTTTATATTCCTTTTTCGTTTTTCTCTTTTTCCTTCTTCTTCTGATTTCCGTATTTAGTCTGAGCGGAGCGGAGCGGAGGAGGTGTGTTTTCTTTCTTTGCTTTTGTCTCTCTCTCTCTCTCTCTGACTAATTTACCTTTACCAACAATAAAAAATAAAAAAATAAAAATAAATAAAAATAAAAAATTTAATCTGGTTATTATTAGTTGGAGATTGCTGGGAGAACCGATATCCCCGTCGCCGAAGGATCTCATGTCACCATCACTGTACGTTTGCTTTCTTTCTTTCCTTTAATTTCTTTGCATTTTTGCATTTGTATATGTATTTCTACAACAATCACCAAAATTTCCTTTTGTTATTTGCTTTTTTTTTTTTTTTAATTTAAAAAAAAAAATCTAATTATATATTCTTTGTTTCTTGTATGGTTTTGTGTGTTAATTACAAAAATTAAGAACGGCACAAAGCTTCGGATAGCTGATTTTGTACACGGCGTGGACGGACTCGGCAACCAAAATTTCCCTCCCCCAAAGGGAAAACCCATTCCACTCTCTGCACCTGCTTTTCTGGTTCAGCAAGCTAACCTTTACCCTCGCCAACTCACCCTCGTCGCCTTGGGTCCCCTTACTAACATTGCTCTCGTCTGTTCCTTAATTCCTTCCTTCCTTCCTTCCTTATTGCTTTACTCCCTTATTGTCCCCTTTCCTTTCTTTCTTTATATATCATCTTTTATTTATTCACAGGCTATTCAACTCGATCCCGCTTTTGCAAAGAATATTGGCCAGATTGTTGTTCTTGGCGGTGCTTTTTCCGTCAATGGCAATGTCAATCCTGCTGCAGAAGCCAATGTAATCTCCTCCAATACCTTTTATATATATATATATATATATATATCCCAACATTTGAACATCTCTCTACTTGCAACCATGTACCGCAAGTGATGACCAACGATAATATCTTCTACGGACGTTCAATGTCATTAATCTACAAACTACTGATAATAAGTTCAATCGTCAGCAAGAATCACTGAACCCCCCCTTGTGTTGGAATTTGGATGACCAGATATTCGGGGACCCAGAGGCTGCAGATATTGTATTCACTAGTGGAGCTGATTTGTTGACTGTTGGGCTCAATGTTACTCATCAAGTCATGCTGACAGGTTATTCATTTATTAACTTATAAAAAAAAAATAAATAAAAAAAAAAAAAGCCTATATATGATTTCTTCTTATAAATGCTTCCTGTTAGTAGCCTTGGTAATTCAGATCAATAAATTGAATATTGTCTCGCAGTTAGTCATGTTAGAATCACTCCTGCCACAATACTCTGTAACTTATGGTTGTACCAAATCTTTATTACAATCATCAAAGTCATTGTTTTTCCATGACAGAGACATTCTTGTTTCCCCAATGGTCTTCTGTAACAACTGTTCTTCCGGTGATTTTTTGCCAGTTTTTGCACCATCTGTCTGTTCTTTAATGACCTTAATGAGTAAGGTTTAAGAAGGGCATGTTGCACAGGAATTAATCTGAGAGTTCAATTATGATTGAGAATAATGCGTTCTTTCACTACCTTTCTGTTTGAAAAGATTTACAAACATTGTAGATGCTGATCGAGCTGTGTTGGAGAGTTCAAATGCAAATTTTGCTCAGTACTTGTGCAAAGTCTTAGAGGTGTACTTCTCATATCATCGTGATTCATATAGCACAGGAGGTTTGTATTCACCTATGTTTAAAGCTTTGGTTTGAACTAGCATGATAATCATATATGTGTGTGTGTGTGTGTCTATATATATATATATATATATATATGCATATTTGTGGAGAATGGCTAATGGTAGGTTTAATGGTGGTTTACCGTAGGAGTCTACCTTCATGATCCAACAGCCCTTCTAGCAGCTGTGAATCCGTCGCTAATGACTTACACGGAAGGTGTTGTGAGAGTCCAAACCAGTGGAATCACCAGAGGACTCACCATATTGTATAATAAACAGAAAAGGTGGGGAAGCTTCGTCAATGTTAGCTTTGAGTTTTGTGTGTATAACTTGAAACTTGTAACTAAAGAAATTTATGAATGAAGGTTCGGGGAAATGACAGAATGGTCGGACAAGCCGGCAGTGAAGGTGGCGGTCACGGTTGATGCTCCCACTGTTGTCAGAATGGTGATGGAACGTCTCATGGACTTGGACTCGTGATTGCAGAATCTCAATTCTCAGTTCAAACCAAATGCTTTTTCGTTTGGAGACTGAATGATGTCTTACTGCTTCACATTTATGTATTGTGTGTGTGTGTGTATTTTTTCTTATATGCATCCTCTTTCCCTTTCTTCTCAATTGTTTCACCTCTCAAGCTGTTGTCCTGTACTTGGTGGGTTAGTTGTTGCTAGTTTGGAAATTGTTATTTTGTCAGGGTGAACAAAATCATTTGAGTTTTTTTTTATTTTTTTTTTTATTTTTTTTTTGAGGTAAGAGCATTGAGATATTAGAGAATACAATGGTCCCAAAAGTCATGGAATAGATTCTTCAAGTGGTGGCATTTCCTTTTCTTTTATTGGGATTTACAATGAAATTCTGGTCGAGTATATTTTGAAATAAATAAATAAATACGTATGTATGTCAATAAAAGCAGTTAAATGGAATAGTGGGAGAACATGGGTTGTTTAGTTGGTGCACTTAGTTGGAGAATTGGAGTTATTTGAATTTGAGTTAAGTTGAGTTTCGTTTTATTGAAAATAAATTATTTGGAGTTAAAAAATTGTAAAAATATTTGAAATTAAGTTAAATTTATCTTTTTTGTTGGTTTATATATCTATAAATAGTTAAGAGTGAAAATAATTATATTTTGAGAGTTGATTGGTGGATGAATAATGAATTTTAAATTTTCTTGTGTTTTTATTTTTATTTGTTTTAATTCTTTTTTTTATTTTTATTTTTTATTTTTTTAAGTTAGTGGTGAATGGATTCCAACTCTTGAATTATTTTTGTATAAGCAATATTTCATACATGACTTTGGTAGAAGGTTAGTAATAGGGGTAATAATTTGTGTCATGTGTCGGATTCGTGTCGAGTTAAAGTCGTATTGATTTTTTTTTTCCCAATCTGAACACGACCCGTGACACAAAAATTTCTTCAAACCGCAACACGAACACGATATGGACCCGTAACGGATTGACACGACACGAACTGAACTTGACACGTAACTCGAACTTGACCCGCAACACGAACTGAACCCGCTAGACGAACTGAACATGCGACACAAATTTGACTCAAATTGAACCTACAACTTGAATTTGACACAAAAATCAATTAAATTTAAGCAAAATTATATCCCAAATTCATAAAAAAAAAACATTGAAGAATAATAATTTACCTTCTACAAGAACATACCTTTAACAAAACTACAAGATTAATGGTTTGTTTTTAAATACAAAATCATAAAATTAAACTTTCAACTCAAGATCAAAGTTCACAATCATAGTTAGGCAAACTCCTATTACAATATGAACATCATAATAAAGTCCACAAATCTAAATACAAACATAAAAAAATATAAATTCAAACAACATAACACCAATAAAATATTAGAGTTCTAGTAGATAAATATAAAGATTAAACAACATAACGACCCGTTTTTTTCGTGTCCAATTCATGTAACCCGAATTTGACCTGATCCCTATTTTTTTTAATTTGAACTTATGAAATTCGTGTCATTTTTTAATCATGTTATCGTGTCATGACTCGTATTGTCAGTCCTAGTTAGTAGGGAGAATATGTTAAAGAAAATTCTATGGAAAATGTAAAATTAACAAAAATTCAGAAAAGACAAGTACTACCAAACACAAAAAATAAAAATAAAAATAAAAATGGGAAGAGATAAGGAAGCGCGTAACAAACACGGGGAATGAGGCTTTTTTTTTTTTTTGATAAAGGGGGAATGAGGCTCATGTTAAAAAATATATATATATAAATAAATAAAAAGCACGCAGTTTGAAGTTGAAGTTGGAACTTTGGAAGTGGCATCCATTTGTCTTAAATTCAGAGAAAAAAAAAAAAAAAAAAATCCAACAAAAATATCGTCTTTCACAACTTCTGAACTGAACAAGATTTTTTGCCGAAAAAAAGAGAAGAAGAAAAACAAAGTAAAAATAAAATATTGATTTTGAAGAGGGAAGTGAAGAAATGGAAATGGAGGAGGGAGGCGTAAGTGTGAATGGGAATGGAAATGGAAATGGAATAATAGGGGGAGTGATATTGGACGATTCGGCTGTCTTCTACACAGATGAACCCATTCCTACTCTCCCTTCTCTTCTTCGTATACTCCGCTCTTCTTCTCTTCCTACGGTACTCTATTCTCTTCATTTTTTTTTATTTAATTTTAAATATAATTTTCTTCAAAAAATATTTCTTCAGAATTTCGTGTTTGCAGGCCATATCTTACGATGCGGGTCTCTCCTCTTCCAAGGTACTACTACTAATATCCAATTTCTTTTTCCTCATTGTCATGTGCTGTCGTTTTAATATGGGTACATGTGTGGGTGTGTGTGTGTATATGTACATACAAACAAATTACAAACACAGGTTGATGTTCTTAAGAGGACGGCCGCACTCCATTCAATGCGTTGCTTTTCAGTCCACCCCCATCAAACTCAGGATGATGCTGATGCCAATGCCGATGAGATGTCGGAGATTATGAATTTTGCTAAAAAAGGCGTTATTTTGTGTGTCGTTTCTAATCATCTTAAGAAGCAACTTTTTCTTAATCTTCCCATTCCTAATTTGCACTTCGCTCTTCTTTGTAAGTCTCTACGCCTCTCTTTACTTGTTTCCAATCCATATTCATTAACCTACTCACTCTTTTTTGACCACTCCACTCTCGAGTTTTCCTTTTTTCATTCCTTTGCATTGGTGATGGTTCCACTTTATTTTAAATTTATAAAAAAAAAAAAAAAAAAATTTTGATGGCAGTGGCACTTAGCATTTGCATTGAAGATCGCTTTAAAAGGCTTAAATTTGGTTAACCACAACTCCTGTCTTCCCTTGGGTTTCAGATGCTGAAGGTGCCACTGCATCCCAAAGTTCGTCCCTTTTTCACATCAACAACTTAAACGAATTGCCTTTGACTATTTGCCGCTTCAATAGAAAGGTCTAATTTCAACCACTTCTAAAATATTACTCTTCCTATCTATTTCTACATATATGTGCATATATATATATATATATATATATTCGTTTCTTCTGTTTTGATATGCTAAGTAGGCATTGGGAGACAACGCTGTCACAACTGGTTATCTCATGAAGCCTTCGCGTCAAGATGAATTTGCTAAGGTAAATAAAGTAATAATCCTTCCTTCTGGCTTCTGCAACCAAATGAACAAAAATGCATTAATCTATATATATATATATATATATATATATATCACTGTAATTCTGTTTACAATGTATTATCCCATTGAGATTTGAAGCTCTTGGTCGAGCCATATTGAATTTTTCAGAGGGGCGCATTCCCTTTGTATCCGACTCGTGATGGGTTAATGTTCCTTCCCCTCACTTTTGAGCTTCCTCTTTCACCTCAACTACAACAAGTTGATATACTTCTTCATAAAGCAACTGACGAAATCATATCTATCAATATGACCGACTCCACTGAATTCGCAAACAGAATAACTTTCACCAGGGGCATGCAAGAACTGAAAAGGTGACCTTGAATCCCTTTATAATGCCTGTTCTCAATCTCTCCATTTTGCATGACCAGTATATCATCCATTCGGTTACATATATATATATACATATATATATATTCATATGTGTGTGTGTATGTGTTCTTAAGTAACTAGCACACTATGTGCTTTATAGCTTGGAAGTTTCCAAAACCCATTGTTATCTACTTTTGAAGGCTTTTTGGAGTTTATTACCATTGTGTTATGTTGATGGAGTGTAAGGAATTTTCAAGGATGTTCTAGTTTTGGGTACTGGGATTTGTAGTGTCTTTCTTATTTTTGAATTAAAAGTACCAGTAAGTAGCATCCTGGTTTAGAAGGAATTAATAGTATACTGAATAATGTACTTCTTTTTGATCTTGTTGAACAGATATATGGATCATCATGCAGACTGTTGTGTTATTGACCCACTTGATAAAATTTACCCTGTATTGGATCGCCTAAAAATTCAACAGATTCTACTCAGACTGGAGGATCTCAACGCTACAGGCAGACACATAATCAGGGGTCCTCATTTTCTTAAGGTATTTATTCTTTTGTAGTAATTGAATTTCACAAAACAGTGAAACAAAGTGTGATAGCAAAGTTTTGGATACATTTATAATTTTCAGGTCGATGATTACAGTGAACCTGATCTTAATCAGAGATTATCCGAGGCTAAATTATCTCTTCCATATATAGTCAAGCCTCAAGTTGCTTGTGGTGTAGCTGATGCGCATAGCATGGTACGACTGATTTAATGCCTTTTTGAATTCTAGCGCTGCAGACCTTTTGTTTTCTTCTTTTCTTAGGACGGAAGGAATTTCAATTCTTTATATGGTTTTGGTCCAAATGCCTTGGCTGTTTTATATTATCTGAATCTAAAACCCCACTACTTACTTAACAGGCAATTGTCTTTAAAGTCGAAGATTTCAAGGATTTGAAGGTTCCTCTTCCAGCAGTTATTCAGGTGAGCAACATCTATCTTTTGTTTGGTCAAATTCGGTACGACTATCACAACTGTAACTAGATCTGAGTATGGCTATAGTTACAGAATTATGTATCATATAGAGATTTATCAAAAGCATCCATGCATGTAAAAGGAAAAAGTGGATCATTCCTAAAGCAGAGTGTCAGATACGTACGTATAGTTTGTGGAATTTGTTTGAGACATGAAAATAGGAATTTTTTTGTACTGCAGGAATACGTGGACCACTCGTCCACTCTCTATAAGTTCTACGTATTGGGTGAGAAAGTATTTTATGCAGTTAAGAAGTCTACACCAAACGTAGATATCTTGATGAAACTATTTGGAAATCATGGGCTTAAACCTTTAGTGTTTGACAGGTAGTATGAATTCCCTCGTCTTCATTTGGTTCTGGCTTTGTTGATTTATGTATTTGACATTGAAACAGTGTTGATCTCCTTTTGTAGTTTGAAATCTCTTCCTACTGATAAGGAAAAGGTGCATTCTGGAGATAGTATTGATCATGGTTTGGTCACTGACGCTGCAAAGTGGCTCGCCAGAAATCTTGGTCTGACCATCTTTGGTTTTGATGTTGTTGTAAGTTTCCAGTTTGATTTTTCTGCTCAAGAAACTTAGAGATAGAAACTTATCTTTCTGCAAAAGTTAAATATGTAAACACTTGGTAAGATATTTACGTTCGTTTAATCGTAATTGACTCCATACATCATGAATGTATATGTTTCAAAATTCTGTAGGTTATGTAAAACTGAGACTATTACAAGTCATGAACTGTTTAATGCATATCATCTTTTTTGGTGGACAACATTAACATTTTCATACGGGTTTTGTGTGAAATTCAGATTCAGGAAGGCAGCGGGGACCATGTCATTGTTGATGTCAATTACTTGCCATCATTCAAAGAAGTTCCTGATGATGTCGCCATACCTGCGTTCTGGGATGCTATTAAGAAAAAGTTAGAATCCAACCGGACCACATAAACAATAGAAGAAAAAAAAAAAAAAAAAAAAAAAAGCTTCTTATGCTGGGCTAATGGACTAATTTGTGTTGTTGATTAGTTTAATTACATAGAACCTAACTTTTGTCCGACGGTGACCATATCAATAAAGGTCTAACTTATCATACTTTTTTTTTAAATTATTTTATTTTATTTTATTTTTATTTTGGTGGTTTGGCACTTCCACCCTCGGAACTCTTTTTCTTGGTAATTGATGTAGTCCTTGAATGTCCAAAAGAAAAGCAATGAACTCCAAAGAGTCAACATTAATTAAGTTTTAGAGAATTTTGTGGCTAGTTCATGATTAAAAGTCTCAGAAAAATAATTGTTAAGGGAATAAAAATTAGCTGTTCCAATCATCGTTAACGTTTATGTTTAATTTTTTTCTCTCTCTCAAGAACAGACACGTCAGAAGGCATGTCATTAAAGATAAAATATTCAGAAAAAAAAATACTCTCTTAGATTAATCACTTTCCATCCAAATAAGGAACCGTTTACAATTAAAATCCAATAATAAATGAAAACAGCAGTAAATCCGGATATTTAGTATTGATGCCCTCTAAATTTGTTACCATTTGATAACTTGCCGTCCAAATTTTTAATTTTGACAATTTACCCTTTGAACTTGTTAAATTATTGCAATGTATCCCTTTTAGTTAATTTTACACTAAATTAATGATTTAAAATTAGAAGATTTGTATTAAGGTTAGTATTATATTCCAAAATTTTTAATTGAAAATAAGTTTTTTCAATCTTCACATGAGGCGTATATGAGTTTTTCATAATCAATTTAACAGAAAATTAATTGAAAGGAGGTATATTGCTATAATTTAGCAAGTTCAGAGGGAGTAAATCATGAAAAATTAAAAATTTGAGAGGTAAGTTATCAAAAAGTGACAAATTTAGAGAATATCGATGCTAAATACCCCTGCAAATCCCCCCATGTATTATGTTTAAATGTAGGACTGTGGTGTGTCCCAGTGGGCATCCAATAAGCCGTCCGACTACTATATGGGATGTTGGAAGGAATTTAACAGTTAAGCATATGCCGCATAATCATCTTGTGTCAACAGGCTTATCAGCCTTATCTGGTGTTTGGAATACCATTTCAAACAAAAATATTACATCTCATTTTTATATTTTTTTCTTCCTGAAAAGTCAATAAAAATTTTAATTAATTTTAAAAAGACAAACAATTCTGATTTAAATATTTCAACTAAAATCGGTCAACTGAATTTAACTAATTTTTAAAAAGTAAAACGAAAGCCAACTCTAGAGTTGGAAGTTGTTGGTGAATGAGCATTAGATAAATAGGTTGGAATATTTTATTTTTAATTTTTTTATAATGTAGTACTTTATGAGTTTAATACATTGAACTATTTTTCTGGTTGTCTACCTTGAGTTTAATCATCGCTTTCTGATATCATTGTTGTTTGCATCTTAACACCTGCTCATAAATAAGATGACTCTCAAAAGGCACATCAACATTTTTCAGTGTACATATGTATGTGAAGTATATATACAAATATAGATTTTGCACAAAAAAAAGCAATTTTCTTTTTTCGAGTTTATTTGTTTATATGAATATATATATACATATATATATATATATATATGCAGCAGTTGTGTAGTTTAGGTATAGTTTTTGTTTGCTGCGTGTGCCAGGTGTAGAAGTGTCGAGTGTTGGCTGAAAGTGTTAGTTTTGTTATTTAAAGAAAGGAAGTTAGGAAGGAACATACGTCTTTGAGTTCTCTTTAAAGTGTGTTGATGGTGTAATCGTTTCCGCGTTGCAGACCACCTATTCACTGATGAACGAGGCGCACGAAAAGCAGTAGGCTCTTTTGCCGGCCCAGAAGAGAAGATCCGACCACCCGAGAAGACCTAATTAGACCAGAGAAGTCAGATCACAATTGCATACGGAGTCCCTTCTCGGATTACCGTGTTGACCTACGAACACCTTCGTTGGGCTGCCCGATCCCCAAATTGCCTCTCCTTTGAGGGCCCCGAGTAGATCACCATCGGGCTCCAAGATACTGAGCCGAGCAATGCTTCCCCGACCACTACTAAGTCCCTTTTGAGGATGATTGGCCTATGTTGCCCCTGCCACGCCCTCCCATACCACTTGACAACCGTATTGTGGCAAGACATGCCACACCTACTATTTTGCACCACCTGACACCTGACATCTGGTATTTGTCACTGTCACTGTACTTGTCCTTGTCCCTACTTCGGTGCCACCCTCCACCACCTGACCGAACTGACACAGTACTTGCCGTATGTACCAGTACTAATGACTTGCACTCGTGTCCCCCCATCACCTGAATGGTAGGACATATGGCATCCATCTAGTGGAAGTCAAGTATCCGTACACCTATAGCATGTCTACTCGTCGGGACCACTCTAAATATGATCCATCAGGGTCACCCGAGAACCCGAACCTGTAGAAAACACCTATAAATAGAGGAGTGCCTCACTTTCTCAGGTATGAACTAATTTTCCAAGCCAAAGTTTTGTTTCTTCGCTTGCTCATCAGTGCTCCTTACTGACTTAAGCATCGGAGTGCCCTTAACAGACACCTTACTGATGTCCCCTTTACTCCGAGGTGCTTCTCTTTTGCAGGTGACTAGACAGAGTACGACGGTATAAGGTTGATCACGTCAAGTGAACCCACCTGGTGTTGTATCAAGGATTTTTGGCATCAACAAAGTGTAGCCTTAATTATGAGAAAAAGGAAAGCGTTGTCATGGATAATGGGAAAGAGAAATAATTTGAAAGATTATTAATATTTTAGCTATTGGCTTTGATGATTTGGAATCCACCATTACCTGACCGTCAGAGGCAAATACACATTACACAAACCTCTTTTTTGTTTTAATTTTGAAAGTCACCTGAGCATTGAGCGCCGTTCAGATTTGGCATCACTTTGTAGATAAAATTAAAAGGGGCTAAATGCAAAAACTTTTTTTTGGAGACTTCAGAGGACTAAAAAGAATGAGCAAACAGTTGGCAGAGGCAGACAGATGAAGTTGCATTTTCTTGTTCTGGTTGTTGTACCACTACCAAGAACCAACGGGGTGTTTGGTGTTTGGTCCATTTATTTAGAGTATGCAATTTCTTCTGTGATTTGCTTGAATGATTCAGTACGTGGCTGAGTGAGTTCCCCTTTGCACTTTGCAGTGTGAAAGTTGGAAAGTAAATATGAAATAATTGAATTTAAGAGTAAGGATTTTGCAGGAAAAAAAAAAATTAAAAAGTGTATTTTGCATATAAATTAACTATTGTAAATTTTACCTTTTTTTTTTTAGGTTTTTTTTTTTTTGGTTGGGGGGTAGTAAGAGGACAAGGGAATTGTGTTATGGGGTGAAAGTTAAGAAACAGTGTTGAGTAGAGGACTTCATTTTAACCCAACCGGAGACCACGCAAAACGGGCATATGCAACAAACAGCCACAAAGACGCTAAGTTAGGAGTCTTGCCTTGGGACGCTTTTGAGACTCTTTTCTTTCTTTCTTTCTTTCATACATTTTTTTTTTTTTTTTGACTCATTTTTAAAACCATTGTCCTTCCTCCTGTCCATGGTGTCCATGTCCCCATGACCATAGTGTAAATACTATCGACTATTAACTCATTAAAAGATTTAGTATCGATTTGATATTCAAGTTTAATTTCAATTAAATTAATTTTTTAATCTCAATTTTTATCTTTTTTTAAAAATAAACAAAATTTATAAATAATTTTTAAAAAATATATAAAAATTTCATCTTCAATTAATTTAGAGACTAAAAAAAAAAAAAAAAAAAAAAAGAAGAAGAAGAAGAAGAAGAGAGAGAGAAATAAAAAATGGTGGACGATAGTGAATACTGAGTTGAAGGGATTGGGGTGGGGGGGTATAATTATAAATAGGGGGGATCTCTCACTCCCAAAACAACCCCCACCCCGACCCATATCTCCTCCATCGGCCTCACTCAAACTCATACAGTTACGCTCTTTTTGACTCCTACTCCCCACAGACACAGCCCCACAGACGACACAGACACAGACACAGACACTGGTTTAGACTTTAGACAGACAGACAGGGAGGGCTTTTGTCACAAACCCTAGATAGATCACCATCCCCCATTTCCAGAAAAAAAATTTAAAAAAAAAAAAAAATTCCCAGAAAGAAATTCAAGAATTCAGATATCCCCCTTTTTCTAAGTTACTCCAAATTCAATCAAAACACCACCCCCCAAAAATAATAATAATAATAAAAAAAAAAAAAATGGCTCAACCACACGAACCATCACCACCTTCATCATCATCATCATCATCAGATCGCTCTCTCCCGAGAAATCTGTCCTCAAGTAAGCTCAACGCCCAGGCTCCAGAGTTCGTCCCCTCCCCACGCTCCGATCTTACTCCTCCAACTCCTCCTCCTCCTCCTCCTCCGTCGCCGCCGCCGCCACCGCCTCCTCCCGCTTCTCTCCAAGTCTATCACTCCCCATCGCCCTCTCCCTCTCCTTTTCACGTTCCTATTCACCACGTCCCCCTCGTTCATCCTCTTCCTCATCCTCACCATCACCATCATCTGCCTGTTCACTATCATCCTCCTCCTCCTCAGCACCACTTCTACGCCGCCCAAGATGTGATTCCTCCTCCTCCTCAGCCACACCAATCGCAACCGCCTCCCAAGCACTCCGATCACTCTGCACCTCCTCCTCCTCCTCCTTCCAAGACCAAACTCTCCGATGATGCTGCTCTCAAGCTCTTGAACCAGGTCTCCCCTCTCCTCCCCTCTTTTTCTTCTTTTATTTTTTTCTTTTTCTTTTTCTTTTCTTTTCTTGTTATTATTGCCACTGTCATTTTGGTTTTCCAAATTTTTGAGGTTTTTAGGGTTCAAACTATGTAATCGAGCTAGCAATCACCTGGATCTATTGAAATGCGCCGTCATCTACTGGGGTCCAAGACCTTGTTCTCTTAGATTCTAGAAGAAAGGGAACAGTAGAAGAATACAAGTTAGCGTATCCATTTTAGGACGGATTACTTGAATAGAAGATGCATCGAATGTTGGAATTCATAATCATCTTTACACATATCGGGCTGCAATTATGAATGGTCCCCGACAGATTTTACAACACCGAATTATAATTTTATCACTTTACTTAATTTTATCACTTCGGAAGCTAACCTACTAATCTCTTTTGAAATGTGTGCTTGAAAGTCATTAAGAAACGGGTGGAATGGTAGTTGCCAAATTGTGTATTGCCAGCTTTCTCTACTTTTCTCCCCCCTTTTAATATTTTTATTTGTTGTTTCCGAACAATTTTCAGGTGGAGTATTATTTCAGTGATTTGAATTTGGCAACTACTGATCATCTTATGAGGTTCATCAACAAGGATCCTGAGGGCTTTGGTAACTTCTTCCTTCTCACGCCTTATAGTTAGTTTTGGCTGTCTGTGCTATTATTATATATGTTTTTATTATTATTATTATTTGTTTTTGGGGGACCGACCTTTCGATGCAATCTGTCATCACTGTCTTTTTAGTAACTTTGCATAGCTTAGATTGCGTGCGTGAAATGTTCATGCCTCTACACATACTTTTTAGTTGCGAAGATGTGTGCTTTTCGATATGTGAAGTCTCTTTACCAATTATTTACAAGAATATGGTTGGTTTACCTTTTATCAGACCATTTGTCTGAAATATTAATTTCAACGCTTTCTTCATCTTTTTCTAGTGCCGATATCTGTTGTTGCATCTTTCAAGAAGATTAAGGCCCTCATTAATAGTCATGCCCAGCTTGCAACTATTTTGCGTAACTCGTCAAAGCTTGTGAGTTAATTTGTGCATCTTTTCTTTTGTCTACTTCAAAAATTATATAGTCAATTACTTCCTTGTAGCCCACCTGCATATCTGTTCTATTTTATCGTTTAATCTTTGTTCTTGATGCCACATTACTTAGGTGGTTAGTGAAGATGGAAAGAAAGTTAGGCGCCTTCATCCATTGACCGAGTCAGATATGGAAGAGTTGCAGGTAGGTTCATGATTGTTTTTCGCTTTTTCTTTTTTGATTTTTTAGCATGGTTCTTCGTTGCCTTGTCTATAATAACATTGAGTTCTTTAAGTAACGTGTTTTTGAGAATTTCTTGTTAAATTTCCCTCAAAAGCTTTATTTGTGCTTTATTTGTGCTGTAGTAGCTCCATTTTTGTTTTTAGCTTTAATTTCTTATTTGTGTGTATTTTAAGGTTCATGTATGTTTTTCTTCTTTAAAATGGTAATTCTTAAGTTGGCCTGTTTTCATATCGAAGTATCACACGACACTCTTACTCACGTGTAGTCTCGCATTATTGTTGCTGAGAATTTGCCTGAGGATCACTGCCACCAAAACCTGATGAAGGTTTTCTCTTCCATTGGGAGGTAATTGTAATCACTTTTGCAGAAGCCTTTTTTTCAAATTGTTTTATTTGCACCATAGAATATGTTAGTACCGTCTTGGATATTCATCTAACGTAGAGTTCTTTGGCAGTGTGAAGACAATCCGAACCTGCCAGCCTCAGACTCCCAATGGAGGGGCTGCTTCAGCATCAAGATCAGCAAAATCTGATAACATGCTCTTTAGTAATAAGGTATCCACACAAGCAAAATAAGCTTAGAGCAAGTTGTCTGGCTTGTTGGTTGTTGGGTTAGTTTTTATTGCCTCTTATGAATAATAATATTCATTTTACTCGACAAACATATCCCGATTTTTAGTTATTTCCTAGTAATTTTCCTCAAGTCTTTTTTGTTATTTGATGATCTTTTGCACACGTAGGATATTCAGAGAAATTAGAATCACGATACATTTGTTAGTAAGGTTGGAAAAATGAGTGGGCTTGCCTAAAATTACCTGGGATATTTTTCATGGCTTCGGTTATGGTTCTTCTGAGGAAGTTTCCCTCTGTCAATTCGTGTTCTGTTTGACTTCTATGTTGTGCAATTTTCTTTCTGGTGATGCCCATGCGTACAATTTGGCAATTGACAAGGAGAGATATGAGTGACATTTGCTAATATGCTGGTTTGTTGTTATGCTTCATTTCCAAAAGTGCTTGTCTATATTTATCTAATTTTATTATTTTCAATATTATTTTTATGATGACGTGTTATGCTGATGGAATTGTGTGTGTATAGTTCTTCTAGCATTCTACTGTTAGTGGTGATTTCTTTACGTGGTATTACTTTTCTCTTTTTCTTTGCTTGGTTCCATTTTCTGAATGAATAAGTTGCAGTTGCCCAAAACTTGTTGGGTTGCTTGAAGGCTCTAGTTTCGAACTTGAGCCTGCCAAATGTTTTGGGGGATCTCTTTGATACCAAATTTTTTTGTTTTGGTTTTTGTTTGTTTTTTTTAAAATTTTAAACGTAAGTTGCAGTTCTTGGACAGAGAGCTAATTAAACAATGAAGTATTTATTGTATTGTTAAGTTTTTGTACATGTAAAATTAAGAAGAGGGATACAAAGCTCTAACTGTGGTCTATTCTGTTTTTCAGTTGCATGCTTTTGTTGAATATGAATCTGTTGAGCTAGCCGAAAAGGCAGTAAGTAGCTCCTTTTCCACCATCGTACAGTGTGCTGTCTTTTGCACTTGTCTGCTCCGCTGCCAGAAATAACGTGTTCTACATGCGTGCAGGTTGCAGAGTTAAATGATGAGGGAAACTGGAGGAGTGGCCTTAGGGTCCGTTTAATGATGAAACGCACGGTATGTATCTAAGGCCTCTTTTTATAATTGAAATTGAAAACGTATGCAGCGGTTATTATTTTGGTCGTGTCATGTACTGATCCAAAATTGGTCCAAGTATTTGATAAAGTATGTTGGAATGTGCGGTTGCATGCGGTTGGACCCTGTGTAATGATGAATATATTGTCCATTCACAGTTGAAACCTTCTCAAGTCCGGGGAAGAAAAGGGAATGATGGGGATATGCAAGGTGAGGAAGATGATGCTGGTCCAGCTGAGCCAACAACTAACGGAGGGAAGCAATTAGAAGATGCTTCCCAGCAGTCTGAGGTGCCTTCACATGAACACCCAGTAAGTGCAAGCAGACTTGTGGGGAACCATTTGTTTTTGGAAGAAAATAATGAAATGTTTTCGGCAGAAACAGATTTGTATTTTGAGAACATACCTCCTACTTAGGTAATGGGAGTCCGGGGATGATATTATGGCCTCTGCTGGCATTGAACTCTATTTTATTTATTATCATTTTTTTGGGGTATGATGGCAGGGGGAGGAGCATGTGAATGACAAGGAGGGTGGGCAGAAAAAAGGACGTAGCCGGGGACGTGGGAAGGGGCGTGGAAGAGGTCATTACCACCACCACAACAACAACCGTGGGCATAATGTCATCGGAACGCCACCTTCAAGTAATAATTCAGTTGGGATGGAGGCAGGCATAGCGAAGCAGCAGCCGCCTGGACCACGTATGCCAGATGGCACCAGAGGATTTGCAATGGGCCGGGGGAAGCCAGTCGCTGTTAATATCACATAATGACTGGGAGTAGGATGATTTGCCGGAGAGAGATGCTTGATTTAACATTGGTGGCAAATACATGGCTGTGTGGGGTTGGGTGTATGGTAGAGAACCGTCTTTTGGGGGCGGGGTGTTGATGGCAAATGGTTTTATATAGGGCTGTCAATAATCCCCAAAATGATGGGTGGAGATTTGGTTAAGTGTCAGTTTTGAGTCTACTCTCTTTTATTATTTGTGTTTCTCATGTCAGGGTGTGGTCAAGAAAATGTGATTCTGGCCTCCCTCTTTTTTGTTTTTTGTTTTTCCCCATTTATGTAGAAAAGAAAAAGAAAAAGAAAAAAAAAAAAAGAAGAAAACAGTTGAGAGTCACCAATACCTATATAGATACCATTAAAAAAAAAAAAAAAAAAAAAAAAAAGAGCGAGTGAAGAAAATGACATTGAAGGAAAACTTACTAAACTGGTACATTTGATATCTTATAATTAGCAGCACTGTCCTCTCTGTCTTCTTTCTCATTCACCAGAATGTGTGCCAAGCCTCTCGATTTTTTTTTTTTTTTTTAAATACTCTCAATTCATGTTTGTTATATGTATTTTTTTTTAATAAAAAATTTAATTTAGGTAGAATATCCACTAAATTTTTCAAAATTTAGAGGGAAAGAATGTTACAAATTGAAATTTAGTGGGTAATTTGTGACAAAACTAATACTTAGGGGAAAAATGTGTAATTTGCACTTTGATTTTCTCTAAATGTATTTTGCTTTCTATTCTTACTATATATATATATATATATATATTTCTATGGTTTGCGATTTATGAATTTTTATTTTAATTTTTTTAATAATAAAAACTCTTTTAGTTTGAACATGCTAGTTCCATTGTAAATTTATCTCTTCCTATGTGTTGAGTTAGTCTCGACCGTATTATAGTGTTGTATAAAGATGTATATTAGAGTATTTGGTGAAATAGTTTGAGTTGAGATTTTTAAGTTTCAATAGTAAATTTTTTTGAATTTTTAGAAAAGATAATTTTTTGAGAAAAAGATAAAAAAAAATTTGAGTCGGATGGTTTGAACCATTCCACCAAACTTCCCTAATAAAAATTAGAGAAAAATAGACCGTATCAGCATATTAGGGGAATAATTACACCTTCAAAAATTGTGTTTAATATAATGATTATGGTAAAAAAACCCCGAATTACGGTTTCCAGATTCAAAAGAGCAAGGTCACCTTCCAAAAATTAAAAAAAAAAAAAAAAGAAAAAGAAAAAGAAAAAGAAAACAGGAGAGGAAAGAGAAGAATTATAGAATATAAATTTAGGGCCCATTTGGTGTATGAGTTTGAGTTAAGATTTATAAGTTTAAATAGTAATTTTGATTGACTTTTTTAAAAAAGACAAAAAACTTTTTAAAAAAAAGACAAAAATTAAATTGATAATGATGAGTTTAAATTTATTACCCAAACACCCCTTTAACAAGAGAAAAGAAGGGAAGTGTAGAATATCTAATTATCTATCTACCAAGAGAAAGAGAGAGAGAGAGAGAGAGAGAGAGAGAGAGGGGTTGGTGGGTCAGGCTTAGATTCAGACTCAGTCAGTAGAAAAATAGAAATTAGAGAGAGAGAGAGACAAAAAAAAATAATAGAGAAAAAAAAAGGGGGACAAGAAGAGAATGGCGGACTCAGCAATGGCGCCACCAGCAGCAATTGAAGCTCCACCTCCACCTTTGCCTCCGGCGGCGTCGTCGCTGTGGTCGTTTCCAAAGAGGCCGGGGGTCCGTCTGACTTCGGAGTTCGACAGTGAGAGCTCCGTGTTCTTCAACAAGCTGTCGTGCAAACTCTTCGACAAGCTTGCAAAGGTGAAGCTGTCGTTCCAAAACGACCACAGAGGCCAAGTCTCCCAACCACAGCTGGCCTTCATCTCGAAGCACCTCTCCATTCACTACGACCTCGACGACCGCACTACTCTCCTCAAGGGCTCCTTCGATCTCGCTCCCGGCGTCAATCTCCGCGCCGTTCACGACGTCAAGTCTCAGGAAGGCGAGGTCTCCGTCCTCACCAAGCTCTCCGACCACCCTAATTATGCCCTTGAGCTTTCCTCTGCTCTTCCTTCCGCTGGTTTGGTCTGTCTCTGTCTCTGTTTCTGTCTCTGTCTGTGTCTGTCTGTCTGTCTGTCTCTCTATATTAGATCTCTCTTACTTATCATTTTCTTTATCCATTTACTCGATTTCCTGCATTTGGAATCCACCCCATTTTCACCAACATCATTCATTTCTGCTGTAATCCTATCCAATGAAATAATTGATGATGAGGATATATATTAATTGCAAATAATGGACGAAATGTTTGCAGCCAAAGGCAACCCTGAAATTCCCTCTTGGTGAAGTCTCGTTGGAAGAGAGGGAAGATGACGAAGTGAAGAGGGTTTTGTCCATTAATGGAATTGTTAAAGGCAATCTTCTCAATGGTGTCTGTACTGCTCAGTACGAGGATGAAGAATTGAAACTCAGATACTCCTTTAAGGTTTTTCTGTGCTCTCTATCGTTACCCTCTCTTTCTCTCTCTCTTTTCGGTTTTGTTCCTCCTTTCTTTTCCAATACTATTTGCTGTCTTGCAGGATGAACAATTGTCATTCATCCCATCCATTTCTTTGCCTTCTAATGCCTTGTCATTCGCATTTAAACGTCGTTTTGGCCCTTCTGACAAATTGAGGTTTGAAATCTTTCTTTTCCTTTTCCTTGTGTTTAGTAAATTAATACAGTTGCCTGCAGCCACCAAGACACTTTACTTTTCTTCTGCTTGTTATCAGATAGAGTTAAGTCGAACATTTTTGCATTCCCTCAAGTTAATTTGCCCAATTAAACATGATTTCCATTTTATCTTTCTTCATTAGTTATTTCTCAATTATCCATTCGAAACTTTCTATAAATTTTTATTTTATATATATATATATATATATTTTTTTTTTTTGGCTTTTAATGTTTTATTTCAATAATTAAATGTCCAGCTACTGGTATAATTTTGATGCCAACAACTGGAGTGCTGTGTACAAGCACACACATGGTAAAGACTTGAAGTTTAAAGCTGGTTATGATTCTGAGGTGCGCCTCGGCTGGGCTTCACTTTGGGTAAGTCATTCTATTTTCTCAATTTTGTTATTTTGGGAGACTGGGATGTTATTTGTCCTTCCACCTGATTATATATGTGATGCGTGATTAAATAAAACCTGCCCCGCTTTATTTTGATAGAAGCTTCTGGCGTTTTCTTGTATATCCATGTCCTGTGATGGTGCAATTTCGTGTATGTTTTCAATCATTTTGTCCTAAAAAGATAAATACAAAACAATGCTCCAACATTTTCTGGAGTTTGTGGGTGGGTTTGTGTTGCAATTCCATGTTTTATTTACTACAAGTTCTGTTGCATATACAGTCATATTTAAGATGCAACACTTCCTGTTGACGGTCATAGATAGTACGAAATGCTTCCATTTCATTGCAACTTCCTAAACGATGTAGATGGCGAGTTGCTGTAATTAAAAATGAGAAGATACATAGCTCCATAATTTTTCAACGGCATGTATCACTAATATTTATGAGAGACAGACTGGACAGAAACTTTCTTGTGCTTCAATATTTTTTGTGTGTATCATCCAACACAACAGATTGATGTGTTAAATTTGTTGTATTTGAGATTATTTATTCACTTGCGTATCTGGTTATATTTTAGTTGAATTGGTATAGAACATCATTTATTTTTCCTTTTTTCTTTTGATCACATGGTGGATAGGTGCTGAATGCGTTTTTTGAACTGTACTTCTTTGGGAAGTCTGAGTCCTATTATTATATTAGAAATCCAAATGCTTCTCAAGTTTAGTGCACCTATTTATTACCAACTTTCCGCATATAATGGAATTGTATATGAGTGAACTGTCAGTCAATTAATTTTCTGGACTTGTATTTATTTAATCTCCGGAATGTGCTGTAGTATAAGAAATGCATTGAAATGGAATGAAGCATGAAAATTGGGAGTTGAGAGAATGGTGTGGTTGAAAAACCAATGACAATGAAACTTTTGGGCGTTTGGTTCCTGGGAAATGTAACTTGCTGACGCTCAGAATGACTAATAAGAAAAATGACTGGGGGTTTAACTTTCAGGTTGGAGAGGAAAGTGGCAAAGCAAAGGCAGCTCCATTGAAAATGAAAATTCAGTTTATGCTTCAGGTGCCGCAAGGCGACATGAAATCATCGGCTTTGATGTTTCGGGTGAAAAAGAGATGGGACATATGAATAGATGAATAGTGTATGTGTTGGGGAGGGTGTTGTTTTTAATAGCATAGCTTTGAAGCTGATGGATACTATCATGTGTTGCTGTAATGATAATTTATCGTTTCCGCATAATGACAAATGCATTCTACTGTGAATGCAATGCTTTTGATTTATATATTTATTTAACATTAACAAGAAGAAAGTGAAGCAGAACATTCGCGTTTTGGATCACATCAGAATTACCGCCAGTTTTAACGTCTTTAACAGTCCCATTCCTTCACAACAATACATACAGTATGAATATTGATGGTTCAAGAACTATCGGGTAAGAATAAGATATATATATATATATATATATATACATGCACACACACAGACACACTTGTTTTTGTTACAAATCTTAATAGAATTGCCTTTTTCTAGAACAGCTAATTAGAACTTCGGGATTCATTTGTGATCTCGATTTTAGTAGATATGAAATGTTTGAAATGCAGTAGTGGAGAAGTCGAGACTCGAGTGAAGGAAAAGCAACTGGCTGGGGATGGGTGATTGTATTTCTTATCTTATTATTCATAAAAGCCTCTGAAGAATAATAGGATATGCAACTTCTTTTTTTTTTTTTTTTTTGGGTCTTGGTTCTCCTGAATCCTATGATCTTTCGTTTTAATTAAGGACCCATTTTTCTCGTTTTTATGAGCAAAGCACATTAAATAATTCCAACTTCACATCTTGGTGTAGGGTGTTGTTGGTGCACCCTTTTAGCAGGATCTTTTGAAAAACACAGTAAATAAAGCAGAAAGCAAGTAAGCAACCAATGGCTGGTTAAAAGATTTTTTTTTTTTTTTTTTTTGGTTAAATTATTTTACCTTTTTTCTAAAGAATAAAAATTTTAACTGTGGTTCCTTATTTAGTATATGTTTGGTAGGAATGAGGGAAAATATGAAGAAATGAGTTGTAGATTACCTAAGTGACGGAAATGAATGAGAGAAATGCAATTTCTTTTATGTTATTTGGTACGATGAAAACCTTTCAATAATCGGTTCAGTTTATTAGAGATCAAAATTAAGTTTGTTTTTTAATTTTTTAATTTTAGGGTTTGAGAGTCTTAATCTCTTTCTTCCTTTTTCTCTATTTGACCAAATAATCATTAATATCAAACTCTTTTCACTAATCATTTCATCTCTATCCTTCCTTCCACTTTTCTCTCATACTAAACGCACTCTTAAGACTCTAGTGCGAACTCGAAAATATTAATTGAAAGACTATGAGGGACCTAGATATATAATGCTTGGTCAGATCATTTAATGTTAAAATAGATCCAACAATCAATTTTACCGGACTCCATCGTAGGGGGAAAAGTTCGAATTTCCCTATCTCAAATTCAATAATAATAATAATAATAATAATAACAACAACACTTCACAAAGACAACATCTAATCTAAAGTTTGAAGTTAGGCCTTTAGGAATTAACGATCAGGATTATAATTAAAATATCATTTCTCACATATTCTGGAACCTCTAAATAAAGAGAAGTGTGATTGAGGTACTTTTTTCGTCATCTTAAATCCAATAATCTTCTTTATTTTTTTTAAGACGTTTATATTTTATTATAAAATATATAGTTTTAATCATCGTTAAGTAAAAAGAAAAGTTTTGGAGAATTGTAAAGTCAATATTAGTTAGTTAAAAATATTTATAAAAAAGAGAAGCAAAAGAAAATGGTAAAAAAAAAAAAAAAAAGTGGAGAGGAAAAGGGGATCTTTTGGGAAGGAAAAGGGGACAAGTAATACAAAAATAAGGGGTGGGTGGTGCTGTGCGAAAAAGGAAATAACGGAAAAAAGGAAAAAAAAAAAAAAGAAAAAGGCAAAAAGCAGTCCGAAAATCAATAAAACCCCCCCAAAAAAAAAAAAAAAAAAAAAAACAAATCAGACGAAAGAATGACGACACCTCCCTTACCCTTGAGGCTTTTTCTGCCCCTCAACACGGCCACGGCCACGGCCACGGCCACCGCCACCGCCACCACTACCGCCACCGCCATTCCGACCTTTTCTTCTTCGGAGTTTGCATCCAACAAGTCCTCCAAATCTTCTCTCTCTTTTTCCCCTAATTTCTTCGTCTTCTCCCCTTCCTCTTCCTCCACTCCAACCAACACGCCTCTTCTCTCTCGACGGACGGTATCTCTCTCTCTCTCTCTCTATAATCTTACACAAATGGCGTTTCTGTTTTTCGAGTTCGGTCTTGGTTTTCAGTCTTTTCGGATTCATAACTTTGGAGTATTTATTTGCTCTTTAATGTCTATAATTAGTTGATGTTTGCCTTGAATCCTAAACTGAGCTTCAAAAAAAAAAAAAAAAAAAAAAAAAAAAAAAACCTACTATTTCACGTCATTATCTTTTGTTTCCTTAGATTTCGTCTAATAGTAAGGGTTAGGGTTTGGTTTAGAAATGTTTTAATAAAAAATTGTAATGCACTATACGGAAAAGCAGCCAAGTTTCGTTAGTTTTTTCTGTTGCTTGCTTAATAGTCCATTTTGGTGCTTACCATTAGTTAACAGTATAAGAGTAGGAAATGATATATATATATATATATATATATATTTTTTTTTTTAATTTGAGTATTTTTCCAACTTTTTCGTTTACATTTGTCGAGTCGAGATGTAAAACTTCCCCAAAGTTGTTTTTAAATTTTTTTTTTTTTTAATTGGGGCTTGAACTTGTATGATAAACCACTTTTTTGTGGGCAGTTGGTTTTCACTAATGATTTACTACCAGGGGCTCTGTTTTTCTGTGCTGGTAATAGTGGCTTTGCGGACACAAGAGAAGACATAGAGATACCAATAATAGGACGTTTGCGGATAAGAATGAAGCCCGCTTGTTTGGTTCTGATGAAGAGGTGGGCAGCCAAATCCCCACCCAAGCTCAATCACTCGTCGAAGGATCTGGAGGAGTTTTGGTACGGGAATTTAAACCCGTTCCCGATGTGGATTACCTGCAGGTGTGTCTTCACGCAAAATTGCTTTTAGTTTATAATCATCCTAAAAACCTGTTCCTATTACCAAACTACATACCCTTTATTTTGCAGCTTGAGCACTCATCATAGACTTATCAGATTCTCAAGCAATGAATATAAAGCTGACTAGCAAATTCTTAACTTTTGTGCAAATTCTTTTGTTATGCAAGTTCTTATACCTTTTTTTTTGTTTTTTGAGAAAAAAGAACCAAACATTAGAACCTGGAGAACTTTTTTGTTTGGCAGGAATTATTAGCCATTCAACAGCAGGGACCTAGAGCTATTGGCTTTTTTGGTACGCGTAATATGGGATTCATGCATCAAGAACTTATTGAGATTCTAAGCTATGCAATGGTTATCACTGTAAGAGCTCGCTACTTCATGTATGTTATGTGGCAATTTTATGGTTGGTTTTTCCGCACATATCATAAGCTTCGTAACACTGGCTTACCATATGCATGTTGATTCGTTGAATGTGAATAAGTTAGTGTCTTGTTATCATTGCCTTCGTGTTTCCTAATTCTGCTGCATGACACTACCACTGTTTTCTGCAGAAAAATCACATTTATACATCAGGAGCATCTGGCACTAATGCAGCTGTTATCAGGGGTGCTTTAAGAGCTGAAAAACAGGAGCTTCTTACAGTAATCTTACCTCAGAGCTTGAAAAAGCAACCGCCCGAGAGCCAGGAATTGCTGTCAAAAGTAAGTCTTATTACAGAAGTTACCCTCTTTTACTTCATTCCTTCCTGATAGTTGAACTCAATATTGTCCGTTTAATTTCTGATAGTTTTTACACAATTAAAGATGCTACTTTATTCTATCAGTCTGATTTCATTTTTCTATTGAAATTTGTTTTTGATTCTATTAACATTATTTGTGATAAAGCAAAACGACTAATAGATATTCTCTAATCATGAAAAGTTGATCGGCTCCCGAATCAACAAAAACCAAACAACAATTTTCCCTACAGCTATGATGTAAACCTGCATGACTGGTTAAGATAAGGCTCGAGCAAGTGAAGTTACAAATTGAAGCAGTGAAAAACTAGCAAGCAATTATAGTTGAGGGAGTGAAGAATTTGTCATTTAAGTTAAACTTGATTTACTTTCCAACTAATAAGGGATGACACTTGATTTCAGCACCCAAAAAAGCACCATTAACAATCGTTAAAAATCACTTTCATGGAACTGGCAGGTGAAGAATGTGATAGAGAAGCCTCATAATGATCATCTACCATTGATCGAAGCTAGCAGGTTTTACTTACCTTCTTATACTGTCTGAACTATTTGTAAATTTTTTTTTTTGATTGTTATTTGTATTTTCTGAAAAAGAAAGTAACTTGATTACAAAAATTGACTGTTGGTTGGTGAAACTGCAGACTATGCAATATGGACATCATTTCACATGTACAGCAAGTAATTTGCTTTGCATTTCACGATAGCAAATTGCTCATGGAAACTTGTCAAGAGGCGAAGAATCTCCGAAAGATTGTGACGCTTTTTTACCTTGATTGAAATATTACAGTAATTCTTTCTGTGCATACATTTGGAAGAGGGGGCTTATTTTTGTAATGTAAATTTAGATGAAATAGCTGGACTTTTTTTTGTAGATGTTAATGGCGAGGAAGGAGGTCAATTTGTTGAAATGGACATGCACCAATGCCTCTCATCTCTCCTGAATTAGCTAGTCCAAAGAGAAGATTTTTCCAATCACAAAATAGTAATTAAAAAAAAAAAAAAAAAAAAAAAAAAAAAAAAAGAATCCTTTTGATTTGGAGGTTGAGGATTAGTGGGTGGGGTTGGGTGTTAAATCTTTTCCACTCTATCCTGACGTGCGTAGTGTAGTAGCATGGGATCCTTCATAGAGCCATATGTTTGGTGACTTTGTCCGACCCTATTTATTAGCAACCAAAGCCCAAGGGTTTTTAAAAAGACCAATTTGAAAGATGTTTAAGACAAGATCAACAATTATTGTAGCATTTTCCTCTGCTTAATTTCATCTACAAGATTTAGGAGTCTCTGAGGCTGTGAAACTGGCCCCCGTGTGTTTATCTTCAATCCCTTTGTCTCCGCACCCCCGCAACCCAATTTATTAAAAAAAAAAAAAAAAAAAAAAAAAAAAAAAAAAAAAAAGAAAGTGTAATGAACAAAAAGAGCTAACGTGATTACTACTGTCCTCATCTTCAAACGAGACTCTCACTTTTTGCATAATTATCACATGATCCACGCATTCTTGCATGAGACCATTAATTAGTAAGAAAATAGAAAGTGACAAAAACTGACCATTTCCATTTCAATCGCATTTGCTCATATAATTACATGACATGAAAAACACTAACATACCAAAAAAAAAAAAAAAAAAAATGATAGAAACATAGGCATGTACAGAAGCCATTCGAGAACTGAGCTAGCGTAGAAGGTCGTCAATTATTTGTGGTAGGAACATGGCAACCAAAACTCCTATTACTTTTGCACCTAAAGGTTTTGTCTTAAAAGGATTGATTGTTATAATAACTGCAGCAGCAATACAAATACGGTAATACACAAACCACTTACTAGTCAGTCATATTCATCCGACAAGTTGCCCTCACTATCTTGCTCAAATATTTGATATTCTTCATCACTTGTCTCTGCATTTTGTATTTTCTCAGCATCTCCTCCTGCCTCACTTGACGGAAAACTACCAAAAAGCTCCTGCAAATGCCTTCTTGAGATGCTTTCCATGTTTACATCTATCTCATGTATGGGAAAAACTGGGGTTGGATCTTTAAAACCCTTTCTGAGTCTGACTAGTTCAAAACAAATCGTTTTGCCAAGTATTTATCGGAAAAAGTATCCCATTTTATTCCCCCTTTGCATGGAGTTTTGGATAATTAATCGTGGAATATCCTTCCACAGTAACATTGCAAAATCACAAAACTCAATTGCCTACAAATATTTTTATTTTATGGGATTTTAATAAACCCAACTTAAGCTTTTGACAATCAACCAAGGTGAAGTTTAATGCATTACTTGCTGTGAAATTGCAAATAATTTTTTTTTTTTTTTAACAAAAAGTACTAAAATGATATTACCCTCTAACATGTGAGTAAAATTAGATTGTAGTAAAAGGATACATGGATGTGATTGTAGAGAAATTTCATTGTCGGCCTACAAAAAAAAGTAACATAAACAACAAAAGCAGGAACAGATAAGTGGTCTGAAAGAACGACAACAGAAGACAAATGTGCTTAAAGAAATTAGCCGCCAGATAAAGTTATATGTGTCAGATACCTCTTCATCATTTTCTTCCTCATCTTCAACGATGTTGGGCTCCTGAACATCTTCATTACCTATAGCTTCTACATTGTACTCGATAAGAATCGCTTAGATTAGCTTTTGATAGGTAAACAAAATGATTTGTGCATGATGATTAAAATTTGCCATCACTAGGAAGGGGGGAAAATAAGTTACACTAGACACTATTACCATAACAACCCAGAAAAAGGTTCATAACTGATTTAGCTCATTTAAAGCCTATTTTGAAATGTGTAACAAAAGCCGTCATCTGGAGGTCATAAAACATGAGACAAAAATCTATCATTCCGTATTGACTGCTGCTCCATATCTCTATGTTTTATTACAAGAAGAGATTTGCTGTCAAAGTAGTATTAGATGCAAACTCTAAACAAATATTAGCTATATTTATTTGTTACCAATAGGAGAAAACTCAATCATGCAAGTTTGGAATTGTAAAATATTAACATAAACTTGGAACCTATGCTAGAGAACAATCTAGTTGAAGTAAAACATAAACACAACCGAGAAAACTCAACAACCAATAAATCTAGTAGTTTTCTAACCTGGGTCCATTTCTTGGTGCTCTTCCTCGTTAAGCATTACAGAGTCTTTACTTAGCCTCCTTTTTGACTTTTCAAAGTTTTCAGCAGCTTCTTTGAGTAGGTGTTCTGCACCAGGTTTAGGATATGTGGATAGGAACCTTATTGCAATGCGGTGTCTCAAGTTATCAAGCACCACATACGAAAACCACCCTGTTCCACACTACAATTACATAGAAGAAGGTAAAAAACAACCTGATTAGAAACGTAGCTAACAACTCTGCAGTGAAAGCTAGAGAAATGGCAAATGTCAACTCTGCAGTGAAAGCTAGAGAAATGGCAAATGTCAAGTTCAACTTATATGACAGAATGGCATAATAGTTTAAATGGTTTGATAGTTTTTCTCACGAATGTTCACTTTGCCATGTTCAATATTAAGAAACTCAGCCTAGTTCTTACTACAGGAAACTGCACATGAACCCGAAGAAACAAAATATTTCTTGATAACCACTTTACAATCAATTTTCTCTCAGTAACCGAGATGCACTGGTTTCAACAAAAGTTTGGACTCTACCACTGAAATCTAGAGTAAAGAACAAAATATTCACATTGTTTCAACCCAAATCTTGATTTTTGGTTAAAAGGAATGAGAAACTAACAGTGCAAGTCTTTTGACTCGGAGGTTTTCTTATCTGTTGTTGAATGTAGTCATCTGCAAGTTCAAATAGTTGAAATGACGTTTGGCACTTGAAGGGGAAAACCCGAAATGCACATATATCCTCCCACCTCTGCGTTGCCCTGTTCAAGATACCAAAAAAGGAAAAAGAAGGGAGTAGAACTATTTGAAATGCAAGAAGTAAAGAAAGTAATAAGTTGATGATGAAAAAAAACTTTGGAACTTACTGATTGGCAGTGTTAGCATCACAATAACTTCGTAATGATGGATGTACTCGGAAGTCAATTCTTTGATATCTGCCAAACCAAAAAGGCGGGGATTCTCGTATTAAAAGCAACTATAAAGCAATAACAACCAAGTAGAAGAAAATCATTTTATTACTTAAAACAAATGCACTTCAAAAGAGTGGAAGTTGGTGTGTGTGTGTGTGTGTGTGTGAGCATATTTTACGTCATAGACATATATACTCACATACACTGACACACACATCGTACAAAAGCCTTACATGCGAGAATCAGGAACTTTTCGAGGATCATATCCTTTTTTGATCCAGAACCTGAGAAATGGTCCACTTGAAAAGTAGTATGCAACTCTAGACAGAAGCCTGCAAAACGGAATCAGTTAAACCACCACCAGCAACAAGAAGAATTGTTTCTTTAATTAAGTTTAACAAGTTTCCAGAGGAATACACCTTCTAAGCATATGACCTCCAACATTATAGCCCTTATCAAGTAAGCGTTCATTTAGTGCATGCTTTATCCATATAGGCCGCTCATCAAACAGTTTGTATACAGCCATCTGTGACTCCCACTGATCTGATCCCTTGGGTATGTACTCCTCCCAGTTTATTCTCTTAGGTATCTGTAAGAATTCTTAAGCATAACAAAGGAGGACTTATGTTGCTGTGCAGTGTTCTTAAATTCCGGATCTTCGTAAAGATTGAAATTGGCAAACTCTCAAAGACTAGTCATAACTCAACAACTAAGAGAAAAGCTTGTTAAACAACGAGTGCCCTCAAAAGAAAAAGAGTAAATATTTGGCATAATCACATGAAACCATCAGACAAAAAGATTGTGCCAATACTCCATAGCCCAAACTTGTCCCTCATGAACTGAAAAGCATGGAAAAAGTATAAAAGGAAGACATCCAAAGTGACTATTAGAAAATTAAAGGGTAAAATGAAGAATCAGGATATCATTGATGTTAAAATCGATTGCAAGAACAGGCTCCATGTCTATCTGCACCAGACAATATAAAGAATGGACCATTGTGGAACCTTGTTAGGATCTTAAATTATAATATTAAGACATGAGAAGTGAAAACAAATGAAACAGATGATGGCTTCCAGCAGATGAAAGCAAGGATTAAGAAAATCATCATAACAGCAAGTAAAATGAATGTGGTACATTGACGAATTAAATTCAGTATCAGATAATTTGCACAGAAAGTTAAGTGCCAAAATTATGGACATTGCACTAACTAATTTTGATTGCAACACATATTACCTCCAAATCGGGTTGAGTTACTGCTTCTTCATTCTTTTTTGAAGTCAATGTTACTGATGGCCTCAACCTGATGGATCAATAAGATTCAGTGATACAACTTTATCAGCAGAAAAATATTAGAACGCTTATCTTTCAGTCTAGTAACTATTCTTTGTTTGCCTGATTCACCCAAATGAGTTCCAAACATCTTATATTTTCCACATCAGCAGACCAAAATAAACATCTTTGAACAAATATTCAATTAAAAGATCAGGAAAGGAAGCATCCTATATCTACAAACTACAGCATCTTACACTATATTCTCAGGAACATCCTTGGGTGCAAAGAGCGGTGGCACTAACATCATTACATCATCCTCACCGATGTCCATAAGGCAGTCCTTCTCTAACACAAGTATAATAACAACAGCAATAATTACAACAACAAAGAAAACATTGAAGAAATTATGATCTATATTCAAGTAGTAGAAAAGAGAGAATAAAAGCTTCACCAGAGTGTGGGTCCTCCATTTCTAGCCAACTTCTCTTTTTCTTGTGAGCAACATTTGCATGAACTGCAATGACATGCTGGTAGTCTACCATCCCTTTTAAAGAGACACGGAAACAAACAGAGCAAAATTTAGATAAAAAAATTGTAGGAACGGTAAGAGAAGGATCAAAACAAGGAGACTTAGCAGATACTGCTGCAAAGAAGTAACACCCTAACCATCAAAGTGATAAGCCTCTGGGACGCGAGCAACAATGTCAGCACAAAGGTTTGTGAGATCATCATCAGGCATCTGCGCTTCAACTTCCTTTGTGGAAGAACCCGATTCACTTACATGTGTAGTATCATCGGAAATATTTCCACTCTGCAAACCTAAGCTGTCAGAAAGTCCAGCAATTTGTCTGTTTGCAGACTTGTTTTTAGAGATTTTAAGCAATAAATGGTTACAAGGGCGAAGGTCCCCAAATGCAGGATGTGAATATGGGTCTTCTGGTCGAAAGTGAAGCTCCAACCTATTTGACTGTAGACTCCGAGCCTGCAGGTGATCTCAAGTAAGAAGAAGAAGAAGAGCAAATATAGATGCAGACATGTAGCTTTGAAGCTCTCTCTCTCTCTCTCTTTTTTTCCCCTTTAGTTTAATAACTTGGAGTTGGAAGTTGTGTATGACAACTACTTTTCTAATCTCAACTAAGGGCATGTTTACGAAATTGTAATTGGGACGAAAAGGGAAAAAAGGGAGGGTTTTGGAATGATCCCATTTGTAGTGTTTATTTAGTTTTTATCTACAAGAAAGTGGAATTTATGAAAACAATCCAATTCTCTTTCAAATGTTTACCAGATTTAGGAATAGGAATTCTAATAGCTTTATATATGTATATATATATACACACGCAATCGGGTATATTCAAATTGAAAGGGAAACAAAAGAGCTTGAATTGATAAATTGTAAATTTGTTGGGTTATGGTTGAGGAAAAGGAAAGTACCTTAAGGAGACCTTGAAGACCACCAAGAGTATCAACAGCACGAGAGATGGAACAAGGGTATCCGGGATAGTGAACTGCAAACGCTTCCCTACTTGGTACAACCCCTGTCACTCTTCCTTCTTTTATCACTCCCATTCCTTTTTTTTTTTTTTTTTTTTTATTTGCTTCTACTCTTCTTCTATATTCTGCTTCCACATGACATACATGAAAATAAAAATGTCACTTTCTAAATTTCAAATTTCCATTGATTTTTCGTTGAAATTGACGATAACAGAAAGGAAGAAAGGGGTTTTGATTTTTTTTTTTTTTTTCCTTTTTTCGGATTGAAATGAAACGATTATAATTCTATATTTTCAATTGAGATTACGATTATAAAAAAATAAAAAAATAAAAAAGGGCCCTAATTCTGATGATGGGAAGTAAAGATGAGAATAATTTTTTGCGGTCACGGGTCGGCATTTGGCGTTACCTTTGAATTTTAGTAGTTTAGCGGAGCAAGCTTTCTCTAAAAGCCTCTTAATAACAGAAAACTTGGAAGTAAAGAATGGAGACCTCCAATCTGGAGGATTTTTCTCGAGACCCAAACAGTAATTACCCCACCCTCAAATAATTTGGATTCCCTGCCGCGTTTTCCCGGAAAAACAAAAACGACCGTTTTGCTTGCAATTAGTATTTAACTATATATATAATTAGTTTTTTTTTAAAAAAAAACTATATATATAATTAGGGTTTAAGACAAAAAGCTAAAACCTCATACTCATTCATAAACATGGGCTGGCTTGGGTATGGTTGCATTTGCAAATGATCCAACGGTCATTATTGAACACCAATACGATGTTAAAAAAAAAAAAAAACTGGGTTTGTTAAATAACAATATTTCTGGCCTCACCCTCACTTCAATTTCTTCTGGGGTTGTCACTATAACCTTGGTATCTCCCAGAGCCTGTTCCCACATTCGTTAATCTCCTTCGGAACTTTTGAACCACCCTCATCTCTTTATTATCCTTAGCAGTGTAGAACGCAATGCAGGATGGATAATTAAGAGCTGGAGCTGAATTACTATCATCATGGCACTGGCACTCATACTCGGTTGACCCGGTTATGGCAAATATTTCATATGCATTGAAATTCATAGAGCATGGAAAGTTCACATAATCTTCCGGCGTTAAAGTCATAAATCAAGCCCGGATCAAGTGCTTTATTAGTGTTAATCTGACCTGATCTCATACCTAAAGGCGACGCGCTAAGATTGTCAAAACTGTCCCGAATTGGATTCCATTCCGAAATGTTCCAATCTCTGGGCCATGATTTCCCGCTGCGGTTGAAACAACTATGCCTTTCTTCATAGCAGCAAAAGATGCCTTAGGCTAAAGGATCGCGGTGAAGCAGCATTGGCTCATAGCTCCAAGAGGCTGAAATCACATCTACCCCATCAGCAATGGCCTTGTCAAACACTGCAGTAATGTCAGGCACCGTTGTTTAGGTGTTCTGCGGTCCATAAGACCTTATACACCGCTAACCTAGCACGTGGTGCGACGCCTTTGGCTGTCCCTAGAGCATACCCGAAATAAGATGCACTACTCACATAATTTCCTGCAGCTATAGAGGAACAATGTGTCTCATGGCCTGTGATATCCCTAGCAGAGTCATTGAATCGGGGGTTTATTTTGGATTTCAGCCCTTCATGGAAGTACCTGACTCCCTTGAGTTTGGAGTTGCAGAGAGACGAATTGAAATCTTGGACTCCATCACACTTTCCTTTCCACTTGGTTGGCGCATCAGAAGTAGCCATGCCATGGTCTTTAAAACTCAAGCTTTCAGGCCAAATGCCGCTATCTAAGACACCAATGACAACGTCTTCTCCATGACGCGAAGCAGGCCATAAGCCCATTGCGGAGTTGAGGGAAAGGAACTCTGAGGTGTGAGTGGTGGCAATTGTTGCTATATAATTGTCTCTGTCAAGGCAATCCTCAGACACAAATCCTGTAGACCTCTTCAGAATCTCGACTTCTTGAAGAGATAAGAGGGCGCTAAAACCGGAAACAACATCATCCTAAGCGTACAAGAGCGATGCTGAATCTGTAGAAGAAATAGTACGAGTACTGTTTGTAAATCCAAGGTTTAGAGAATGAACAAGAGAGGAGTACCAATGTTGATGGGTTGATAAAGCTCTGGGCATCACAGACTTGTCCATGTGAACAATGTAAGTGCACCTATCCAACGTGGTTGTGGCTGAGTTTACATAGACATAATAGAGATTTGATAAACTAAACCATCCAAATAATAGCATGGTCACAAGAAGCTGAATCACTTCATCACTTTCTGACGCCATTGATCTGTAAATCATCTATGAACCCAACAAAACAAACCAGAATACCTCCGAATTGATGATCGAAAAGTTAGATTTTTTTTTTTTTTAAGATGACAGTATGATCATATATTTATCAACTATTATTTTCTTTTGTAAAGGAAACAAATAGGTTCTCTTTGTTATACATATATATACACGCACATATTTATAAATCAAAACTCTCTTTGAATGTTGGATGCACTAATAAGTTGGGACCAAAAAAATAAATAAATTATATATATATATATATATTTTTAAACACGATGCGAAATTCATGAGACGAAAGGAAAAAGGTTAAAAAGAGATAAAATGCTAGAAACTTCTGAAAGATGTCAAAAATAAACTCTTTTGAATCATGTCTCTCCGCATAATTCTTTGTTTAACCAAACATATTTTTCCTAGATAAATATGGTAAATATTGTAGAAGTAATATTTGAGTATATGAATAAGAGGAGCCAAACGAATGCCGAGACTCCTTGAAGGTGGCAAAGATTATTTTATATATATATATATATATATATATTTAAAGATTTCTTGGCTGTTGGTCATTTGTAATTACAATGATATATCAAATCACTAGACAAGCACATTTTATGACATTGGATTTTATTAATATCATTAATATGACACAAACCCTTGGTTGAAACATCACCCTTATTAATAAATCATAGTTAAGATGGCTGGTAATAAAGATGATTATGTCATTATATGTTTTGCTATTCTTATAATATATAGTTATTCTTCTGCTGTTTTATTATTATTTTTTTAATTTAGGTTGTTACGATCAATGATGGAATCAGAAATTCTTGTTTGCAGGGGTTAATAACTAAAATCAAAATTAAATAAATTTAATAATGGGGTTAAAAGAATAAGTTTTTAATTTTTAGTGGGCTTTGTACATATTAATAAAAAAGAACAGAAAGATTTTTGTCAAAAAAAAAAAAAATGGGGGTTAAACCACTGAGACTATGTTGGTTCTGTGTCTGTTACGATATGATATGTGTGTTATTTAGACTTTTTTATTTGGGGCGTACTAAGACTATTTGTTTTAATTATCTAGTGCTATACTAATATACATGTATATATAGATTTACAAGTGTAGATTGGCTTGTAGAACATCTGAAAACCAAGATAATTAGATACCAAATGTTATATTTTGTAAGTTTGGGGGACAAGAGTATAAAAAAAAATAAATAAATAAAAAGTGAAATTCGGGGCAATTCTGTGACAACTTCTCTAGTACAAGGAGTTCCATGCAATTAACCCTTATTTATAATCAATTTTCTTAAATTAAAATAAAGAGGAAAAAAGAAGAAGAAGAAGAAGAAGAAAGACGAGACGGGAGATGGGGGAATGAATGAGTGATGCCATGGAAAGCTAAAAAGGAAATTGGAAATTGGAAATTGGAAGGGAAAAAGGAGGGAGGGAGCTGCTTTCATTAGGGGATTTGGTGATGAGATATCTGGGTGGTTTGGGTTTGGGTTTGGGTTTGGGTTTGTCATGTAGAAATTCAGTGGGTGGTTTTTTGACTCACAAATACAAATACAATTATCCGTTAACATCCACAAACACAAACATTACAAATAGAATCTCAAAAATCTCATCACCGAGGATGCACAGGCACAGGCACAGGCACAGGCACAGCCCAGACAACGACCATAAGGATCCTACTCCTTCTCCTTCTCCTTCTCCTCCTCCTTCTCCTTCTCCTGCTGTTGACAGGCTTCAACAACTTCTACATTCTGACACCGACACTCACGGTACCAAAAGAAAAAAAAAAAAAAAGAAAAAAAAAAAAAAAAAAACTTTTCTCCTTCTTTTCATTGTTGTTAAGCCTGAATACCCATGAATATCATGTGGAATTGGGCGGCAAAAGATCAAAACTTTGTACCTATACCAATAATGTAAATACTATCTGGTTATTTTGTGTTATTTATATATGATATGAAAAAAGCTATGATGAACTTGTTGAAACAGGTGGGTGGGAGCAGTGCTGGAAGCAAGGATTGACCCCCTGGGATTTAGGGACTCCCACCCCTCTTCTTCTGCATCTCCATCGCACTGCATCCCTTCCCAATGGCCGAGCTTTACTCCCTGGTTGTGGTTCTGTATGTATTATTACCTCTTTTACATTTCCTACTCTTTCCTTTCTTTTTGTCTTTACACACACACACACACACACACACACATGTATTATTTAAGTACGTATGTATCTAGTATGCAATTATTGATGAGTCTGTAAGCATGTATTAGAAGCTTTCTTCTAAAGACATACTTTTCACTGAAAGCATTTTTGTAAGGTCATTTAAGTTAAATATCAGAAGCTTTTCTTAGACTCAGAAAGTCAAAAGTTGTTTGACAGGGTTACGATGTGGTAGCGATTGCCGGTCCTGAACGTTATGTCATTGGATTGGACGTATCAGAAAATGCCATCAACAAAGCCATACAGGTAATGCGCACAATGCAATTATTCATCAAGAGTGTTCATTGAGTTTCACCAGCCAAGCACACTGATTTTGGCATAGTCATACCTTCTCTCAAAACATCTCATTCTTAGTTTTCTGTTCAAGGCAGCTATCCTCCTCGCTTCCGAATGCAAGTTATTTTACTTTTTTGAAGGCAGACTTTTTCACCTGGCATCCAACTGATTTGTTTGATCTCATCTTTGACTATACGTATGTTCAAACTTGGGTTTCAGATTACTGCGATTTTACTCTGCATTACTTAACTCTTGATTGGAAGTTGGAACAGGTTCTTTTGTGCGATTGAACCTGACTTACGATCAGCGTGGGCCCGGAAGATTGGGGAAATCTTAAAACCAGATGGCGAACTCATAACACTAATGTTTCCTGTAACCATCTCTGAACTCTCAAATATTTTTAGCATTTTTCAAGTGGTTTCTGATAGACTTGGAGAGAGACTAATTTCATTTTGTTGCAGATTAGTGACCATGTTGGTGGACCGCCTTACAAAGTATCTGTTTCAGAGTAACTTCCTGCTCCAAACCATCCTTTCTTGTTTTCTCACCGACGGAATTATTGTGCAAAGAATAGTAATCTTTACTTGCATCTAGTGTGAATAATTTCTTAAATTTGTGCAGTTATGAAGAGTTATTGCATCCAATGCGCTTTAAGGCAATCTCGATCATGGATAATGAACTAGCTGTTGGACCTCGCAAGGTGTGTAAAAAGGAGGTTTTTCTAGTTGTATCTGCTATTAAAAAGTTATTATCCTTTTATGACTATGAGCACACATACATGTATATATGTGTGTGTCCATATATATATTAGTAGTAGTAGTAGTACTTAAGGCCCTTGGGCGACAACTCGAGTAAATCAGCTGAAGCATTGTGGAAGAGTGGTTTTGGTAGCTTAGAGAATCAGGAACTTGAATCAGTTTTTAATTTTTGAAAGAAGCATATATCTAGCTTCTCTCTCTAGGCTTTGAGTCTCAACGCTGATGGCTAAGGAATTTGAGGATCATCTGATGATTGTAAATTGGAAGGATGGTTTGTAGGCATTGATGCTATGAGTGACGAGACATGTTTTTGGTTTTTGTTGTTTCATCGTATTTCTTCCTTGGCTTTTCTAAGGATACCTTGTCCTCTGTTTATCTTAATACACCTTGTTGTCTTGTTGGTGGTTCCATTGACTAACCAAAACTACATTATCGACCAATTGGTTGGTGTTGCGCAGGGAAGAGAGAAGCTTGGAAGGTGGAAGAGGTCATCAATAGTAACCAAATCTGCTCTATGACTAATGACTAATGACTAACGACTAATGACTCGCGATGATAGTCTTTCTTCTTTATACATTTCTTTCCTCTTTCCTCTTTCCTCTGTATAGCATTTGTCTTAATTAAGAACAACAGCAAAATAATATTTGAGCATCAGAAATAAGAGAGCCTTCCTTTCTCTCTGTCTAATATATGTTACATGGTTTGCTATTTTTGTGTGCACCCTGAATCTGAAATCAGAAAATCATTTCAAGGTCAGACGAGGTGGTTCATGTTTGGTTTTCGGAAAACAGCTAGGCTACGATTGGATTTCATCACCTGGCCTAAATTTGAAGAGCATATATACATTACATGATGTAATGTATGATGTTTTTCTTCAGAAACAGAGACTTTGTTCTAAAGATGACGTTTCTATTTCATAGGAACTTTTTTTTTTTGGTCACCTCGGCCCTTATTCTAAATAATAATAATAATAATAATAATGATAGTAATGCTAATGGATCTTCATGATCTCCCTTCTCAGGCCGTTTGAAGGAGTGCGGAATATTAAAATACCGTTGCATAAAAGATAAATATATTGTTGGGTAAGCTCTTATTTATTTATTTATTTTTTTAAACTTGAAAAAAAGAAAAAAGAAAAAAAAATGCAATACAAAACAAGAGGCACAGACATAGGCGATTATTTTGGGTAATCTACGAAGAGTAATTAATTAGTTTAACTAAAAAAAGAAGAGGAAGGTAAAGAAGGGGCAATGGCAAATGCAAAACAGAGCATACAGAGATAATAAGGGTGGGGTGTTGTGGGGGGTACGTCATACGTGGATGGTTGGAAGCAAGAAGAGGAGAGTAAATTAATTATTAATTAATTACTACTATTCATTCATTCATTCCATTCGTTCCATTGCATTCCATGACCAATTCTTGTCCGTCACCTCCATCTCCTTTCTCTCCGCTCTCATCCTCATTTTTTACTCTCTCTCTCTCTCTCTCTCTCTCTCCCCATTTCCCTCTCTGTAGACATGTTTCTTCATTTTTCTTAATTCCTTCCAAAATTATTTTCCAAAACTCTCTCTCTCTCTCTCTCTCTCTCTCTCTAGGCTGATCCATTCATGGACGAGCGAGTAGAAGACGACGACAGGGAGGCATTGGCCAGCCTAAGCAGCACGGTGCCTCCGCCACGCAAGACTCAATCCTACAGCCAGCAGCTGCGTGCCACCACCTCCGCCCACAAGCACCTCCACCAAAAACTCCGCAAGCACAGCCTCGATGACTCTCAAATTCATAATAACAACATTAATACTAATAGTATCCATAACAATCATGATCACTACTACGCCTCCTCTGACGACGATGAGTTCTTTCCTAATTGCACCTCCTCCGATCAGCGCCTCGATCATACTCTCTGTGCAGATGCTGCTCTTGGCAATCTTGATCCTCACCACCGCTGCCTGCAGCCTTTGCCAGAGTTCATTGGCAGTGGCGGCAGCGCTTCCATTTTCAAGGTCCCCACGCGAGCTGCCGTCCATCCAGGGCGTCCCCCGTGCTTAGAGCTGAGGCCACATCCGCTGAGGGAGACGCAGGTGCAGCAGACTCACTCACTCTGTGTCCTAAAAATTTGTTACCATGTTCTCAATTATCCAAATACAATACAAACTTGCCATGATTTATTATTTCATATTTATAGGTGGGGAAGTTCCTGAGGAACATTGCCTGCTCGGAGACGCAGCTGTGGGCGGGGCATGAATGCGGTTTGCGTGTGTGTAATCTCAACAATGCATATGAGCCGGGGAGTGGCCTTGGCGGGAGGGTGACTAGAGGTGATGAGGATGCTACGCCATTTCATGAGTCGGCCAACACGTCCCCTATCATGTCCTTGACAGCGGACAACGGCAACCGGCTAGTGTGGAGTGGGCATAAGGATGGAAAGATTAGGTCCTGGAGGATGGATCAGCCTTTGGATCCTCAGGCTCCTCCTTTTAAGGAAGGCCTTTCGTGGCTCGCTCATCGCGGTCCTGTTCTTGCCGTTGCTATGACCTTCCATGGTAATTGTACTTTTATCTTCTAATTTTCATTTTTCATTTTTTTTTTGGCTGATGTGAATCTTATTTATCTATCTATGACATGATATGTAGGACGAGCTGATGTAATATTAGTGTTTTTTTTTTTGGGGGGGGGGGGGGGGGTGGGTGCAGGTGATATTTGGAGTGGTTCTGAAGGTGGTGTTATTAGGATATGGCCTTGGGAATCGATTGAGAAGTCTCTGTCTCTAAAACCGGAGGAAAGATACATGGCTGCTTTACTGGTGGAGAGGTCATTCGTAGACCTTAGAGCCCAAGTCACCGTTAATGGCGTTTGTAGCATTTCTTCTCAGGACGTCAAGTGTTTGGTTGCAGATAACGCTCGAGCCAAAGTTTGGTGTGCTGGATCTCTCTCCTTCTCATTGTGGTATTTATGTTTACAGCCTTTTTCTTTTTTATATATAAATAAATATTTAATTCTAGATCAGTAATATTATGGGTACCAACCAAATCCCATAAGTACAAGGCACGTGTATCTAACATTGCAGAAGATTGTAATTTGACAGGGATGCGCGTTCAAGGGAGCTTATTAGGGTGTTTAACATAGAAGGACAGATTGAGAACCGAGTTGACATCTCCTCTGTCCACCTAGATCAGGCTGCAGTAGAAGATGAGATGAAGGTTAAATTTGTTTCTGTATCGAAAAAGGAGAAATCTGGTGGCTTTTTGCAACGGTCGCGCAATGCCATAATGGGAGCTGCAGATGCTGTGCGCCGCGTTGCAACAAGAGGCGCTGGCGCGTTCGTAGAGGACACTAAGAGAACTGAAGCCCTAGTGCTGACAGCGGATGGCATGATGTGGAGTGGATGCACAAATGGCTTGTTGGTCCAGTGGGATGGGAACGGAAACCGGGTGCAAGATTTTAACCACCATCCCTGCGCTGTTCAGTGCTTTTGTACTTTTGGGACAAGAATATATATAGGATACGTAAGTGGCATCATTCAGGTGTTGGACCTAGAAGGGAATGTTATTGCAGGATGGGTTGCTCACAGCAGTCCTGTGATCAAATTGGCAGTTGGAAATGGTCACGTGTTTAGCTTGGCTACTCATGGTGGTATTCGCGGGTGGAACATCACGTCTCCGGGGCCTATTGACAGTGTATTGCGCTCCGAATTGGCGGCGAAAGAGAAGTCCTACACCAAAAGAGACAATGTAAGAATTTTAGTTGGGACATGGAATGTTGGTCAAGGAAGAGCCTCTCAGGATTCACTCAAGTCCTGGTTGGGTTCTGCTGTGCCAGATGTTGGCATTGTTGTTATTGGATTGCAAGAAGTAGAGATGGGTGCGGGTTTCCTTGCCATGTCTGCAGCAAAAGAAACTGTAAATATACGTATATCCTTCCTTCTTCACTATGGTTCCTTCACATCTATCTTTTTAAATCTATTGATCTTTATCACTTATTTTTTCCAATTGTAGGTAGGGCTTGAAGGAAGTTCAGTTGGACAATGGTGGCTCGACAACATAGGGAAGGCCTTAAACGAAGGAAAAACTTTTGAGCGCATGGGTTCCAGGCAACTAGCAGGCTTGGTCATATCTCTGTGGTCTGTCGCAGTTATTAGATCTTTATCAAGTTGCCATTAAATGCATGATACTTTTTTTTTAATTTTTTTTTATATGATTTTATGGTTCGGACCATCACACCATTGATAGAGAGTGTATTTTACTCTTTTTCTTTTTTTCTTTTTTTTTCTATAAAGTATTCAAATATTGTCTTTCATTTCTTTATATCTTATTCTCTTCATTTTAAGCAATTTACTTTAAATGTATCCTCCTTTGAGATGGCATTTCTTGTTTAGGGTAAGAAAGAATCTTAGGACACATGTTGGGGATATCGATGCTGGGGCAGTTGCATGTGGCCTTGGTCGTGCTATTGGTAATAAGGTTTGTAAAGTCTTCCTTGATTTTTGACATGGCACCAGTTGGCAATCTCTATGTTTCCCATTCAGAATGAAGGGAAAAAAAAAAAAAGTCTTGAAAATAGGCATACACACACACACACACACACACACTTAACTACTATAGATCTAATGTGGCTAGAATGAATGTCCAAGCAGGGAGGTGTCGGTTTGAGAATCAGAGTGTACGACCGGATAATGTGCTTTGTTAACTGTCACTTGGCTGCACACTTGGAAGCCGTCAACCGCCGCAATGCTGACTTTGATCACATTTACCGGAACATGGTCTTTAACCGATCATCAAACTTCCTCAATAACGCTGCTGGTATGGTGCCACACCTATATTTGTCTCTCTCTCTTGCCTTGTCCACATATTTATCATGGCTGCTTTATTCTTCTGGCTTGCCTTTGTTACTCTCTGCTGCAGCTGGAGTCTCAAACGCTGTTCATATGCTTCGCGGCACAAATGTATGGCAAACCCTTCTCGTCTCTATCATTTACATTTATCCTCTAATCACATAGCGATGGTTATTGGCTAAAAGTACTGAAAGTGCCTTTAACTAAATTTGATGCTTTTAGGCTATGGGGGGAAACTCTGAAGAAGCCAGGCCTGAACTTGCTGAGGCAGATATGGTTGTGTTCTTGGGAGATTTTAACTATCGGCTTTCCGGTATATCTTACGATGAAGCCAGGGACTTTGTTTCCCAAAGAAGCTTCGATTGGCTTAGAGAAAAGGATCAGCTTAGAGCAGAGATGAAAGCTGGTAAAGTTTTTCAAGGGATGCGCGAGGCGCTTATTAAATTCCCTCCTACTTACAAGTTTGAAAGGCACCAGACAGGTTTAGCGGGTAAGACGTGGTAATAAGAGCATCATTCTTTGGTTCCTATACGAGTCTATAAAAGCAGATTTGATCAATCAACACTTTTTGAGCTTATTGCCTCTTTTGTAATTTTTATTTTTTATTATTATTATTTTTTTTTTTTTCTTTCAGGATATGATTCTGGAGAGAAAAAACGAATTCCTGCTTGGTGTGACAGAATAATATATCGAGACAATCGGTCATCTACAGTGTCAGAGTGCAGTCTAGAGTGCCCTGTAGTAGCATCAGTTTTACAGTAAGTTGGTGTGGTAGCAATTGTTAATCTATATCTGTTATCTCGTTCTGTTTACTGGCTCTGAAAAATAAAATAAATAAATAAAATTGGTTCACCTCTGAAACAGGTACGAGGCATGCATGGATGTGACTGACAGTGATCACAAACCTGTACGGTGTAAATTCAGCCTTCAAATTGCCCATGTTGATAGATCAGTGAGAAGAAAGGAGTTTGGGAGAATTTTCATATCCAATGAGAAGATCCAGTCGATACTTGAAGAGTCATGTCATGTTCCAGAAATAACAGTGAGCACTGATAACATAGTCCTTCAAAATCAGGACACTTTCAATCTCCAAATCGTCAGTAACAGCACCAACGACGTGGCTATCTTTAGAATTGTATGCGAAGGTCAGTGCACTGTCAAGGACGAAGAACAGCCTGAGTACCACCCCAGAGGCTCCTTCGGGTTTCCCCGATGGCTTGAGGTATTGTCTTCTTCATAGAGTCTGTTCGGCCTAGCTTTTACTTTTTATGCATTAGAATAAAAGAATTGAAAGATTTAGCTTTTATTAAAAATATCGAGCTGCCATACGAATTTTGAAATTACGGGTGGGGTATGATTGTTAGGTTGTACCAGCAGCAGGTATGATCAAACCCGAACAAACAGTGGAGGTCTCGGTGCGCCATGAAGAATTCCACACTCTGGAAGAGCTCGTCGAAGGCATTCCACAGAATTGGTGGTCGGAGGACACACGAGACAAGGAAGTGATTTTGGTGGTAAATGTGCAAGGCAGTTGCTCTACCCGAGTAAACACTCACAAAATATGTGTGCGCCATTGTTTCTCCTCCAAGACACTTCACCTTGATTCTCAATTATCTAGCAGCTCGAAAAGAGGTCAACCGGCTTCGTCTCACCCATCCGAAGTTCGGCAACCCAACAATTCCTCCGACGCAGATAAAACCTTGAAGCCAGAGTTGAAGAATGATAGTTTGAGGCAGTCGTAGGCGCATGCCAGAATGTTATCACAGACACAGTACTCACTGTAGACTTTGATGTACATAACTCAGGAAGCCAAGGCCCAGTTACCCATCTCAAACACTTTGTCCACAGCTTCGATTTGTTCAACATCAAAACCTACAATGACGTTAAGCTTTCGAGCTTTCATATTTTCATGACAATTTTTCTTGTCAATCCATATCGTAATCTTCTAGAACACTCTTTCTCCAAAGCTGCTGTAGAAATGAGAAATATGGGAAGCAGGTTTAGGGATTATTTTATAACATCTTTGATTACCTATAAACACAATTTTTTCAGAAAGCTGTCTCTTTTTATTTTAAATTTTTTTTTTCTCCCCCTTAAGTTTTAAAAGGGTAAACAAAGAAGAGAGAAAAGTAAAGTGCAGCAAAAAAGTAGTAGTTGCTATTGCTATAAAGCATTACTTACATTACTGGCCCATGATAATCATAAATATCATGTGTTAATTTGGTAAATTGCACTACAATAGATCGTGCATAAAAGCTCTCAGAGAGATTACATACACACACACTACAAATATAGAGCAGCCAATCTGTTGGAGAGCAGCCTTTAAGCTTGGTTATTTCTCTCTTTCATAAGGATGAATCTTCTTATCTTGGCAGAAATTCTAGGTGAGCCATAACCGCAAGAAAGGGTGAGACGAATAATCTGAATAACTCACTCCAATGAAGGCCGAATCTGCAGTCTCCATATCATCGTTATTCCAGGGTAAGAAAACATTTCAGCGTACAGTTATTTTCAAGATAGAGAAATAGAACAAGCCCTTTATCTTTTTGGCATGTGCTCCCTCCAAACTCCGATCTTAAAGTGCGTACATTCTCTTAAACTCACTGTTCAAAATCTCAGAATCTGATGGTGCCATTGACACAGAGAAAGAGCGGGACCGACTCTCAGCCCTTCTTATATTCCTTAACTTTGTTTCCTCCATCCTATGTAAGATGACACAATAGCACATTGTGCCAATCGTAGTGAGCATGATGGAACCGCCAAGAACTGTTGTATAGACAGCAAGCCAATTGTGTGATCCTACCACGACGTATGTGAGGGAAATAAATGCAATCGAGATGAAGAGGCAAGCCAGCCACATTAGTTTGTTAATCACAAATACGAGCTGCCTCTTTGCCTTCTGCTCAATCACAACCACAGATGTCTGGACTACCACAACCGCCAGGGAAATAAACAATGCCAGACTGTCAAACACGAAGAAGATGATAAAAGCAGCATTTCTCGCTACATGCGCTTGTCCAATGGTAAATCCAGGAGTTTCCTTCTCAACAAACTGACCAGGCACGGTGAAGATGGCTGCAAAAGCAACCGTAGCAATGAGAACCGCCACAACAGTTGCGGAGTTTATGGCATTGTTCAGCCCACTAATGTGGAGCTTCTTTAGCCTCTTTGCAATCTTCTGGACCCTTACTCCAGTCTGGCGGGTCTGCTGGAGTTGCGACTGGACATCATGTTTTATGTCGCTGACAGTCTGCTTAAGTTGCTTTGCAGCATTCGGAGGCTTCCCTTGGTCGGTTGAATTGGTAGCCCCCGCTTCTTTTAGAACAGAGACAAGTTCGGGGGTTCCAATTTTTTCTGCAATGTCAAGAGGGGTTTCCCCCGTCTTGTTAATTGCATTGACGTTAGCACCTTCAGTGGATAGCAAACATCTTACATTCTGCAAGGACATAAAATGAATTTCAATTACTGATTGACAACCAGATAAATTATTAAAATACTCTCAAGCCAAACTTTGAATACAGGTTGTAGTCCGAAGATTGAAGAATTTGCTAGAATGACAACCTTAAAAAGTGAAATTAGCATAACGACCTTTTTTAAAACTTCACATTGAGTGTCTAGTTTAGACGCGCAATGTAAAATCATGGCGCACAAAACTGATTTTGCTATATAAAATTTTTAAAAATTCATTATGCTACTAGACTTTCCCATTAGGTCAGTTTTACAAAGCACGAGTGAAGAAATCAAGCTTTTAATCTTTCAAATTTGATTTTACCAAACAAGAAAACTTTAGGCATTTTTCAGAGAAAGCTTTCTTTCATCAAAATGCTATACTACCCTCATAAGTCATGACATGCTGCTGACACCCAAAAAAAAAAAAAAGATCTGCTTCCAACAGGGATATATGAAAGAACTCAAAGCTTAGGTTTGACTGAGACTACATTAAGAATCACTAAAAGTGATCTGAAGAGAAAAATAAGAGCAAGAACTAAAGAAAATACCTCAATACGGCCCTTCCTCGTGGCAATATGTAATGCTGTATTTCCCTTATTATCTTCCAAACTCAAAACTGTAGGATCAGGTTTCAACAATTCCACCACAATCTCCTCGTTTTGCCCTTTGACAGCCATGTGCAGTGCAGTTTGGCCCTTTTTATCAGTCCTCAAACCAGTACTTGGATCCTTCCTTAATAGAGATTTCACTACTTCCAAGTGCCCCATCCTTGCCGCTGAATGAAGCACGGTCTTACCATTGTTCCGGGCAATCTTCACGAGGTTAGAGTCTGTTTCCAGCAGAAGATTGACTATCTCAATGTGCCCCTGAGTGGCAGCAGTGTGTAAGGCAGTTGAATTGGACAAATCGGTGGTCATGGCTAAGTTGGGGAATAAATGCAAAAGCTCCTTTAACACATCTGAAGGAAATCAAATTACAATAAATTGAGGGATGAAAAAATCAGACAAGAAAAGGAAAAACAAAAATATATTATGCAAGAGAAAATGCGGCCAAGTTAAGGTCCAACAGGTTGGTAACTACAGAGCAGACAGAAAAACTGGTTTACAAATAACTTCTTGCTGTTGCATCGAAAGACAAAAATGTTCACTAATCTGGAAAACATGAAATGGTACAAAAAAGTATTTGCTATTTTGACAGAAAAAACAAAACAAGAGATACGGCAGAGCTAGTGTCAAGAGTGGAGGGATACAAATAACTTACCAAGATGACCTTGTCTTGCAGCAATGTGGAATGGATCATAGCCGTTTCTGGCTGTTAGTGAAGACGTCTGCAGGTCCATATAATTCAACATCTCCGCAACCACCAAGGAATGCCCATTTTCGGCCGCAACATAAAGTGGGGTCTCCCCCTCTTGATTCATCTTTGACAACAAATCCACAGATTCCTTGGTAGAACAATTCTGAAGAATCTCTCTGACCTTCCCTAAATTCCCAGCTCGAGCAGCCAAATGGATGTTGGAGTCACCTCTTTTACCGGGGGAGTCTTTGCACTTCTTGTTGCGATCCCCGCCGGCGCCAATGAAGCTGAGTTGCTTCTCCATGACTATGCGGAAGCTCTTCTGCTTATCCATGAATCCGCGCAAGCTCTTCTGTTTCTCAATTCCCCTGCCAAAGCTTACCTGCTTCTCCATAACAACTCCGCGGAAACTTTGTTGTTTTTCCATCACTGCTCCCCTGGAACTGCTCTGCATCTCCATTTACCACCAACTACCCAGTTCTTGCAACTCTGATATTAGGACTCCGAAGCCAATACCCTTTTTTTTTTTTTTTTCTCCTCCTTTTTTCTTTTTTCTTTTTTTCCCCTACTTTTCCATGATCAAGAAAGCTTGAAAAATTAAAACAAACAAACCACCTAGTCCAAGTGTTTGTGAGTTCTGATTGTTTATCAGGATTCCAAAGCCCAGAAACTAACCCTTTTTTTTTTTTTGGTTCTTTTGTCTTTTACTCGGGTGCAACGATCAGAAAAATGAAAATTTTCAGGAAATCAGAGGAGGGCAGACACAAAAGGAGACGCCTGAGAAAAAGGATCCAATTATCAGATGAAGATGACGATGTGTAGAAAGTAAAGAACAAACATGACCTCTTGTGCGGAGAAACTAGAGTAAAGATATTTTTCCTGAATTCGAAAGCCCCTCTGTTATTGTGTGTGTGTGTGTTTGTAATCGAAACTAAAATTTAGTTATACGTTTGAAAGATCGATACTTGAACAGCAACGAAGCAAAGAGGTTGAGGATTGGAGAAGCAAAAAAAGAAGATTAGAAAACCAGTAATATATATATACACACACAAACACACACACACACACATATATATATATATATAAAATAATCAATCAATCAGAAGGAAAGCCGAGTACCTGGTCTTGTGTTTGAGATCCCAGTGGCGGCGGCGCAAAAGTCCGCTGCTTTTTGGGAATATGGGGAGAGAGGATTTGATTTTTTTGGAGGCTCTGAAAACTTTTTTTTTTTTTTTTAACCAGAGACTGAGAGGACTGAGGAGAGAGTGCGTCTGAAGAATTAAGAGAAAGAGAAGAAAAAGAGATTCCCAGAAGTGGTTGTACTTTGGTAGTATTAGTAGAGATCAGGAGCTTGCTTTTTCTTTCTTCTAATTTTCTATCTTTTATCTTCTGCTCTTCTATCTATCTATATATCAGGGAAAATAAATAAATAGATAAAAGGTATTTTGATATTTTAAGGCAGACACTGCTGACAACACCACCACACATAATGTTTTTTCTTTCTTTCTTTTTTTTTTTATATTTTTTTTATATTTTTTTTTTAACTATTCCCTTCCACTCTCCTCCGCAACCCGACAAAACTTCTTTTTACTCTTCAAAACTAAAATTAATTTCCTTAATCGTTTCTAAAGACTACTTATTTGCAGGGTCGGATCAAATATCTTTTTTTTTTTTTTTTTTTTTTTAGGTGTTATAATAATTTATAACTTTTTTTAATCTTTTTTTTTTTTTGGGCCCAAATTTCCTCTCCTTTTTTTCCCCACCTCTTAATCATCTTTTACTACATTTCCATTTGGCCGGCAAAATTTCTTGCCTATATCATTACTTGAAAAATAACTTTTAATTTTAGCAACTGTTCGATGTGTTAAACTTTTTCCCAATAGACTCATTTTTGCGTTTTAAACTTAAGACCCTTAAAAGGCACATGAAGTGAACATATTATGCTCTATATTTAAATTGAAACCCAATAATTGTTTAGAATCCACCAATAATGATGTTTAATTTTCCCCCTCTGTATTGTTATATTATAGGCTACACTTAAATAATAAAGCTTATAATTTAGTAGCTTTATTAATAAACAAATATTGGTGGGAAAGTGAAGATTATTGTTGCATGCATCTTCAACCTTTTGTTTTCCTTTTTATGCTGAGAATGTTGAGAATCACATTTTTAATATATATATATATATATATATATGGAAAAAATTTAAAAGGAAAAAAAAAAAAAAAAAAAAAAAAAAAAAGAAGAAGAAAAAGACATATAGTAAATGGAGACATGTTGTCTCGGGAATAAGAATAATCTCATATCTTTTAACTTTTACTCTACCTTATCTATCTTCTATCTTTTATCTTTTATTATACTAAAAGCATGGATTTTAACAAAATCTTTTTGTTATTCTTTATAATCCGTCACGTGATTTTTTTTTTTTAATTTTTTTTCTCTTTATTTTATTTATTTATTCCACATGTATATCAACCAGTAGAATTGAAATTTTCAAATGAAAAATGTGAAATGGTTAGAAAATGATGTTAGAAAGTATTCGAAGAATGATCAACTACGTAAATTGTTGATAACGATATAATGGTTGTTTCTTTGTGAAGAGAGAGAGAGAGATCCAGTATATGTGTATATATTATGCATCAGGTGGTGATGTGCTCTAGTATTTTCCTATTTTGATACATGCTTTTATTTTCTCATCAAAAATATATTATTTTTCGTGCTTTTTTCTTGTTCCAAAATATTTTTTACTTTAATTTACATTTCATTTTTCTGCATTAATATTGTATAGGTAAAGAACAGATGGACACTTGTTTATGTAGTGCTACAACTTAAATTGGACCTACGAAGCTTCGACCGTAATTTCAATGTCTCCACTATTTTAAAAAGAAAACATCTATAATTATGTCCTAATTGAATAATTTAATTCTATATTCATCTATTATTTCATTTATAGTGTCATTGCTAGAAAAAAAAAATCTGATTTCACCAGTGCATTTGGCAATTAAGAGGCCTCCATAACATAAGTCAAGTTTTTTTTTTTTTTTTTTTTTTTAATTAACCTGATTGGATGTGGTTGTTCTTAATTTTACAGCCACATTTAAAATGAAAACGAAAAATGAAAATAAAAAAATTGATGGGAGAATGCGAGTTGACGTGTACCTAAAAGCTAAAAGTTTGTTGGGACAAAGTGACGGAAGGCAAGAACCCCCCACCCCACCCCTCGTTTTTTTTTTTTTTTTTGAAAAAAGGAGGGGGGGGGGGAAGATATTATTCATTGCAATTAAGGCATCCTTTTGTTGACCAATATGTTTTGTGAGGGTTTAAAAGTCAAAATTTTCAAAATATGCAAGTACAATCGATAATTATCTAGAACATATTTTAATACATATATATATATATATATATTAAATAAATAGCAGTATCCGTGATCCGTCAATAGAAAAACAGATCTTAAAGTTTGACCCGGAAAAAAGAAAAAAAAAAAAAAAAGAATATATAGACACTATTATATTGAAGTATTTGGATTGATTTGATATTAGTTAGTTAACAAAAGTTCTAGACCGAAAAATAGGGACTCTAATTTAGAATAGTTTGCTTTTAGAGAAGAATAATTTCGGACTAATATTTGGTTGGTTGATAATAACTATAGTTGGGACTCTCCTTTTTTCTTTTCTTTTTTTTTCTTTTTTTTTTTTTGCTGAAGAGTTGAGACTCTCCTTTGACTGCGAGACTGCTTGCTGGTATATATAATGGAGAGTCTGTTTACATATTTTCCACGTGCATGTTACCTGGATTTCATTTCGGTAATTATCTATATCTGCCTTTTTCTTTTTTTGGTCCCTTCTCTCTCTCTCTCTCTCTTCATATTAATTGAGAAGATATATGTGCAGTGCAAATTTTAAAGGAATAAAGCTGTTTTCTAAAAGCATTCAATTCGAAGAATTAATGTTTCATATATAGTCCATCGCATAACAAAGTGGTGTTTTACGATTGAAAATAATATTAATGGCTGAAGAATTGAAAATAATAAGATTATAGTTGTTGACATTAATGACTAGTAAATATTAGAGTTCTAATAATGTACGGCCTGATATCACTTATACTTAAAATCGGTCAACATTTGAAGTTGATCAAACTTTGATTACTGCATACTTAATGACCAATGAATGCCTAGTTAAAGTAAGACATATATATATAAAATAATAGAATAACACGGTACCACACCCAGTACTAAAATCAATGACTAATTAGCTGGGTTTTTTTTTTTTTTTTTTTTTTTTTTGGCGCTAGACTACAGGATAGATGGTATTCTACTGCAAAACTCGGTCACGGAAATATCATTATAAGATAACTGTTTCCATGTTGGTATGCACACCCATCTATACCCAGTATATATGTTGGCACGTATATGACCAAATTGGAAATATATATATATATATATATAAAGTAGCTAGGTTAAAAAATTAAGGACTGGAAAACTAAGTTTGAACATTAATTAATTAATTTTATCAACTATTTAGAGGCAACTGCTGGGGATGAGAATGCCACTGCTAGTACCGGCAACGTTCTTGCAAGAGGAAGTGGCCGTAGCCTTATTATTCTTTATGTAAGTGAGCTTGATGTCTTGTAATTTGATTTTTCTGCATGGATTGCTTGCGCTGCAATCAAACGTAACTGCCTCGGCCGTCGCCGATGTTCCCCTTATATTTCTGTACGTTACTTCACTTATTTTCACTCCCGAGCTCTGTGTGTGTGTGTGTATATATATATATATATATATATGATGCAATTGTATAAGTAACAAAATATTTAATTAGATACTAGCTAGATCTCGATCATCAGGACTAAGAAGATTATTAATTAAGTCATAATAAAAAATAATGAATTGAACTAAATATATTTAATGTGATGATGATAGATGTGTACCTGGCGGGGACAACCTCGGTTAGTAGGACAGTAGTTCTGATCAATAATAATAGGATTCCGAACGTTGTTCATAAGGAGGTTCTGAAAGAGGATGTTCCTCACAAACCCGTTGCTAGGTCTTGCCCATGACTTTATTCGAACCCCGTTGTCCGATCCTGTGAATTCTGAGTTTGTGACTGTCACATTTTCTACCCCTTTTTCATTCTCTTCCTTCCCCAAACTCCCAATGCTGCGCCACCATTCATATTATATTATTATATTATATTGTTTTAATAATTACTATAATTAGAACTAATAGTAACATTCTAGCCAAAAAAAAAAAAAAAAAAAAACTAATAGTAACATTAATTAAGGGCGCACAAAACCAAACCTATTAATTAAGAGAGACTAGTATATTTTCAGTACATTAATCACATCATCAGATCATTAATCACTGTTACTTTAAGGGGGCCTGTGTCCTGCCCAACTAATTCATGGGTTGGGCTTGGTCTCAAATATCTAGTCAAAAGCCTTAACCCAAAGCCTAGATATATGTAGTAGAAGATTCAAATGTTGGAGCTAGCTTTGTAAATCTACATGACAGAAAATTAAGAGAGATTTATGCCCCGTCTTAACTCTCTTTTTCAGTTGTGTGCTCTTTATTTTACTCTTTTATTTAATTTAGAAGGGCAAAAAAAAAAAAAAAAAAAAAGGATGTACCATTTATCAGGGAGTGTTTAAGTACTACTTGCACAAATCATTACTATAGAGGATCAGTTCTCTATGTTCACTCTGTTGCAGTGTATTGTATTAAAAGTTTTGTTATGTTATTTTGAAATTTTGTATGAAATTAGTTTCTGTTTTCCCATATGCTTAGTACATACTTATATATATGAATTAATTAAAGCATGCATGTGTGCACTTAGCCTAGTAGAATATATATATATATATATATTTTTTTTTTTTTTTAAAATGAAATATATAAAGATATTGATGTACCTGACACCATGCCCGGGGCCACACTTGATGTTGGTAATAAGCAAGTTATTGGTGGCGGGACCAATGGAGACACAGTCGTCGCCTGTGCGCAAGGTAGCACCGGTGATGGTGACGGCGTTGGAGCCCTGGACGTGGATGCCATCGGTGTTGGGGCTCTGGTCGGGAGCTATCAGTTTCACGTTTCTCACTAGCACGTTGTTGCAGCTGTTTATCACCAAATGGGTTTGCTGACTGTTTATTGATGTTAATCCGCTTATCACCCCATCATTCACCCAGTTCATTGTTATAGACTGCGATTTATATACATACATACATATATATATGCACATCCGATTTAATATATTAATTAAAATTGATATATATATATATATATATATAATCGCTGCATGATATATAGACACATAAATTAATCGCTAGTAGCATACCCGAGCTCCAACAGGGCAATTATTCTTTCGAGATCTCCTACAAGCCCAGAAAGCAGAGCCGTTGGCGTCAATGGTGCCTCCATTAACTGCAAGTCTGTTGAGTTTGATGAACAAAATCCAGTAGCCGGAGTTGCCGAGATCCCAATGGTTTGAAGGAGCAACAAGCGTCCCATCTATCTGCACTGTCATGCGGTTCCTGCAAGGCCCTCTGAACGTTGCAGCCTTTATCAAGAACCTGCCCCTCGGCACGTACACTGTCGCCGCCGTCGCCGACCCGCAGGCCGCTCCCCACGCTCTCAAGAACGCCTTTGTCGAGTCTGTTTTGCCGTCTGCTTTTGCACCGTAACTAATCACGTTCACTTTAAAATTAATATTATTATTACTATTATAGCCTGCTGCATCGGATAAATATTGGAAGGAGGATATCATCATCATCATGAACAACAGCTGGGAGTACAGTACAACCACGTTGTTTACAAGCTCATACTTTTGATTTGTTTCCATTTTTATTTTTTTTCCTTTCTAATTGTCAATATCAAGAGAAAGAAAAGAGAGAGTGAGCCGCCGAAGATAGTAGATCGTAGCTAGCTAGAGGGAAGGGTACTTTAGATAATATATTACTAGATAATAACGAACAAAAAGATTAAGTAGTTTGCAGGTTTATATAGATACACCAATTGTACACGTACGTAAAGTGAATCGTTTTCTACCTCTAAATATAAAAATAAAAAAAAAATAAAAAAAGTACACGTACGTAAAGGTACAAATATATTGGTGATAATTAATGTATATATCCAGTAATACACAAGATCAGGACATTTATTGAAATAATGTTAATCATGTACATAATTTGCTTAGTTTCACATATAAGTCTTAAATTAATATACCCAATTAGTCAAAACTATCATTGAATGTTTAATATTTTTGGGCGACGTCATTGCTTACATAGATCATGTGCGCACATGAAGTATGATATGTACGGACGGACACACACACACACATATTATATGTGTGTGCATGTGATGATGATAAGTTGTAAATCGCGGGAGAATGGCGGCGGGAAGCCATGAATCCATGTGATCCTACATAAGTTATGTTTATAAGAACATGCATGCATGCAGGCCTCAGAAACATAAACATATATATATATATATATATATGTATGAAAGAAATTTTTAACAAAATCTTGCCGTTTGAGTCTAGTTCCATTAATTGTGTAGAAGATGTGTAAGCTGTATGTAGATGTAGTGTGTTGAGTTTCTGAATCAAGTTTCAAAAGTAATATTTTATCAATTGAGAGACTATATAGCTTCATTAATTGATGTTTAGAAGATATTATAAGTTGTTTTTAATGTATATTGATTTAATATGTTTATTAACAAAATTCTTGAGAGAAGATTATTAGTTATTCATAATAAAAAAAATTACTTACTAAACTTGTTTATATCAAACGATCGTACCTAGAAGCCTACTCTTTTTGTTTTTCCAAAAAGAAAAAAAAAAAAAGAATGAAAGTGAGAGAGAGTACTGATGGATATATATAATATATATATATAAATATTGGATGTGTTTGTATGACATGTGTGTGTATATATATATATATGTAAATGTAATGAATAAGAACATGAATTAGATCATCACACATGTGACACGAGGAGGGAACGCGGAGGAGTAGCAGGCGATATCCTTGCCGAACTTGCCGGAATGAAACACTCCACTAATATATATATATATATATGTATATTAGTGTGTGTATATATATATTGGTCAACGCAGCAGCCGTACTTATTAAAAAATTTCTTATCCTTTTTAAGTTTTCATGCAGTTCAACCGTAATAACGACCGCCCTGCCTGCAGCTTATTATGTGTGTGCGCCTATATATATATATATATATTTCAGACAAAGAAAGTATAGTAACTCTGCCTATAATAGATTTTTTAGGGAGAGATGTTTAATTCATGGTTTTGTAACTATATATTAATGGTTTAATATGTTAACCATTATATGTTAATATATAGTTACAAAACCATTAATTGTAATGGTTTAATTTACCAAAAGAAACTATATAATAACGGTTTTAACAGTTTTTGATAAAATTGTGCACTAAATATTACTTTACGTGGTTGTTGCACTTAACTTAACTTGTACTTGAAAAATGATTAGACTGAGAAGCTAGATAAAACGTGATATTAGGGAGAAGCAAAATACGTTTTTTTTTTTTTAATTAATAAAATATAGTCAGAGAAGGGACATACTTAATTAAGACCCTTACCGTACCCCTTTTACTACTTTGCTTCATATTATGTACAAACCCAATCATGGTCAGGTTCACCCATTCATATATGTATAATTTATATGTAGCTACAATTGATTCTCTCATTCCTTGAGAAGTATATATATATATATATATATCAAGCTGTAATTACTTGATTTGTAAGTATATATCCACCTTTATTCTTCTCCAATATTAATAACTGATAGCCATATGTTTTCTTCTATATATCACACATATGCAAAAATTACAAAACTACCAATAATATTACTGCTAGCTTGCTAGGCATCATCCAAAATTATATTGCACATATATAACTATACTTGTCTTGGCTTCCATAGTAGTACTATAACAGAAGCCAAGGAAGAAGAAGAAGAAGAAGAAGAAGGGGGGGAAAAAGACCATTCATTTATAATCAATGACCAGAAATTTATTTTAGTGGAGTATAATGAACTAAAATAAAATTTTGAATGCATAAGAAACATGAAATTAAATATTTAGGTGATTAAACTAGTTATAAGAAAAGTACAAACCGTACCTCACGCATATATATATATATATATTTGGTTCCAAAATCTGATTTGCATTTTCTTTATTTTTTCCCTAATTCAGAGTCATATGATATACTTTAGAGTTCTCTCTATATACTTCCCCTGCCTTGTTCATAATATGCAGCTTAATTCTTGCGTTGTAGTTGTTGTTGTTGTTTTTATTTTATTTTTTATTTTTTATTTTTTAAAGCAAGTCTTTCTGGTTAATATTCAAGCCATTATTAACGGAGGTCTATTCTTTAATTATAATTAGTCCTGTGCCTCATGTGTTATGATTAACGTTCAACTGGTTAATCAGCCAATTAATAAACAATAATATACTATATCCCCAACCTATGTTTAGTAGATCATAAATAAATAACAAATTATAAGCTGTTTTGAGCAGAGGGCAGCAATACAATTCAAAATGGAGGGTTAGCTCTATCATATCAAAAGAGTTTTTTCTCTTTCCCCCCTTTGGAATCACTATAAAAATAAGAGTTAAAACTAGCTGGACATGCATGCTATATAAAATGAATGAACAGGTTTAATATATATATATATACATAATAATTAATATATAATTAGCTATAGGTTATGGAACTTATGATTATTATAATGGAATTAATTCTAGGTGTGAAAATCACATCCATGCTTTACTAAAAACAAGAATCACAAATACACTTATGCTTATTTATATATATATATATATATATATATATAGATCAAACCTTATTAATTTTGAGTTTTTACACGCATGTAATTTTTATTCATAACTTAGAACTAGGTACAGTACATGAATTAGGCTGGGCGCAGACATCTTGATCATATCATTCAAAATATTAATTAATTAAGAAAAACAAACATTATAGATATTTATAGAGAGAGAGAGAGAGAGAGAGAGAGAGAGAGAATGATTTTAAATTTGTGGAACAAACATTATATATTTATAAATATATAATTAATTAATTAATATGTGGACAAGCAACTCCTTGGTATGACAACACCGGTACTGGTGCCAGCAGCATCGACACAAACAGAAGTTGCGGGCCTTGTATGATAAGTGAGCTTTATGTCTTGCAATTTGATGTCCTTGCATGGATTATTCTTACTGCAATACAAATTCATCGCAACTGCTGTCGCCGATGTTCCCACTATATTCTTGTATGTCACTCTGCTTATCTTCACACTAGAGCTCTGTAATTTATAACCAAATTACGTACAATCATTATTATTATTTTATATAAATATATATATAATTAGCAACTTAATTAATTTATTCAGCTATAAATATTGTATCTAACGGAAATAATAATAATAATAATAATAATAATAATAATAATGAAGTTTTTAGATCATATATACCTGATGAGGACAGCCTTGGTTACCAGGGCAGTACTTTTGATAGATGATGATGGGGTTAGAGACATTATTCATGATCAAATTACGGAACACAATATCAGTAGCAAAACCATTGCTTGGTCTGGCCCACGCCTTTATCCTAACCCCATTTTGAGTCTTTGTAAGGGTGGAACTTGTTACCGTCACATTTTGGACCCCTTCTTCGTTCACACTATTCCCTAGACTCCCTATGCTTATTCCATGCCCAGGGCCACACTTTATTCTCTCCATCCACAGGTTGCGGGACCCCGCCCCAACGGCTATGCAGTCGTCCCCCGTCATGATGTTGGCACCGCTGATGTTGACGGCTGACGACGAGCTGATGTAAATGCCGTCGGTGTTGGGGCTTGAGCCGGGGGCTCTGATCTTCATTTTGCGAACCAACACATTGTTGCAATGGTCAAATGTTACGTGCTTCATCTGGCTGTTCACTGATGTCAACCCACTTACCACTATGTTGCTGCACCACGAGAACGCTATTGACTGCACACACACACACACACACATATATATCCACCTTGTGTTATAGTTTGATCATCACATAATTAATATCCATATTACAAACCGTTGCACTGTAAAAATTGCAAATTGATTAAATAAAGTACTACATATATTGCGCATTTGCGTTGGTACAAATTATATATATTCTTATTAGTAACTACATATATAAGAACGTATTTATGAATTATGCATTATTGTACATAATATTATATTTATATTAAAAGATCACCTATGTATAAGCTTCATTGAATTCTATGCAGTGGTTTTAATGAGATATCAGTCGTATATGAATGGATCTTATAGGACGATAGCGTAGTGATTTGTTTTCGTGTTTTCTCTCCTTTTTGAAGTGGTTTTGTTTTTTTGTTTTAGTCAAACTTTATTGTACTCTTTTATTTATTAATTTCATATGAGATTGGTAGATGATAAGGATGTCAAAGGGATGCTTGCTTGTCTGATATATTGATTCACCTATTGATTCATATCACTATTATTTATCAAAAAATAATAATAATAATAATAATAAATAAAAGAAAAAGCTTCATTGGATTCAGATTTTAGAGATCGATGTGCCCTAAATACCACAAATAGAACTCTTTCATTAACTTAATATGTGAAAGTTGAAAATTTTAATTATGCACCTAGATGGCAGTAAAATTTGATATAAGGTCTCAAATTCCATTAAAACCAAATAAATTAAAGTGGAACAAAATTAGTATTTCTTAAACTCGTAATTTTATTTGGTATTAAATATTTTTAAAATCAAATTAAACTTAGTAATAGGCTTGACTTAAATTATGTAAATCCAAATATTATTACTCATATGTGTATCTAATATTATAGAAATTCAGAGAGAAAGTTGCTATATGAAAAATTAATCAGGGTGTGTGTGTGTGTGTGTGTGTGTGTATGTATGAGTCCGTACCCCTGCTCCTGGAGGGCAATTGTTGGCGGATCGTCGACAAGCCCAGAAAGACTGAGCCCTGGCATCAAGAGTACCTCCACGGATGGACATCCTAGTAACCCTGTGGAATGTAATCCAAAACCGCCCTGTAGTACTAGTACTATTTCCCAGCTCCCAGTAGTTGGATGGTGCAAGCAGCGTCCCGTTTATCTGCATCACTATCCTGCTTCTGCATGGCCCATTCAACACCACATTTCTCACCACATAGCGCCCTCGCGGCACGTATACCGTCACCACGGGCCTTGTGGAGCGGCAAGCCGACGACCACGCCTTCAAGAACGCTTTGCTCGAGTCAGTTTTGCCGTCCGGTCTTGCGCCAAAGTGGGCCACGTTGATGCTGTACGCAGCAGTACCATTTGTGGACTCAAATAAGCAGCTCGTTGCTATGATCATCAGCATCCAAACTAATAATAAGTAATTATAAGCCATCTTGATACGTATAATATATGTATGTATTGATTAATTGATCAAACAAATTACTATTAACGAGTAGGAATAGATTTTGAGAATTAAGGTATTACATATGTGTACGTCTTTATATACTGTGGAAAAGGAATCAAATTTTTGGACAGATTGACATATATATTTTATGTCAATTATTAATGCAATCTATTTTCCGTTCAAAATAAGTAAATTGAATGTCACTCTCACGTTTTGTTGACAAATGAGTACCTTCCATATACATACATACATACATACATATATATATATATATATATATATGTACGGCTGTGTTGTATTGTGTATAATGTTATAATTTGTGTCTTACGTTTATTAATCATAGCATCTAATAGATAACGACGATGATACTGAAATAAATTTATAGTAATTATCGTGTGTGCGTGTGCTTATTCTTACATTTGTGTAAGATCAAATGGGATCATGACATCTCAATACTATACCAAGTCACTACATTACTGGTACTATGCTATTAGTTTGGCCTGTTCTATTTCTAATATTATTATTGTCTTTTAAGTAATGCATAGGAGTACGGGCACGGATAACCTCATTTCAGATATTGAAATTTTAATTTTAATATTATACTCACGGTAATCACCATGTGTATATTAAAGCTGATATACAATACAAGTGATCATCATGTAAATTTAGCAATCATGCACCACGTGGTTGAATCTTATTGGTTAGCTATTTTCATCATGCAAGCGTCCATTGTAGAAAACTATTGCCAGTATGGGTCATCATCAAATTAGAATGATAATACAAGGTATTTTTAATTTGTCCAATTAATATTGGATGAGGATAGGACAGCAAAGCCAATTCTTAAAATTGGAGCAATTCTTATTTGGCAACACAGCCTAATTTCAATTTGCAAGGGTGGCTTACAACTTGGCAGAATATTTTTGAGTGTTAAACACTCACTTGCTTTAATTGAGCCATTTCTTTTTTCTAGAAAAAATAAATAAATTATTTAAGGGATATATGCACATGTCATAACATATGGTGTTATCATGTAAAAAGAAAAATAAAGATTACTAAGTAGTTTCGAACCACCCACAACGACTCATTTATAAACTAGTATAGTGGTTTTTTGATTTATTTTGTTTTTCAAATTTGAAATATAAGCTTACTAATGTTAAATTTTGAGGTATACTTGAAAATTTTTTCCTTAAAGAAATTCAATATTAAATTTTGAGGTATACTTGAAAATTTTTCTTTAAAACATAAGCATACTAATGTTAAATTTTGAGGTATACTTGAAAAAATTTTCTTTAAACAAATTCACTATAATAAATATTGCAATTTAAAAATTAATTTAGGAGGTGAATTAAGAAAATAAATGTGAAACTTTGAAATTTCGGGGTGAAATTGAAAGGATAAGCATGCACTGCCCCCTAATTGGATTAAAGTTGGCTCCACGTACTGCCTATGCCATTAGACCAAAGGTCTTACACATTAATTACAATTAGCTGTGTTAATACCACGTGGAAGTACATAACTAGCAAAAAACAAAAACCAAAAAAACAAAAAGGATTATATATATATATATATATATATATAATATCCTGTTTCCAATATCTTTGTTGTTTTCTATGACGTGTACGATCAAGATCATTTAGAACATATATAGGAAAAGAGTTTCCAAATGAAATGCATATTTTTGCACCTCCTCAATTATATCTTGTATAATTTTGCATTAATTTTCACATCCAAAACTTTAATTTCCTGATGTTTTTCACCTTTTTTAAACTTCGCAATCGCTACGCCATTGGTGAATGGGGAGAGAAGAGATGTCGATGATAAGGATGACATTCATAGATTCGTTTACTTGTGGTGGATCTACTTTCAACGAAAATGCTATGTAACTTCATTTCTATTCAAAATCTACACTTTTTTAAAATTAATATTTGTTTGTGAGTTTATATATATAATTGAAAAAGAAGTGATTTTAACCTAAATAATTTGACACATGTTAAATCATCTTTAATGTATTTGTATATGTCAATACTGTATTTATTACAAAAGAATGTGAAAAATAACATTATCTAACTTATGATCCAATATACATAACAATGTTGTTTCTACTTTTTTCATCATTATTAGGCTTGGGAAATTGTTAAAGTGAAACTTTAAATACTTAAATTAAATTAAAAAGGAACATATCGTAGTAAATTATATGAAAAAGTAAAGGCAACAATTAATAAAAATCAAATGTTAAATTTGACATTGATTATATTTTGTAGTAAATTTGCTACAAAATTTAACATACTTCAAATTTGACATCAAAAGATAGCACTTTTTTTAATCTATTTATCACTACAATAAAAATTTGGAAAAATTAGGCTGAGTGGCTTTTTTTAGTCACATAATTTAATAGATAACCAAACTTTTTTTATTTTAAGAAAATGAATGTTTGTCATTTTTCATATTTGGTTAATTAGTGATTGACTAGTGGTCAATCAACGATTGACTATAAAATTTGGTAATTAACTATGAAATGTAATGATTTACGTTATGATTAATTAGTAGGTTAATCACTGATTGACTATTATGCGGTCAATCACTGATTGACCATTTAAGACAATTGATTAACTATTTAAAAAAAATGATATTTTAACTATTTTTTAAAAACTTCAATCAATTTATTAAAAACTTATTAAAAAAAAGATTATTCAACTATAAATCCCAACAAATTTAGCATTAGAGATACTTTTAAAATAGAATAATAATCCATTCAAAATAACTATACTTTTAGGTTAAATTCCATACTCTAATGGATTCAATCCAATTTAATTCTATTCCTCTTTTCCCAACTGTTGGGTGGGATCGAGCACATTAATTAGGGATCTTGCATCTTAGGATCGGGAGGATTATTACCACTAAATCAGGCCTAATGATTTGAAATCTGTCACCCACTTGATTACTTTCTTGGCCCAAGGGGCCCAGAAGGCCCTGAGTTTCAGAAAGGCCAGAAGAAAGTTAGCCATGTCAGTGGAGCGATATGGGATCGGAATGTTCTTTGCATGGCAGCGCTGGATTTAGTTGAGATGTTTCTTTACTTATGTCCTTTACTTGTGTCCTCATTCCTGTCATTCAAATAATATTATGATAAGTTCATAATTAACTTGATTTTTTAATTGGTGTAAATATGATATGGTATGATAATTAAAATCTAAATTTTCAATTGACATATGTCATGATATTATTAGGAGGATATAAAAGAGACACAAATAAGGGAATGTATAGGAGTTGAATCCGTGGATGCTTTAAGTGCTGGAAGGCAAATGACAATGAAGGATTACCGATTATGCTATGTTGTTTTTCTCCAAATTATACAAACGATAAACGACGAGTTGTTTTTATCTTTACAAGCAACGACAGCACTTATTGTTCACGCCCTCATGTTCATATATATATATATATATATATATATTGTGTTTATAATAAGGTTACACGATCGAGGAGTCTCAAAGTCTAGATGGACATAGGCTTAATTAATTGGAACTTGTCAGTTTTTTCGATTATTTATCATTCAACGGAGTTTCAAATCTGCCCTAGAAATGGTATCCGAGCTTTGTCGCTCAAATCAACATTAATATTTAGTTTTTGATCACCAAATTCCTGATAATTGTCGTTCATGTGCCTACTCTCATGATTGTCTTCCTTTCTTATACCTCTACACCCTTAGAGATTGTCATCCCTTTCCTGCGCCCCTACGTCGACCTTTAATATTGATTGTTATCTCTCTGTCCTCAAAGACTGTAATTTCTACTATCCACCATTCCCCATTTGTCTTAATTTTCTCTAATATTATATATATATATATATATATATAGCATACAAATTAGAATTTGTTAGATTCGATATTGGTTCTTTCTATTACAATCCAATACTAGAATCTTCATATTTGGAAAAGTAAACATTTTATTATATATAGTTACATTAATTATTAGCCGTTTTGAATTTATATGTCTTTTCATAAAAGGAAATATTTTGTTTATAAAACATTTGATAGTGTAGGTAGATCCTAATTATGTAATTATAATTTGATTTTATATGTGAGCCTATTCATAGTGTATTTCCTAATAAATCTATAATTTTTTTTAATATATATCAAGTCGCGAGGTCAAATCGTAGGAGATAGTAAAATTTTTGTTAAATCGAGACTAGCTAGCACAATTACGTTCAATAGGTGTGTGAGTTAGTCTTGAATTCAAGTCATATATAAGGGATAATGAATTTTTTCTTTTATCCGTAAATGTAGATATTATCGAATCAAGTTAAACTATTGGTGTTCTTTTTTTATTCAGTCTATTTTTTTTTATTTTTTATTTTTTGTTTTAGTAGTCGTGTCATATATAATAGAAATGGCGTACTTGTATTCATTCCAAACAAAACACCCCCAACTTTTTCCTTTTTCGTTTTCCCATATAATCATATTCTGTATTTTGTCATGCACATTGATTTTGTTTTGATCTTCTACTTTAGTACGTATTTAAAATATTATATATATGTTGAGTACAATGTATATTGAGATTATGTAAAGTCGAGAGAAACCGGCTGGTAAGTTACTTTATTTGACAACAAGTAACTAGCGGCAGCGAGAAAATATTGAATACAGGTCATTTAGCCTTTTTCTCATCTTCATTTGAAAAAGAGAGTTATATATATGTATATATATATCATGTATTGTTTATGCGCAATACAAGCAAACCATGCAGGTTTCATATATATATATATATATATATTTATATATAAATCTATGAATCATGTAGAATATAAATAGTTCACCAATTGTATGTGTACAGTTGATAAAGTTAGTTATATCACTTTTTGAAAGACTGATTTGAATGCTGGAAGCAATTGACTAATTATAATATTATTGATAATTATATCATAATAATGTGCTTGAAGCATAAGTTACGCACTTAATTTGGCTACATGATGCATGCACTGTTTATTAAACTATAGCTACGGATATTGAATCAGCGGTGACTAATAGCATTTGGATGAAGAACTCTACTTTCTTTCTAGTCAAATAAATTAGTAGTCTTTTGCTCTATATATATATATATATTTATTAATTTATTTATACTGTTGCTTCGTCCAATCATTTAGTTTAAAGCTTACTTAATTATCACGTTCTAAACTACGGTAAGACTTAATTGATGTACGATACATCCTGCCATGTACGCAACTTATCTTCATTCAGAAACTTTTATGTGGATATATATATGGCTAAACTATATTTTCGATCAGATATATCTTTTATAAATTTTTGGTTGATCAAAGAATTGTGTTAAGATTTAGTACTTTAGAAGTGCTAGTTGCTAGCTTTAGCTACATATTAACAAAATGAAGTTTGTCTTTGAGGTGCGTGTGTGTGTGTGTGTGTGTGTGTGTGTGTGTGTGTGTGTGTGTATTGGGGGAAATATATATAGTGGAATTGAACTAGATATGTACGTATTCACGTACCTAATCCAATATTTTAATTGGGGGAGGAGGGAGTGTACAGGTCAATGATAATCACATGGGTAATACTCCAAACAAAAATTGCCTGAAACAGGGAGGGAAGCCCCTAAAACAAGGCCTATATTATTTGTCAATATAATTCCTGATATATGTATGTATATATATATATGTGTGTGTGTGTGTGTGTGTGTTTTTCATTAATATTGTAGCCCATATTACACCCCGAAAACACTCATCTCAGCCTCTTCATACACTCGATCTCTGTGTATTGAAATTTAAAAACAAAGGAAGCCTCTCATTTGCTAATCAAAGCGTTATTTAATAATTATATTTTGTCATTATATATATATATATATATATGTCTATGAAAAAGTGTACAAGTATATATAAGTCTTTACAAATTAAAGAACGTATCTTGCCTTTTTATCGGCAGCATGCAGGAATTCATGGTTCTCATGTCAGCGATCGGTTTCGGAGCTGCATATAACTTCATTCATTACTACCTTACTCAAATGCGCCTTATATAATATTATCTTTAACTTATTTGAACATTATACACTTGATAATTATACTTGTTGAAAGAGAAATAAAGATGGTTGTTAGAATAAAATAGCGGTACTTAGCAACTTGAAAAGAAACATAATCGCTAATCTGGAAAAGAAAAGTATCTATAAATTTCATGTTGGCAAGGGAAATAATATCTTGAGAACTGAAATCAATTTTTAGTTTGGATTTATTTGCCTTTTATTTTATTTTAGTTTATTTTTGTTTGGTTAGCAAGATTATAATTTCCTTTTTTTTTTTCCCCCTTTTCGTTTTTTTTTTTTTTCTTCTTCTTAATAAATTTGAATGTGAACTTTAATTCCTCATCTCTATATATTGAAAAAAAAAAATTCAAGATTGGTCAATCAATCATTTTGATCTTAAATTTTTTTTTTTCCTTGAGGAATTCTTGATCAGAAGTGTTTTAGAATAACGAAATAGCTATAATATCTGAAAAAACATATACATAGTTTTTAGACAGCGATAATCAACGAATATATACAGGATATATATGTCTATATATGTATAGATAAACATACAGAGGATATAGGTAAGTAGTTTTAAAACTAATTTATTATGTTTGCCACGACTATTGATCCACCAGTACTGTATGAAATAATATAATTTCTATATATTTATAAGTTAAGGATGTAAATTATCAAAATTAAAAGTTTAAGATCAAGATTGCAACTTTGTGATAAGTTCAAAAAACATCAGAGTAATTTAACCTTTTCTAAAATAATAGGATTTAGAAAGCTAGTTGATCTATACCTTAACACCGGTAGTGTTGGATAATTTACATCCTTCCAATGTATTAATAATTATTTTAGAAAAGGTTAAATTATTCTGATGTTTTTTGAACTTATCACAAAGTTGCAATCTTGATCTTAAACTTTTAATTTTGATAATTTACATCTTTAACTTATAAATATATAGAAATCTACACCCCAGTGATAACAATATATATATATATATATATATTATCATGAAATTGATTCCGGACTAGTATATAGGTCGTTAATTAAGAACACGAAAGATCTTTTTTTAATCAATGTTAATCTAATTTCATATTTAAAACAAAGTTAATTCACTATTTTCTATTTTGATATAACTTAATTAAAGATCTTAACCTTAACAAATTTGGATTTAAATAAATAAAAATAGATATTCATAACGACTATGTCCAAACAAAAAAAAACAAAAAAAAAAAAAAAGCTTTGTTATCAATAGGAGTGGTTTGCCTTGATAAATTATCAATATGTATATTGGTGCTTATAAAATGTAGAATCAACATAAATGATGTTAGTAATTGCCATGACCCATATGTATAATATATATTAAACGGGAAAAAAAAAAAAAAAAAAAAAAACGAGGTAAGAATAGAAATAGTATCAGGTTTTGTGAGTCTAAATTAATCTTGAGTGGCTCACATGGGTTGTGATCTGATTGATTAAGTTTAACACAACAGCAAATGCCAAGCAATGGGGTTGCGCCAAGTGGATGGGGGCCAAAGAGATTTATGTTGGCCTTAAATTATGCACTGAAGCAAGCAAGGATAGACCATATACATACATACGTATATATGTATGTATGTATGTATGTATACATATAAATATATATAGCATCAGCAAAGTGTGTTGATGGCCGCACTCTCCGCATATGCATTGCAATTTTGCATGTGTGGTGGTCATTGCGTAAATTATTTATAATACATGATATTTGTCACACAAAAACGCAATATTGACATATTGTTATTACAGTATTGAAACCTTAATTTTCCCTCTTCTTTACCAATAAAAAAATACGCTTGTTTATTGCATTAAAGGCCAACAATAAATGTAATGCATAGAAAAATAAGCTACTTAATTTAGTTCATTGCATTTTTTTTTTCTTATCTGGTCTATTATATTTTTGAGTGGAGTATCTATAACCAAACAAGAAATGATATCATACAAATAAACAGAAAAAGAAATGAGATTAAAAAAAGAAAGAAAGAAACGAAAAAAAAAAAAAAAGAAACGAAAAGTGGGCAAAAAAGGCATGTGGAGGAGAGGAGGGAGGGATGGGGTATAAAGGCATGAAGAGCTGCCGATTTCTTCTGCGGTTTATGCTCCATTTGTATCATTACTCCTACCTATTATTAGTATTATTAACCCCCAACCACATTTCCCATCTCATTTCACATTAGTAGCCCTTCCTGTTCTCCTCCTCCTCCTTTATCTTCTCTCTCTCTTTCAAAAAAAAAAAAAAAAAAAAAAAAAAATCTCTCTCTCTCTCTTTTAATCTGTATGTTTGCTTCATATAATAATAATAATAAAAATTGTTACAGGACTACTTATATCCTTCTCATAATAAAGAAAAATAATAATAATAAAGAAAGAAGAAGAAGAAGAGGAACAACTTGGCTAAAAAAATAAAAGAAAAATTAAAGAGCGAGCATGTGAATGCAATATTCATGCCCATATCCATATGGGCATGTCTAAATTGGCAAATTAAAACTAGCATTCTCAATTCAAAATAATAATAATAATAGTAATAATAACAACAACAACATTCTCAAGTGATCAATATCTTCATCCTGGCCCCACCCATTTATTTTCTTATTATGGAGTTAAAGAAGTTGCATCTTTGCATCCTTTCAAATAAGAACTTGCTAATACATGAATATATATGCCATGAAGTTACAAAAGGAATAAAAGATTATTCGTTGTATACTACGATTTGGAACTGTCAGATTACATAGTCATTTTCAAAACTTAAAAAAAAAAACATATATATTTAGTACAACTTAATGAAAATTGAATGGTTTAGAGCCTATCCCACAGGATTATTACAAGTTTCCTAACTCCTGATCAATTGTATGTTTTACAATAATGTCTTGACCTTTTTTAATTTTGGTTCAAAAATAAACTATTTCTGGTGTCTTTTCCAATATGGGGATGAAATAGAAGTGCATATATATATATATATATATATATAATATTGTTCTGCCCTTTAGCATATAGACAATTTCATTATCCCGGGTTCTGGTTGCGGCTAACCACAGAAACAGACATGAAAATCCCAATCTCTCTTAACAATTAGTACTTACAAATTGCGGGACAAAATTTATTCCATACATATAATTATTCAACATACACAAATTAATTAGACAGATGCACACATGCCCTTAATTTATGCATATCTCATTTACTTCTCATACCTTTTATTATTATTTTTTTAAATATATAAAATCTATAAAACGTTATTTAATAACGTTTGGACTTTGGAGCGCAATGGTCATTCTCTTAATATATATATATATATATATGGATTACCATATAAGTTTTCGTGCCGTTTAATATAAAAAATTCTTCCAGTTAAATAGTTAACTCAATGTAAATAAAAATAAAAAATAAAAAGGTTAATGAGTCAATAGTATATACGCCAATGAATTTTTTTTTTTTTTTTTTAAAGGAATGCCAATGATTTCATTTGATCAGTGCATATAAATCTAAAAATATATGAATGTACACACACACTAATATGAAACGTAAAGAGGAAAATCTAGTGAAGAATTGAAATTGGGAGAGTGTGTGTGTGTGTGTGTAGAGAGGAGCGAAAGCAAAGAACTTGCGGGGAAAGCAACAGCAGGCCATAACATAGCATAAGCATTAATTAACCACCGCCAAAAAAAAAAAAAAAAAAAAAAAAAAGAAGCCTATTTTTTAAGATAGCCCTTTTTTGTTGTTGAAATTTTTAAGATAGCCCTTAGAGGTTGGTTTTGTGGGATGTTTTGCTTCGCTATTGTCACGCTTATAACCGTCACTCCTTTCTTAAGAAAAATTTGTTCTTTTATTTATTTACATTATATTTATTTACGTATATAAATGTACGTACCAATTCTTTATGTATCATGAACCTTTTTGCATCCTAATTAACCTATAATCTAATTCAGTATTTAATAGACATTGACCTTTAAGATTTTGTACCAGTACCTCCAATCTTTTTTTTTTTTTTAAAAGAAATTATCATTCAAATTAAAATTGGGTACAAACACTTAAAACTAGAGATGAAACAACCCTGTGATACAAGATATATAACCCTCAACTAAAATCGATTCTATCAGTAAAATCTGATTAAGCTCAGTGAGGAAGACATAAACTAAGACCCAGTAACAGAAAAATTCTTCGAATTCCTCAACAATCTTATAATCGAGCATGTACAAATCTCTTTTTATAAAAAGATCTACAATCGATGAAATATTCCGACCGATCAAAAGATAGTCACTCGCTGTACAGAGACTGCAACAAACTCCACATAGCCCTAATACTAACGAAACCCATAGACATATACCGTTAGAAAATAACTCAAGCGGAACCCTTACACAAAAACAAACTGGAAGTGGGGTAACTACCTCCTTTATTACAAAATAAAAACTAAAACACAAAAACAAAGCCTGAATATAAAATACCATCACCCGCTAAATTCTTACCCAACAAAGAACAACCACCCCGCCACACATCACGACTTAGAGGAAATCAATCGGTTCGATTAGAGGTAAGAGATCGCTACACCATTCATCGGATCACTAAGGCCTCACCAGATCCCAAACCGTCGGAAGTTCGCCAAGTTCGATCGGGTCGATATACTCTCAATTAAGACCCTCTGACTTCATCCCCACTGAGATCACTGAATCGTTAATCACCTTCGTCAGTCACGACGACAACAGCGACGAAAATCCCAGAGAGAGAGAAAACATAATTTATGAGAATTTTGAGAGAAAAATGGGAGAGAGTACATGTACCTCCAACCAAGCAATCATTATATGGACGCAACTACCAAATTTCTTTACTAAATTATTTGGTCCATTGATTATATTACTTTCCACTGTAACTTTTTAACCCAAAAAAAAAAAAAAACTTTCAGACCAAAAAAAAGCCTCATTATTATTATTTTTTAAATTTCTTTTAAGAAATCAACGAAAAGGTTTGTGACTTCCATTAATATATATATATATATATATATATATACATGCAAAGTCTTAAATCTGATACCTGATGATATTCGGCATATAAACTTTAGTTATTGAAAATGTGAATTTTAATATTAGAAAATGTGAATTCATGCAGTAGGAAATGTAGTTAAAGTGAATATGAATTCTCATTATTTTACGTTTCTTTCTGCATAAATTCACATTTGTATTAACTGAAATTTATATTCGTAATAACTGAAGTTTTTATTGTCGGACACAATCAAGTATCAGATTTAAGACTATTCATATATATATATATATATATATATAGCTAGCAAAGCTACTTTGTAGAATTTTCTTGATAGCATATAGGACAATTATGTCCAACAATTAGCTTTCAATCATATAAATATCATTGAAACCATCATTAATGTACGTAAATGTAAAATTATTTGATTTATTTAACATATTATCAGTATATATCCAGGAATAGGAAACCGGAATGGAGAATGAACATCAATCTCATATTTACTTATCTTTTTTTATCTTGAAATGAGAGTGAAATTATGTGGGGTCCACACTAATTAGGGATTGAATGAGAGGATTGGCAATCTCAATCTCTCCCATCGGATTAGCACTCTCACTCCTGATATTAAAGTTAAATTACTACTTTACCCCTAACTTTTACTTTCTTTTATGAGGATTAAAAAGGAAAAGTAAAATATTGAAATAACCCTAATTTTTTCACGCTTATTCACTTTTCCTTTTACTGTGATTATAAAATTTTAATGCTCTAGCAAAATTAAAAAAAGTTAAATATTTACTAAAACAAACTATTTATCTCAAATTTTGACTTTTTTATTTAAAAAATAATCTTCATAACATAATAACTATTAGTACATAAATATCTTATCTCAACGTTATGTTTTTAAAAAATATACATATATTTCAAGAAAATAGTTCTATAATTAGTAGAACAAAATAATTTATCTCAAATTTTTTTTTATACTTTTTTTAAGCACAAAAAATAATCATTTTAGTATTAAAATAATTAGAATATAATCTACTTATTTGAATTGAAAACACAAAATTAACTGAAAGGGATATAAGTAAATTTATAATAACTGACTCTGATTCATGTTCTAAGTAAACGGATGAATAAGATTGACAGTGATTCCGACTATGATTATTGTAACCCAAGTAAACAGCATATCCTGACTCCGAATCATACATATTCTGATTCATGCCCACTTCGATTACACGTGAGTAAACATGCCAATGATTAGAAATTCAAAGGCTAGCTATGAATCATACATACATACATACATATTTATATATATATATGGCCATAGGCTGGGACTTGCAGGAGATCGATGGAGAATCAAATATAGTTACTAAATACATAAACTAGGTAATATATAACTGACTTATAACTACTTAATTATTTTGTGTGTTTGTGTGTATACACACACACATACATGCTTGTAGAGTTAGAGATAATAGGCAGTCCCAAAGCTTTAAAAAAAAAAGAAAGAAAGAAAGAAAGAAAAGATAATAGGTAGTCCCAACTTGCATAATAATCATTTGATTAGGCAAACACCATGCACCAACCACGTTTAGCTTAATTCCTCTAGCTACCCAAAAAGTGACAACATATATATGGTCCGTTTTTCCTCAACTGTTTTTATTTTACTTTACTTTTTTTTTTTTTTTAAATGTAATGGGGACTTTATCCAAACTAAACTAGAAAAAAGAAAAAAAAAAAAGTTATAAAAACTAAAAACCAAACTAAACGCAAAGCTAGCCAGTAGGCAACTCCACGTAAGGTCATTTTGGTAAAGTAATACCCAAAATTTTAATTTAATATATAAAAAAAGTTGCAAAAAGTTTTGCATTTTACTTCTTTTCCCCCATGCATGTTTTTGGGTAAGGCGATGAACATACATTTGGAATAGAAATAAACGAAATAAATAAAGAAAGAAAGAAATAGACCAAATCCCAATATAATAATTAAGAAGTAATGAAGCCGCTCTCATGGGACTGACCACTCCAACTATAAATACGGCCTCAAACCGTTACAACTCCTCACCCACCACTCTCCAACTCCTCTCTCTTCTCTTTTCTCTCTTCTCTCTTCTCTCTTCTCTCTTCTCTCTTCTCCGTTCCACAATATATTTGACAAAATATTTCATCAAACTTAATTTTAGGCTCTCCTTCATATATCAAAGTAAAAACTCCTTTTTTGTATTATTAAATTTAAATTTGTACTGCCAAACCAAAAAATGGCTCTTCTTGATCTTCCCTGCAGATGCAGAATCGTCGCTCTTCTCTCTCTCATCATCTTTGTGGCATTTTCCCACACGGCATTATCCGCCACCGCCGCCGCAGCAGCGACTTACAATGTGGTGGGTCTGGGGGCCAAACCCGACGGCAAGACCGACTCCACCAAAGCCTTCGTTGCTGCATGGGCCAAAGCCTGCGCCTCGCCTAAGCCCACCGTCGTTTACGTGCCTCCGGGAAGGTTCCTTCTCAAGAACGTGGTGTTTGGCGGCGACTGCATCAACAACGCCATCACCTTCCGCATTGCCGGAACCCTCGTCGCTCCTTCGGATTACCGGTCATTGGAAACTCCGACAACTGGATCTCCTTCCACCATGTTAATGGGGTCACCATTGCTGGCGGTATTCTTGACGCCCAAGGCACCTCTCTCTGGGCTTGCAAGAAATCCGGCAAACTTGCCCCACCGGAGCTACCGTAAGTTCACTATTTCTTTAATTCTCTCTCTCTCTCTCTCTCTTCATATATATATATATATATATATATATGTATGTTATTTTCAACCTTCTTTGAGATGATGTATCATATGTTTAAGATAGTGTAATAACACTAAGAAGAAGTTTATTTGGTTTTGAGGGTAAAAGTAAGAAGCAGTTTTTGAAGACCACTTTGGTTATATAGTAATTAACAAAAATGACTGGTTCAGTTTTGTTAGCATGAAAAAAAAAAAGAAATTGAGCATCAAAGGAAAACTACTCTTTTCAATATTTCTATTTCAAGTTATTTTTGCCTACTTTGGAAAAATCGTCAATCGTAACAATATTGTCATGAGTCACCTTTATCATTTTCCTTTCATTTCTCCACCAAATTAAATTGTTTGTGGAAGTTTCCTTCCAAATTTTTTTTTTTTTTAAAAATATTCGTGGAACACAATTACAATTTCTGGGGAAATGGTAAGAATAATCAATGGATAAGTAACTGATATATATTTGTTGGTTCAGGTCCTCAGGAATATGTATATATATATATATATATATATATTTTATCTCTGTCGAAGTGGTTAATGTCAGCAAAAAAGTAACTGTAAAATTGCTAGTTAAATTAATAACATAATAAGGAGAGATGGCTAGGATTATATTTATATTAGAGTATATGATAAGAAGCCACAACAAAGGTGCTTATAATAATAATTAGTTATGGATTCAGTGTGAACGTCAAAAGTCAATCATTTTGCTAGCTTAGGAGGTTTATCGCTTGAATTCATTAAAACTGAGTTTTATTCTACGAATTTATCGGGTTGGTTTTGTCTTTGATTCAGTTTAATTGAAAGCACATGACGCTCACAAGTCTTAAGAAGACTTAAATCATGTGCATGATCGCTCTTCTTGTGTCACACACACACACATATATAAATATAAATTAATTTAATTAGATTAATATTCTTTTACATTAAAATTAATAATTAGTCAATGAAGATAATTAAATTAATAATTGGAGTTTGCACGGTGTGTATGTGCAGACACTGGGATTTTCCAACTCAAACAACATAAAGGTCGTGGGGTTAACATCACTCAACAGCCAGATGTTCCACATAGTCATCAACGGCTGCAACAACGTCAAAATGCAAGGCGTGAAGGTGTCCGCCTCCGGCAACAGCCCTAACACCGATGGCATCCACGTCCAGATGTCCACCGGCGTCACCATCCTCAACTCCAAGATCGGAACTGGTGACGACTGCGTCTCAATTGGTCCCGGCACCAACAGTTTGTGGATCGAAGACATTGCATGTGGACCTGGCCACGGAATCAGGTACCACTACTAATTATTACCACTAGGCTAGGACTATAACTTCTTTTCTATTTTTTTTTTTATTTTTTTTATTTAGAGTTATAGTATATGATGCTAATTAATTGTTATTAATGTTTAATATAATTACGATGCAGCATTGGGAGCCTAGGCAAGGACCTGAATGAGGAAGGTGTGAAAAATGTGACAGTTAAAACGGCAACATTTAGGGGCACCCAAAACGGTCTGAGGATAAAATCGTGGGCACGGCCCAGCAGTGGTTCCGCTAGAAACATCCTATTCCAGCACGCCGTCATGATCAACGTCCAAAATCCCATCGTCATCGATCAAAACTACTGCCCCGATAACAAGGGCTGCCCCAGTCAGGTATCACATTGCATTTTTAACACAAGGAAAAAAGAAAGAAAGTAATTTATAACTATAAGTGATGCAATGCGATGAGCATATATATATATATATATAAAACTATAGAACTACCATGTGTAAGAAGATGTTCTATACCACAATCACCATATCATAAAACATAACATATTGATGATGAGGCTGAATTTGGTTTCACAGGTGTCAGGTGTTAAAGTGAGTGATGTGACGTACCAAGACATCCACGGGACATCGGCGACAGAAGTAGCAGTGAAGTTCAATTGCAGCTCAGAGTATCCATGCAACAACATCAGATTGGAGGACGTGAAGCTGACTTACAAGAATGTTCTTCCTGCACAATCTTCCTGCAACCACGCTGCTGGAACGGCTTCTGGTCTTGTCCTGCCTTCCAGTTGCTTGTAGATGGCGGCAACAACTAAGACCACACAAGTTTCTTTCATTATTATGTGCAATAAGTAGTTCATTAACATACACAATTGTTAGGACAAAAGTAAAGACATATATTATGTTAGGTTGTTGATGTTGAAATCAAGTCAATTTGTTGCTTGAGCCTGTGGCGTTGGCAGCTGGGTTTTCCTCCTGTTTATTCGAGCCTGGCCTTGCTATCATGATCAAACCCCTCTCTATCTCGGGAGTTGATTGTTTCAAGATTTTATAGTGTAACGAGTTTATTATGATTTTAGATTAAATGTAATTGGGTCTCTACAGGTCTCTGATATATGAGATCATGTCATGAGTTCTATTATAAGCTTCACTTCATGAAATCGCGGTTTCTACTTCTATTTTTTATATCGATAGGGAATGTTTCGACTATTTGACAGTTGTAAGAAGACAAGGATATATGGCAACATGAAAAAAAAAAAAAAAAGCTTCCCTTCTAAAGAAATTCCTGAAACAATGGAGATAGTTTTATTTAATTTTCATCTCTCAGTTAAAAAGGAGGGGGGAAGAATCTTTACCTTCTGACAAGTCCTCTTTCCTTCACAGCAAGTAATGAGTCTTGATCCTAATAATCAAACACAGAGAAAGTAGGCCTTGATAAAATCATGAATTAGAAATTAAAAAAAATAATAATAATAAAAGACATGTAAAAACTTCCAAGTGAAGGTCAATTGTTTACTGATTCAGATCAAATTTGTTACAGTTTTATTGATGTGTATATGTATTGTACAACTGCAAAATAAGTTCGCTACTTGAATGACTTAATTAGAATGCTTTTGGAGATTGTTAAAGGCATTACTTACAATCTCACCTTCCAATCTCGCGATTGTTTGGGATAGATTTTATTTACTAGGACTCTGTAGAATCCTCCCAAATAGAATAAAATTATGAATTTGTTTTTGTCCCTTGATTGGTCGTTGATGCTCAAAATTCACTAATGGTTGGGGGGAATATTTATAGAAGCGAGTTGCATTACTATGTTGTGCGTTGAATTCTTCTTTCCAACATTTACCAACAAATTTAAAATCAAAGTCAACCATATCCCATTGGTGGTTTGCCCATTAATTTCTCCAAGAAATTGCAGTTAAAAGATAGCGAACTGATGCTGACATGGACCAGGCTTTGAACTCTTGGACAGTTGGATTTAAAAATAAAATAAAATGGAAAAGGAAAAAACCAGTTTTTTTTTTTTTAACCTTCAGTCTTCGATTAATAAAACTTGGTCTTTGCTATTGCTTTTTCTTCCTGATCAAAAGTCAGTGATCCCTTGCAGGTCTCTTGAGGATTCAAGAGAAAAGGTTTTGAGCACCATTACAAAAGATGAACTTCTCTGAGTATTTCAAAGATGGATTCGTTATCGGTTATGTGGTTTCGGCTGGGTTTGTTACGGCTAGTCTTATGTCCTACTATTACTTGATTTGGTTGAACTTGAAACTGAAGCAGAGGAGAAACAGAGCAAAAGTCTGTCCTTTGAGGAACCACATCCAAAGAAAGAAAACTCATGTTCATGACCAAGTTAGCAAGTTGTCACTTGAGGTTCTGTCTTACTTCTCTCTCTCTCTTATACATATACATATATATATATATATATAATTTTTTTGTGATTTAACCCTATAGGAATAGCTAGAACATTTGACTGTTAAATCTCAAGGCTACATAATAATCTATTCTTCAGTAGTAATGGTAAATTTAATTTGAGTTGACTGGCAGATATCGGAATTACAACGGTGGGTCACTCAAATGAGTTACGAAGAAATCAGCAGGGCAACCAACAGTTTTAGCAAGGACAACATCATTGGGTTGGGAAGGATGGGGACAACATACAAGGCAATACTGCAGAATGGCTACTTGCTTGCGGTTAAGAGGCTACATGGCTCTCAACAGCACTTGGAGAAGCGTTTCATATGCGAGGTAAAGAGTATCGGCAGATTGCGGCACAATAATCTGGTTCCTCTCCTCGGATTCTGCATAGAAAGGAGAGAGAGGATTTTGGTTTACAAGTACATGCCAAGCGGAAATCTCTATGATTGGCTACATCCAAAAGAAGAAAAGGCCATCACCATGACAATGGAATGGGACTTGAGGCTTAAGATTGCGGTTGGGGTAGCACGAGGGTTGGCGTGGCTCCACCATCACCGCAGTTTCCGCCTAGCTCATCTTGACATAACCTCAAGCTCTATTTTACTTGAACATAAATTTTGAACCTAAAATGTCCAACTTTAGTAGGGCAATTCTTATGAATCAGAATGATCCTGATTCGAGCGGGAGTTGGGAGCTTGGTTTCATAAAGAGTGATGTGCACAGCTTCGGGATTGTTCTTCTTGAGCTGATTACACTCAAAGAGCGTAGCCAAATGACCGCTTCTTCATCTGGCACTACTGACGAGAAATCACTAGTAGAATGGATTACTCATCTTTTGAGCGGCATTTCGGACAATTCCATTGTCAAATCACTGCGTGAGCAGGCTCTTGAATACGAAATCTTAAAGGTTCTAAGGATTGCCCGTAACTGTGTTCAACCCGATTGCGATCAAAGGCCAAGCATGCTTCACGTGTACAAGAAACTAAGAGCTGTGGGAGAGAGATATGGGCATCACCTCACATATGATTTTGGAATGTCAAAACCACCTGAAATTGTAACTCCTAATGCTCAACATACCACAACCACACTAGAAATTGTGGAGATCCATGAGTAGGAACTAGCAACTAGCAACTAGGAACTAGGAACTAGGAAATAGGAAATAGGAAGGAATCCATCTTTTTTTGTTTTGTCTTTTTGCTTAGTTTTGCAACTGAACTATGTGTAAAAAAGTTGTAGACAAGTCCTCTCTTAATGTATGTGCATAATAAGGTTGATTGGGAATGGAAAAGTCACTGGAGTCATAATGGGCAAGAGAATGGACCCACAGTGAACCAGAAATCATATCGCAACAATCACTCACGTTTAAAATGGGCTTCATCCGTCACAATCATGTTGTCAAGAGAAGAGATATTTTAAGAGGGGATGCTAATTTGGAGCCACACACGTGGCATCACTTGAGACCTCAAAATTACATTCACTTAATTTGATGGAAGTAAAGGAAAAGAAAGAAAGAAAGAAGAAAGAAGGAAGGCAGTATCAGTAAGTATCATTAGCTGATGAGTATGAGTATGGGATTGAGTGGTGGTAATGAAGGAGGAGAGGAAATCAGGAACAAGCAGGTGATATTCAAGGACTAAGTTTATGGACTTGCAAAACACTCTGACATGTCCATCTCAATCTCAACTACTAAGTTGAAGCTTCCACACCATCTAAGCCATGACACTTCACTTCAACTTCAACTTCATCAGTTTCAGCTGTTGTTCTGCTCAAGAATCTTCTTCTTCTTCTTCTTCTTTGGACAGATTATACTATCCATTATTCATTTGTGAGTGTGTTTACCAGTAGGACTCAAATTAAGGAAACGTGATTATAGAATTTTGGTATTACTTTAATGTTTTCTTCAGAAGTTAAATAAAGTACTGCACCTCATCTACGGATTAAGAAATTAAGTTCCTCAACAAAAAAGAAAACTTAAAATACCACCTCTGATCTAGGGAATTAAATGTCTTTTGCTAAAGAATGAAGTGTCATTACCATCTTTACTATGCCTTTAAAAAATTAAAAAAAAAAAAAACAAAAAAAAAAACACTTTACTAAAATGTGCTTTTTCTTCAACTTTATAATTTCTTTCACATTAAGGCATTTTTAGTATCACACTTAATATTTCAGTTTCTTTGTTAAGTAAACAGCAGAATAGGAATTTAATTCCACTAGCAAACACAGAAATGAAATTCTAGAACTCAATCCCCATTTGAAACTTAATAACTTTTCTTTATGAAACTCATCTCTTATTCTTTGAATTCTTGATTAGAACAAGCTCTAAGTAGACAGTATAGTCGGTGTTTACAGGCATTAAGTGGGTTTGGAGTGAGCAGAGTTTGTGTATCTGCAGCATTTGGCGGAGTCGGTCAACTTGTTGGCCAATTTGCAAGTTGATGGGTTGCTACGTCGTTGGAAGTGCTGGAAGTAAAGAAAAGTCGAGTCATCCCTTCTACTATTAAATATTATCTGACTCTTAATGCTTTCTTGTTAATACTTGAAAGAAGAAAAAACTTGAATTGTCATAATTTCACTTGAAACCAAGATGTCTCACAGGTATAGTACAGATTTGAGAACATCTTTAACTAGTATCTATCTTTTCTATATGTGTCTCTGTGTGTGTGTATATATATATATTATGTAGGTTAATCTACTAAAGAGCAGTTCGGATTCGATGAGGCTTTCAACTACAGGGAGGAGCATTACCTGGATGCAGCTCTAAAAAGGTACACAATACACTAAGAGCTTGTTGGTACGTAGGAGGGAAATTGGAATAATAAGAAATAAAAGAGGAGAAATTAGAAGACGGATTTTACGAACTACATGGTATTTTGGTACGAAGGATTAGAAGAGGAAATTGGTTTTGTCCCTCCCAGTTTGGAAGGATATTCTGATCATGGAACATTTATCCACGTATTAGTTAATTAGAGGATGGGGTCAGCAGCATAATACATGTAAATGCTATAATTGGCAGCCTTCCAATAATGCAGGTACTTCCGGAAGGCATTGACATATACTTTGAAAACGTTGGGGCAAAATGCTGGATGCTGTGCTGCTTAACATGAGAGATCACGGCCGAATTGTGATATGCGGAATGATCTCCCAATACAATCTTGATCGCCCAGAACGCGTAGGAAATCTGGTAAATAAGCAGATTCGAGTAGAGGGATTTGTTGTGTTGACTACTACCATCTGTACCCCCAAGTTCTTGACTTTGTGCTGCTCCTCATCAAACAAGGGAAGATAGGCTTATGCAGAAGACATAACTCAAGGACTCGAGAACGCTCCCGCGGCGTTGGCTCGAGTTTTTAGCGGCTTTAATATGGGAAAGCAAGTGCTTGCTGTTTCCCCGCAGTGATTTACTGTTCTCCTTTTTTTTTTTTTTTTTTTTTTTTTTAATTGTTATTTTTCATTTTTTGTTGTGTGTTTTAAAGCGTACTAGTTGGATATTTTTAGTTGTTCTCACTAGCTCCTCATGGTCATGTATCTCAATTTGGATGTTCAATCATGCAGGGTTGGTTTGGAGTCAGGACACAGAATAAATCCAACGAATTGAAGACTGGCTTATCGTGTTAAACGTCCAATAAATTCTTGCATTTATCCAAATATAGCTTTTTCTTTTTTTCTTTTTAAACCGTGTACTTGTTTGTCCATTATTAGGCCTTTGCCTCCTCCATCCAATCTCTTTGTAACACCAAAACAAGGGTCCAGGACGAAGAAAAGTTTCTACTTGATTAAAGGGATTAAAAAAAAAAAAAAAAAAAAAAAAAAAGGGTTTTAGGAGTTTTCTATGATGAGTAGGCCCCCAAAAGTCCATTTGAGCTAGTGCTAATATGTGATATGAGCAGGTGGCTGCGGCAGCCGCGAGATAATCAACATGTTTGCTGATGTAAAAACATGCGTACCTGCTTGTGCCCACCACCCTATATAAATTAAATACAACCCAAATCCTGGCCATTCTCGGTGTAAAATTGATAAGGAGAGATATACAGAAAGAGAGAGAGAGAGAGGAGAGAGATAGAACAAAGGGCCGGGATTGTTAACAAATGGAAGAAGTGAGGAACTGCAGGTGCTAGCCAGAGACTACATCAGTGGAATTCCAAAAGAGTCTGATATGTTATTTGAGCTCTTCAGCCTCCATCAGACTCAAAGTTCCTCAAGATTCAGATGCTGTTTTGGGTCAAGAACCTCTACTTGTCCTGTGAGCCTTACAAACCCCGAGGTAACTAAAAATCCAGAACCCGGCCGTACCGGCTTTTTTTTTGCTCCAAACTCTGTAAGATCCCTTATAACATCCTTTGTTATAGCATCATATTTCTTATTTCATCTTAAAATTTTTCTATGAATTTTTTTCCGTCTGTAAGAAAATGATAAGATTCATTACAAGATGATACATATATATATATATATATATTTGTAATGCCCAATTTTTTTTTATATGGAATTATATATGATTTAATAAGTTAATTCATCATAAAGAATTTTATGTAAATTAAAGTTTAGGTTATAATTTTAAATGAAATGAATTTTTATGATGTGATAATTATTAATTTTGTCACACAACAAGCTTAGGTCACATATTATTATTCAAAATGGTTTGAATAGTAAAAGAGTGACCAATTGATGCATGTGTAGAAAAGTTATCAAATTACCAAATATAGTATTTCAACAGTTTTAGCAATATGGGAATTAGTAGTCTTGGAGTTTTCTAGGCAGGATTTTTCTCCATATAATAATGCAATATCAATTATTTGACATCAACTTTTTGGTTAGATAAAAATTAGAATGTCTAATTTTTTACGGATAAAATTTAGACAGATTACCTTTTTCAGTATGAGAACTTAGTGGGTAAGTCTTGATGTCAGATAAAATTTCTACTAAGTTACTTTTTTAGTATGGAAACTTGATGGATAAGTCTTAACATCAGATGAAATTTTTACTGAGTTACTTTTTTAGTAAAAAGCCTTCTAGGATAAGTTTTTTTATGCAGTAAAAATTAATACTACTTAACTTTTTGACAATATAGGACTTTGGGAATTGTGTTAGTGGAAGATAATAGAAAAATACCGTTATGCTAAGATAACAGTCTAAAGAAATTATATGTTGAAGATAATATCAAGGAATTGTCTTCCATTATCTTAAATTAGAAAAAAGAAATTTTGGATCCAAAGGCTAGGGATTTATTAGTACTTTGATCTATGGATGAGATTTATCCCAATCTTCTCATCGTATCTCTTCTTCCACACACCTAAAAAGCCTATGATGTAATTAAAAATCTAGAGCTATGGAAGTGATGTAAATCTTGTTTAATCAAGATTAAGCTTGCTTAATTACACTAAGTGTCATTAAGCTTTGTCTATAAAGAGGTATCACCCCCCCATTCTTCCTCACCTCACACCCAAAGTTCCATTCTCTCCTCTCTTTAGAGTTTCTCTCTAGAAATTTTTTTAGATAGTCCTAAGTTTTCTTAAGAAAATTTTCTTTAGTCTTCAAAAATTTTCCTTCCCATTTTCCACCTCCCAAAACCAACACTATCCTAGCTTCTTAAGAGTTTGAAGAAATCCTTCAAGCCCCTTCAAGAAGTTCTTCTCAAGGAGGTTCTACTTCCGTTCTCCAGCGGAAACTCCGATCGTCGAGGTAGTTTTCCAACCGAAACTCTAATTATTTCTCTTTTAGTTTAAGTTTTTTATGGGTTAATATTTAAGTAGAAATGCTGTCAAAAGTTTTAGAATTGGTGGTTTGATAGTATAAAGTTTTTGATTGTTCATATGAAAATGTTCATGTTCATGTTATGGGTAGTGTAGAAGTTTTAGAAATCGAATTTAAATCCAAGATTCTGAACTTTGATCCTTCATTAAGAGTTTTAGAAATTTAAATAAGTTTCTATTAGATGAAAGCTATTAAGAAAAATTAGAGCAACTATGGAACATAGAACTATGGTGTTTATGTATGAATTTCAAAATTTTCTGGAAGTGAAATTTTGATTTTTTGATGAAAATTGTTAGAAACTGTCGAGTTTCAGATTTTTGAAAAAATGAAATAATTTTGGGAAAAATTAGACTTGGCCATTAACATGAAATATTTAGATAACATGTAGACGAATATTTTATGTGGGAAACTTTTATCAAATTATCGACAGTTTGAGAGATACGATTTTTCAAAGTTTTACAAAAACAGGGGAATTTTTGGGGGAGGGACTGCATGCCACTGCAGCCCAGGGGCATACCCTGGCGCTGCACAATGGTCAGGCAACGCCCAGCCAAAAGAAGAAAAAGAAGAGAGAGAGAAGAAATTTTTAATATTATTATGGGGTATTTTTTTCTAAAAGAATGATTTATTTTGAAAGACAAACTTTTTATAAAATAATAAGATAAGATTGGATTTAAAACTATAGATCCAATTTTCTAGGTATGAATGTATGATTTAGATTTTAAAATACACCATAGCTCATAATTTAGTTTATGTAGATTAAATCTTAAATTCTTTATGAAAGGGAATTTAGGATTAATCTTATCCAAAGAGTATAGAAGTTTACTCGATTTGGATATATTTCAGGAAAGGAACTTTAATCTTTGGTTTAAGAAGAAAGCATTTCTGCTGTGAGCAAGTAATATAAACATCGCTTACAGCATGAAAATATTATTTTTCCAATCATGTCTTAAGCACTTGTTAGGAATGTTTTGTCTATGTTTACATGTTTGAGTATATGCTATGTTAAAGGATGCCATGCTATGTTATATTGTACGACAATTATAGATATGCCACACTTTCATAGTATGCCATGATTTCAAGTTTATGTTATGTCATTGCATCATGACTACTAAGTTCATGATTAAATAACTTAATTCTCATACAAACTTTAAGTTATAGTATGATATTAGACAACTCAAATTCAGTTAAGATAAAGGCTAAGACTAGTTCAAAATAAGTTAAGTGACGTACCAACCTTCCACAAGGAGATGATCAGTTAGTTAATTTCAGTGATCGAAGCAAGTCCAGTATAGGATCTCGATGTTGTTTAGGCCTTGCAACCCTACCTCTCGTCACGCGCGCAAAAGGTACATACACATAGGGGCCCACAGATTAGCAAGATAAAAGTTTATAATAATTCAAGACAAGTTAGGATGACATATCAACCTTCCACAAGGGGAGGATCAGTTCAATTAATTTCAGTTGATCTGGAGCAAGTCTAGTTTTGGATCTTGATGTTGTTAGGGGACTTTACAAACCATAATTTCCTGTTGATCGCGTGCACCTAGTACATACACATAGGGACCCACAGATAAGCAAACTAATAAGTTTATAATGGAAAATAAGACATCCATAATTGAATATAATTGAACCACGTTTTAAATTCTATAATTGGATCATGATTCACACAGTTATTCATGGTTTAAGCAATGCGAGATCAATGTTTCTACTTGTTGAGCGAAAACTCATTAGTTATATTCAAACTGTAGGTAAGCAACCTGCATATTCATGATATTCATACTGAGACAGTTTACGTAGATACTAAAAAGCTTGCATTAATTAATTTGGTGAAATGTGTGCAGCCGATTGTTGGGTTAGGAGTGGGTAAAGTTGTGGACTCAGGGCACCCTGAGTTCAAGGAAGGAGACTTAGTTTGGGGCATGACAAAGTGGGAAGAGTACACTCTTATCACAAACACTCAGGCCTCATCAAAATCCTCCATACTGATGTCCCCCTTTCCTATTATGCAGGACTTCTTGGTAAACCTCCTGTCTTCTCTCATGTCATGCCCTTCTTCATCTTTTTCACTCCCGGCCCCATACAAAAATTCCATTTTTAATTTTTTGTTGTTATTGTACTACACGACTACACCAAAAGCTTATTTATATTTTGGTATATATTAAATAGGGATGCCTGGCATGACTGCTTATGTTGTTTTCTATGAAATCTGTTCTCTCCAAAGAAGGGAGATTATGTGTTCATATCTTCAGCATTTGGTGCGGTGGGTCAGATCGTTGGTCAACTCGCTAAATTAATGGGTTGTTATGTCGTTGGAAGCGCCGGAAGCAAAGACAAGGTATTATATAGTACTTGTTTCAGATTTGTTGAATTGTTATAGGAAGCGTCTTTTGGTACAGTTTACGCACATGTGTTTAGGCAGTAGAAGAACAGAAGCTAAACTATTAAAGTTATAAAGTTTTAACGGGTGTATGGAACTATTTTATTTATTTATTTATTTTTAAATCCCTTAATGAGATGAAATTTGAGTTTAATTTTTATTAATGGAATAGAGGTTGTAAATTCCTGTTTATATACTCCACTATAAGTTTTTAAGTCCTTGTAGAAAAAGTCATTTTAAGAATCAAAGTTAATCTAAAAAGTCATTCAAATACTTTTAGAGATAACTTTAGAAAGTCATGCTAAACATACACTGCATCCTCGTAAACTGAACAAGTAAAAGAGAAGACTAAACTAAAGGTGGATTTTTATGTGTTCATTCAAACACTTTAACTTAGTAAACAGAAGTTTTTTTTTTTTTTTTTTTTTTAATTTATTTATTTAATCCCTTAATGAGACGAAATTAGACTATAATTTTATTAGTGAGTAATAGAATAGAGGTGATCGAGTCCCGTTTAAACTCCTTTAAGAAAAGTCTTATTAAGAATCAAAAAGTTAGTCTAAAAAAGTAATTCAAACACTTTTTGAAGTAATTTGAGAAAATCATGATAAACAGATGTGGCATCCATGTGAACTAAACGAGTAAAAAGAGAAGACTAACAAATTGTGTGATTGAAAAAGGTTGAAATATTGAAGAACAAGTTTGGGTTCGACGAGGCATTCAATTACAAGGAAGAGGAGGAGGACTTGGAAGCAGCATTGAAAAGGTACTTCCCACAAGGCATAGACATTTACTTTGAGAATGTGGGTGGCAAAATGCTGGACGCGGTGTTGCTCAACATGAGGCTTAATGGACGCATAGCTGTATGCGGAATGATATCGCAATACGATCTAGATGAGCCTCACGGAGTGCGGAATCTGATGCATCTTGTATTCAAGCGGATCCGAATGCAAGGATTTTTCGTGTTCGACCATTATCATTTGTATCCAAAGTTCCTGGACACACTGTTGCCTTACATTAGACAAGGAAAGATGAACTATGTCGAGCACATAGCTCAAGGCCTTGAGAATGCCCCTGCTGCTCTTGTTGGCCTGTTCTCTGGCCTCCATGTTGGGAAAAGCCTTGTTCTCGTTGCTCGTGATTATTAATCCACTACTACAAAAGGAGGAAAAAAAAACCCTATTGTTATGTTTAATTCTGGTTTAAGATTGATAATTCTACCCATACCCATAGGGGTGACATTAGTGCATGTGAGAGTTCTTTTTTTTTTTTTTTTTTTTTTTTTTTTTTTTTTTTTGGTTTTGGTGGGAAATTGATGGTAAGTTGTTTTTGTTTTATGCTTTATACCATCATTTGTGGAGGTGCTTTTGTAAGATTGAATTTGGTGTCAGCACACACAAGATATGTGTGACGCCAAATGCTCCCACGTGATTGGTTTTGTACATTAAAAATATCGGCAACACACATTAATAGCCACATAATTTACAACATTTTAAAAACATAGTAATAAAAAGGCTGCAGCGCCACATGGCACATAAATAGACTACATACGTACAGTATCAATCAATAAAGGTTTCTTTTTAAGGTAAAGTTATATTTTTTCTTATTGATAAATCTTTAACTAATGATCTCATTGATAAAAATTAAAAGATTGTATTTATTAATAAAATACAATAAATTATCATCAGATGACATATATGAGTTAATATTCAAATATTAGAATTAAAATCAATGTGCTTAACACTGCTCTTTAAGGTTTATGTATCACGATTATATCTTCATATTACATATATTTTAATTCTAGGGTTTTTCTCAAAAGGTTGATTTTAATTTGGAAATTTTTTCCCCCTTATTTTAAGTCGTTTAAGTCTATTCCCATGATCATAAATGACCGTCAATTAAGAAAATGTAAGAATTGAATGCAAATTATCTTGAGGTGTAAATATAATACAATAACAAATGTAAACTTTTTATATTATTGGGTATAAAGAAGAAGAAATAGGAAAAAGCATTTAAAAAAACGTGTTATACCTACCAGCAAAAGACAAAACTGTGTCTGTGCTTTGCCTCGATCTACTCATCAACCAAAAAGAAAAGAGTTGTTGATATGATATCTACGAGTACAAGCATTGTGTTGATCTGTTCGACTTAGAGAGAGAGAGAGAAAGAGAGAGTTGGCAATGGCGGAAGTGAGGAACAAGCAGGTGATACTGAAGGACTACGTGAGAGGGTATCCAAAGGAATCGGACATGATCGTGACATCTTCAACACTGAAGCTGAAGCTTCCAGAAGGCTCCAAAGGGGTTCTGGTGAAGAATCTCTACTTGTCCTGCGACCCCTACATGCGAGGCCGCATGAGCTACCGCGACTCTTATGTCGATTCCTTCAACCCTGCCTCTGTCTGTCTCTTCATCTCTCTCTCTCTCTCTCTCTCTTTCTCCATTTATTTCTCAAATTCTATGGATCATTTTTGTTTGTTGTTGGATTCATGTACATGTTCTATGCTTAAAAATTTATGGATTGGATGATTCAATTGTGTTTTGTTTTTGCAATCTATTGTCATTAGCAGTATCATACCATATCTATAAAATTGCCATCCTCCTCATCTGATATGAATGAACATAATTTTTTAGTACGCTGAAATATATGGATATATATATATATATATATAACACACACACACACGTGCAGCCTATAAGCGGGTATGGTGTGAGTAAAGTGTTGGAATCGGGGGATCCAAACTTGAAGGAAGGCGACTTGGTCTGGGGGATGACAGGGTGGGAAGAATACAGCATTCTCAATGCTACACAGGGTCTCTTTAAGATTCATCACAGTGATCATGTTCCTCTTTCTTACTATACTGGTATTCTTGGTAAGATGCTATGCTTTCCATATAACCTCAAACCCCGAAAGCTCCGTTCCTTTCTTTAAATCGTGAAGCATTAATAACTATCTTTTCTCTCTTATTGGACTGGATGCTACATGCCATCCAAAATATGTAACTTCATATCAGAGTGGCGAGACTTTCTTAGTTTATGATTAGCCCTGCTTAGTGCTAAAAAGTTGATCTTTATTTGATAACTATCATGCTTAAGTGTCAGCAATTGGTCTCCTACTAATATGTTGTTGATTTTTTTTTTTTTTTTTTTTTAATATTTACGAGTAGTTGTTTAAAGAGTTAGCTTGATGCGATATTCAAAACTCAAATCTTTTGTGTACATCTAACTCTAATGAAGGAATGCCCGGTATGACTGCTTATGTTGGTTTTTATGAGCTCTGCTCTCCTAAGAAAGGGGAATATGTCTATGTTTCGGCTGCATCTGGCGCTGTTGGCCAGCTTGTTGGCCAGTTTGCCAAGCTATTGGGTTGCTATGTCGTTGGCAGTGCTGGAAGCAAAGAAAAGGTCGGTTTTTCTGTTATTTCCAACTAATATCGTACTTTCCAATCTCTAGCTGCTACATTATTTGTTCTCTCTCTATTTGCGTGCCGTACAAAACTTGATTTTCATCATACAACAGATGCCAAATACTTTTTTTGTTCATACCATGTTGCTGTGACATGTCAGATCTTTTTGTGTTAGAGTTGGTAAGTCTGACCGAAATTGTTGGAGTCTCATGAATCAATGAACTTCTTGTTCTTGCTTTGTTAAAGATAATTTATTTATTTTTCCTCCTGTTTCTGCAATGTCAGGTGGATTTGTTGAAGGACAAATTCGGGTTTGACGACGCTTTCAACTATAAAGAAGAGCCCGACTTGGATGCAGCTTTGAAAAGGTCAGAGGTTGTTTGATAATTGGGGAGTACGTAGAAGAGAAATGGATTGGGTCAGGGATTCAAAATCCTCTACAGGGTCCCAATTTCATTATTCCAAAGTTAAAAGAATTGGATGACGGATTCAATACCAAACAGAAATAGATAAAAGTTCAATCCTCTCTTAACAAACCCATCCCAAGGAGAACAATTCATTTTGAAGAGTTTTTTGTTGTGTCAAAATTTTGGCAGGTATTTCCCAGAAGGCATAGACATTTACTTTGAGAACGTTGGGGGAAAAATGCTGAATGCGGTGCTGCTGAACGTGAGAAACCATGCTCGAATTCCAGTATGTGGAATGATCTCGCAATACAACCTTGAGAAAGCCGGAAGGCGTGCACAACTTAGTGCAGGTCATAGTGAGACAAGTTCGCATGGAAGGTTTCGTGGTTGGGGACTACTATCATCTGTACCCAAAGTTTCTTGAATTTATCATGCCTGACATTAGACAAGGCAACATCGAGTATGTGGAGGACATAGCTGAAGGGTTGGAGAGTGGCCCCGCAGCTCTCGTTGGCCTCTTCTCCGGTCGAAATGTCGGAAAACAGGTTGTTGTCGTCTCGCGTGATTGATCTCATCTCTCTCTGTCCTGAAACTCAAACATGGACTATCTAGTATCTACCCATGAATGAATATTATGGCGTTGCCTATATTAATCCATTAAAAATAAGAGGTTTTAGTTCATGTGTTGTTGCTCTAAATCCTACTTTTGTTTGTAAACATTCGAATGAATAAGGAATAATCTACCCTTTAAATTTATACCGCCTTAAATATGTTTTTATGTGGCTTGTCTCATTGGGCAAATGATGCGCCTACATTTTGGAGAGGATATACATTACGAAAAAACAGGACCAACATTTTGAAACGACGAGAAAAGTTCGAGGGATGAATGAAAATACGACAGAGAAATGAAAACAGCTAGGCAAACCAAGAAGAAAACGACAACAAAAGAGCTACAAAGGGAAAAATGGGGACAGAAAACAAAACAAGAAGAAGACTTGGTTTTATTGTTCCTTGATTAGTGTTTTGATTGATAAGGAGGTTAATACCTGATTAGTATTGGGTGTGGGGCGGCGCGCGCCCTAAGGTAAAGGCAAATAATATTATTAATTTTGGTTTCATTGAGATGGAAGCTTAAACATTCAAATTTCAATCATCTGACGAGTACAACTGTTTATTTGGGACACATTCAGGAAGCAAACAACAGACGCTTGAAAACGACAACAGAAGAAATATCACAAAAACGAAAACAAACGGCTAAAAAGAAAACGACAACGAAGCCGCAAGGTAGAAACCGATATATATATATATATATATATATATATATATATATATAAGCAAACAAACAAACAAAACAAAGACAAAATCAAAATGTTAAAGACAGTGGGGGGGTGGAAAATTTTTAGGTGTAAAAAAAAAACATACAGAAAAGGAAAATTGAGTGTTTGACGTATAAGAAAATACTTTGCTTAAAATTTTATTTGCTCCCATACTCTAAGATATAACAAACCCACGAATTTAATAGGTAGCAATCTTATTAAAATTTAAGAACAAAAACTAAAATGAAGGATACTTGTGGTCCTTAGAATTTAATTTTGACCGTTATTGTCATAATAATTCAATTAACGTTCAGATTAAATCTGAAATCATTAAATTCGATTGTTTGATAGTATCCGATCGAATCAACGATTCAATTTAATCTAGAAAAACACAATATTAAAAAGAGAGCTCATTGCCTTAATAGCGCCCTAAATGCCCAATCGCCCTCTTGCACACGTGTGGTGGTACAGAATAATAGTATAGTTCCCACTACACATTAATAATTCTTACGCTTCACTTATTTCTATTTATATCCCTATACTTGTTTGGTTGTTTTCCAATTAAGGTTTTTTTGGTCTCCACTATCCAGATAATGGGAGAGATACTACAATCTCCAAATTTGGATGCAGTCTTATTCAAAAAAAAAAAAAAAAAAAAAAAAAAAAAAAACTTCAATGGAAACAACCGAAAAACGAAATCGTAAAAGACATTGCCTGCTTAGAACGACAGTGAGAAAAAAGTTAAAAAACAATAAATCAACAAAAAAACGACAACACGGGGTCCAATAACGACTATCAGAAAACGACAATAAAGGGCATCCAACTCAGTAAACGACAACAAAAATGAAATGTGAGACCATCAACGACAAGGAAAAGTAAAACGACAACGAAAAAAAAAAACACAAACAAACTGGTTCAAACGACAAGAATGAACAGACAAACGACAACGAAGGGACCCATTTTCAAACGACAAAAAATGAACAACCGACTACGGATGGACCATCAACGGAAAAAATAAATATAAAAGATGACAAAATAAAAACAACAACAATGGAGAAAACCGGAACAAGAAGAAACGCAAAAAGGCAGAGAGTCTATTGGGACGGCATAAGTTTATAAACGGCATGAGGAGAGCATAAAACATTAAACAGAAGCCTAAGCATTAAGCCAGCAAGCCAAGTTTGAACACAATACAACCCTAAATTAGAATGAGGAGAATAAACAACCATGTTTTGACCTTTCAAGACAAACAATTCAGAATTACAACACTTCAAGTAGACAATTTCTTTCAGCCAAAAAAAAAGGGGGGGGGGGGGGGGGGGGGGTGTTGGGGGGTGTGGGGTGTGTGGGTGTGTGGTGTGTGTGCGGGTTCAAAATTTCTTTATGGGAGAGAACTCGCAAATTGCAAGAAGAAGAGAGTGATGTATAGTATGTAGTAATTCTCCGCAATGAGAAAGATATGTAATATCTGGATGGACAGAACAACAAAAAAAATGACAGCACACAAGCTTATAGATGAAATCACTCGAAAACATATATGTAGTTGATTGATTACATTGCATTATGGACAAAGAACAAAATCTCAAACTTCTGTGCTCTCAAAGTTCCGACGCTGGAGGACATTTTGAGACTACAAGGGATAAGAATATCCACGAAGATATTTAGAGTCCACACCCGACTCACGCACCAATGCAATTCGTCCCGTTCGTGCCACCTGAGACATATCAAATTCTCTTACACAAAAGATACAAATCACATTTTTGCGAGAGTATGTGACCAACCCACTTGGTGAATTGCTTGAAGAGAAATCTAGTGGCAAAGCCACTAGCAGGGTTGACACAACTGTTGGATAAACAAAAACCAGGATATTGACAGCTGAATTTTGAGATTGCAGTCACAAACCTCACAGATGCCATACGGCTCTAACAATCTCTGTAGTGCAACCATCTTGTTCAAATCTCCAGTAAGCTGATGCATAATTGAATCAAGTAGTCAGTCACCAATGTTCATCTTCAATAAATAAAATAATTAAAATTTACTCCTCAGCCTTATAATTCAAACATTCAAGGATGGAAATGGCAGAACTCAAGAGACTTGCTTTAGAAAGCAAAAAGTTGGTTCCCTGAAAGCAGTAAAAACCACTACGATAGTCCTTGTATTGAAACCACACACACACACACACATATATAAAGGTGGATTCACCTCAAGAGTTATTGTATGGTCTGAAACATCAACGGACTTTGCTCTGAATATGTTAGCAATGTCAAGGATGTCTCGCCGAGCAGAAGCATTCACAGCTACCTTTATCAACACTAATTCCCGCTCAGCAAATGGCAAGTGTGTAATATCCCGTACCTGAACCGGAGTTTCCAACTCTCAGTTAACCAGTGGCCACTAAGCACGTAAGTTTTTTCTGGAAATTTTTCAACAGAAACAATGGAAAGATGGGTACAGAGAAAGAGTTTCCCTCAGATGCCAACAGTGAAAAATTTTTAAATGAGATATTGAACCACAAGTTGCATAATGGTTAACTTAAAAGAATAGAAACCTACTAGGAAGGCAGATGGATTTAGAAAACCGGTGAGATATCACATCTTCTTACTTGCACCATAATTTACGATTATGATAATAATTGAAAGACAAGGAATAAATATATGGGTTAAAAATAAAAAAGGTGGCAAAATTGACAAGTTTTGACATAATGCTGCACAGACTAGAGCAAAAACTTCTGAAAGTATGCTGAACAAATATATGCCGTACAAAACTTATGAACTAAGGCGGGTGGACAGATGGTTAATGTGTGAGCTGATGCACTCATTTTAACAGCCAGAACTCTTACCTCATGAACATCAACGAGCTTATAAAGTTGCTGCACTAACTTAGTAATTGATTCATCTGTACCGGGAACAACAGTAGTAATTCGAGAGACGCCCTCAGTTTCAGCATGGCCAACTGCTAAACTCTGATAGAAGAAATTAATGTGATTGCCCAAGTGTCTAAACCTTGGAAAGACAAAATTAAGGGGGGTGTGAGGGAAGACCCATCACACACAATAAGAACCAAGCAAATTACCTGGATGTTATAGCCCCTCCGAGCAAAAACCCCAGTAACAATATAAGAACTCCGGGAGCATCGTTTACAAGAATGGATAAAGTATGTGATCGAAAACCGTGTGTCTGAAATTAACAAGTAAAAATAAAAGTACTCTCTTTAAAGATAAAACCATGAATATCATAAAAATATCAGATTGAGTGATACTGACAAACTGTCCTGGTGAAAACTTCAAGTACAAGAAATATGGAATATGCCTTGAAACTAGATATGGGAATACTGGTTGTGGATTACAAAACAAAACTGAACCCAAATCTTCGGTGATTTTGTTGCAGAAGCTATATCGTTAACTACATGTTGAATCTAAATTCAAAACTTCTAGAATCTAGCCATTTATCCATTAAATACAGAAACGAAAGTCATCAACCAAGTGGACCATGATAATGTGACTATGAAACTGTGATAATCATGTTTCATACAACCTAAACAAGAAGGCATAAAAGTGTAAAATACATAGATTTAAGGTGGTGATAATGATTCTTACATCTTCATCATAGAGAACACCCAATGAGCATCAAGAACTTGGTTGAAGGAAGAAACGTCAGATGCTCCACAGGATAAACATCACCCTTCATGACAAAGACACATAGATAAGGTAATAAATCGACTAAGAGAAGAAAAAAATTGAAAAAGACAGAAAAAGGACGTATGACATTTCAGAACGACTTTTAATAGATACTGCATACCCCTGAAGATCTGTCAGATTCACTGTTACTTGATCTGCTTTCAACCCCTGCAAGAGGATCAACAGGCGTTGTTCTTTCAAGATCTGGATATGAAGCTGCTGAATATCGCCAAAACGGAGCAGAGGCACCAACTTCTCCCTCCTCAAGGCGATCTAGCAATGAATCAATAGATACTAAGTTACCATTTTTTCAACAGAGAAGAGACAACTATAACGAGCCGTTGCAAAGTACAAGAAAAAAACAGCTACAATTTCATCAATGTTCTATACTTCCTAACCTTTCCAGTTCTGGCAATTTCTTTGATTCCAAACTTGCTTAAATTTCTTTGCAGAGCAACCATCTTTCCAGGATCTCCGGTCACCTGACGACCAATCGATTATGCAGAATAAACAGCTTTTGGAGCATCAAAAAAACAAATAAAAGTGACACTCTAGATACAGGGTACCATCTGATATCTGCAGCTTTTAATGACAACCCTATGGCAGGACCTTCTAGCAAAGGCGTCACCTAGACATCATGATCACAATTACACACATACAAAAATCTGCTCATTACCTCAATAGTAAGAGAGTGTTCCGCGATATCAACAATTTTTGCTCTGAATGTGTCTACCAACCACATGATCTGAAAATTAAAACCAAAGGAAAACTGAAACTCATTTCAAAATCAGTAGGAGTATTCTCATCACTTAATAATCAAACTCAACTATCACGAAGGGGAAAAAAAAAAAAAAAAAGTACCTCGCCCCGATACTGAGGTAGAACAATGACTTTAATAAGCATTAGTTCACGCTCCACTTGTGGCTCGTTAGAGATATCGTCAACCTGCTCATCAGAAAATGTATGAAAGGTAAAGATTAGCAATCATCCTATGAAATGAGAGAGTGATAGTCCATAATCCATGTAATGATAATCATATTTATTTTAATTGAATTTACATAAAATTCAGTCTAAAATGAATGAATGGCAGTGGAATGGATGAAATAAAAAGATTGGAAGTGGAAAAGGGAAGTTGAAAAGATAAGGAGGACCTTCAAGACATTGACAGCTTGTAAAGTTGCTCAGTAACTTGTTGCAAAACCCTTTGACTACCAGAGACAACAATGGTGAAGAGTGCTTTGTCTTGTTTAGACCAACAGCCAACGACTCTATATTATAGCCTCTCCTTGCAAACACTCCCGCAATCCTATTTATCATTCCACTTTCATCCCCAACAAACACCGATATTGTATGCCTTCTCACCCTGCTTTCAAAATTTTGATTGAATAAATTCATTCCCAATCATCACATCTTTTCATACATTTATGTATATATACTCATTTTTCATCTAAAAACACAGACTTTAGACTACTGCTATTCATCGAAATGCGCACCTTGGAAAAAAAGAAAAAGAATAAATTTAAAAAAATTAGGTCCTACTCTAATTCTATAATATTTAAACGACAGTCGGAGGCGGTCAGGCCCCACCTTGAATACACACACATAATCACATATACATATACACACACACATATACAAATAGGGACAGAGAGAGAGAAAGGATATAAAGGTGCGTACTTGGATGGGGAAGGGGTAGAGGAAGGAGGAGGAGAGGAATTGGAGGCGGGCAAAGAGGGCGTCGGAGATCTTGGGTTGGACGCATCGTGGAGAGAAGACGAGTTTGTGGCGGCCGAAGCGTGAGAGAGAGAATCCTATGCTCTTCTGGAGAAAGTCAGAACAGCCTCCGATGATGATGATGACGGTTTAGAAGAAGATGAACAAGAAGAATACGAACAAGGAATTCCAAGAGCCGATGCTGACTGAGCTGTCATGGCGGCCATTGAAACAGAGAGACACACACACGCGAAACAGAGAGAGAGAGAGAGAGAGAGAGAAGAGAGAGTGGGGAAATGGAATTGCTGGCTTCCTCTTTTTTAATTATTTTTTTAAAACTATATTATTTTTTGTCATTTTAATACTCCGACGTCAAAATATACGTGAACATAAGAAGGAAAACGGCAACTTTCACCAAAACGACGTCAGAATATAAAACGACAACATCTCAACTGCAGCAGCATCACCATTCACAAAAACCGACAATGAGAAGAGATCATTGGATTTGGACCAAGTCGTTTTCAAAGAAAACCCTAGCTCGGATCAGAGAGAACTAGAAAGTGGCTCTGGCCTCTGGGGAGCTAAGCTGAGACGGAGGAGAGAGAGAGAGCAGCAATAAAAACAACCCTAGAACTAGAAGAAGGTTTGGGGGGGGGGGGGGGGGGGGAATAGATTTGGATCAAAAAATGGCTCTGCAGAAAGCTCGCGCTGCTTCCAAGGCCTTTGTCAGCTACGTCATCTGCCCCTCCGGCCTGACCGCCGGCCGTACTCTCACTCCCGGTGCTCTACTCTCTCTCTCATTTCCTTCTGCTTCAAAATTCCATTTTCATTTGTTTTGTTGTCAAATCAATACATTGATTATTTGGTTTAATTCGATTTCACCAACGAAAGGAGAGAGCGCGATTCCCATTTTTTTGCCTTGCCTTCCAACCTCATCTTTATTTTAAAGCACCCAGTTTTGCTGAACTCAAAATGATAGAAATTGCAGAAAAAGAAAAAAAAAAGTGTTAAATTCGGTCAAAATTGGTTGAAGGCTTGAAAATAAAGGGAAATTTGTAATTTGACTGATTATGAAAGGTTTTTAACCTAGTTGTTGTGTTTGTTTTTTGGCTACTAGGATACTTTGATCCAGAAGACGATTTTTTTTTTTAATAAAATAAAATAAAATTGTATGACAAGGTTATTCATATGTTGAAATTCAGCATGATCTTTGTTGTTTTCCTAAAACTTACCACTAAATTGTACAACTTGTCATTCTTGTTTTTTGATATTTCTGCAGATGTGGCTGAAAAAGGAACTAGTTCATTGCGCAACAGCATGATGAACCAGTTGCTTCACATGGATATAAATTCCATGATCGGAAGTTGCATGCCTCTTTCCTCGATGCGCATCGGGACTATTATCCACAACATCGAGGTGAACCCAGGTCAAGGTGGCAAGCTTGTTCGATCAGCTGGAACCGGCGCGAAGATCCTGAAAGAGCCCTCGTCAACCAAATGTCTAGTGAGACTGCCTTCCGGTGATGAAAAGTGGATTGATTCACGCTGCAGGGCCACAATCGGCGTGGTGTCCAATCCTGGCCATGGGGCTAAGAAGCTCAGGAAGGCGGGGCAAGCCCGGTGGTTGGGACGAAGGCCAGTTGTTCGAGGAGTGGCAATGAATCCAGTTGACCATCCTCACGCGGAGGTGAGGGTCGGAACAAGGGACGAATTTCTCAAACGCCTTGGGGCAAGCCATTTAAGTGTGGGATACAAACTGGACCTCTTAAGCGCAAAAGTAGAGTTTGATTGCACTCTTTGTTTTTTACCTCCATAATGGATTTTAACTTCTTAAGAATTAGCGGCATCAATAATTTGCACTTGAATATTGGCCTCATCAGTTCTCTGTCGCGAGTGGTTCCTTTGTTGATCTGGTTCTATGTTGTTTTTTTATTCCTAGTTGTACAAACTTTTTGGGAAAATTACACATTGTTGAGCTTGTAGGTGGGTCCATTTCACGGCTTGCATTCATTTCAACTGGTCAAGTTGAAGAACAGCAGTTTAGTTTAGCTTTTTTATTCAAATTTTTATGTTATGCTCTGAGATCTCCTAGATTACAAATACAAGGAAATGCAATCTTTTGTTTTCCTCTAGATCTATAGAACTTAAAATTTGCCAGTTCTACGACCGATTGAGTTAATAGAACCCAAAAGATTTATAAAAAAAAAAAAAAAAAAAATCACATATCCTTAAAAGGAATAGGGGCAAGAAGAGTGGCTGAAAGATGTTTGTCAAAATTAGGCTGGAAAGTGGAAAATCAGACTGGATGATGGTGATCTCCACTGTAAGGTAGATTCGCCTTTTCATGTCTCAGATTTTCATTGTCGTTGTCTTATTCACTTGCTTTTTCATAATTGCAAATGTAAAAGTGCCGTGGTTCTTTTCATTGGAATGGATTGTAGTTTCAGTTGTGTTTAGTTGCTCGAAGGAGTGATACATATGAGGAATGCTGTGTGTAAATATATTATGTGTAGGGTGGCAATTCATGACGCGAGTTGTGTTCGTGTCGTGTTCAAGTCGTGTCGATCTAATTTTTTCTCAACCCGAACCCGACCCTGTGACACGAATTTTCCTTAAAATTGGGAGACGAACCCGAAATGGGTTGACACGACACGAACCGAAATTGACCCGTAACTCAAAATTGACCCGTGACACGTTATTTACCCGAGAATTTAATTGACACGAAATTGATAAAATAACATCATAACTTAGTCAAAATAATCTAATGACATTTATTTAAAACTAATTCAAATAAGTAAATCATAGCTAATTCATTGAAAATCCTAGACAATTAATAAATATATTCATCAATATCATATCATAGATAAAAACAAGGTTATAATTTTTTATTTTTAATGGGTTCATACATGTTGATTTTGGGTTTGGATCCAAAATTAACACGAAATTGACCCACACAAGAAAATGGGTCTTGTTCGGTCAGTTCGAAATTGACCCGTTTTTACCGTGTCACATTTGGATGGATCCGATTTTGACCCGTTCAGCTTTTTCTCAACCCTAACCGGTAAATATCGTTTTTGAGTCGTGTCATCGTGTCACGACCCGTCTTGTTGGCCCTAAATTTATGTGGATGCTTTTGCAGCTTCTTCTTCTTCTCCTTCTTTTTTTCAGATAGATATTTGATTGTAACGGAAAGGGGATTGCTATGCTGCTGACTCTGAAGGTTATTGAGGAACACTCTTTGTTGCCTTTGCCTTTTTGGGCTAATTTGTTTGTTTGTTTGTGTTTATAGCTGCTTTTTTTTCTTTTTTTTCTTTTTTTTTTTTTTGTTGCCCTTTGGCTAAAAGTTTATAGCTGCTTTCCTTGGTTCGTTTACCATCCTTTGTGTGCTGTCCTTTCCTCTTCTTGTTTGGTTTTGGTTGTCTGTGCTCCAGAGGATTTCAGTCGCAGGAAATACATATGCAAAAAGATAAAGAAAATAAAAACGACAACAGCAAACAGAAGTCCTTATAGATTCGGACATGGTCATGGATGATTCAATATAGACTATGGATTTGTTTTTATTATAATATATATATATATATATAAATACGAGAAATAGTGAACAACTGATTTTTACTCATAAAATAATAGTGGTGATATAAGTTGTATGTTTATAATGGGATTATTCGAATGGTTCTTTTTCACTATTACTAGGCATTGAATTAGTTTAGTTTTTTACTTGTCCTTTTTTTTTTATGGCTCAGTTACTTATCCGATTTATAAAACGTGAGTAGTTTTGTATAATTTGTTACATGAACATTCATGAATCTAACTAGTTACTGTATAATGAAATAACTATGAAGTGAAAACTGTATTGTTAAACCGCGTGGCCGACATCTCCTCTTCCGCTGCCGTAGACAAAAAAAAAGTAAATTGTTATATATAATTCCTCGACTTTAAAATTTATCTCATTTTGATCGATGTTTTTTTCCATAACTGGAATGAGTCTAAATTAATAAAAAATATTATCATAATATTCTTTTTTATTAATTTTTAAATAAAATTAATTAATTAACATCACTTTTTTTAAGTTTAGGACCAGTTTCGAAACCTCATTTATATAGTAATTTATATAATATAAGGGGAAAAAAAAACTCATTTCTTTCATTTAGTGGGTGAGATAAGACAAGCAGAGAGGGAACCTCCGTAGCCCATGACTAGTGGGACAAGTGTAGGTGAAGCGTGGCATTTAAGTTAATTCCACGTGTTGACAAATTGTTTGCTGAGTTTAGGCAACGAGTAATGCCCATGAATTTCCTCGCCAGTTCTTAGCTACTCTCTTTCGATAAGTCCTGTACTGACCAGTTCAACTTCAGTTCAGAACATTACATTTTAGTATAGAAAATAAATTTAAAAAAGGGTCAACGGTCAACTTGTAAACCAAACAACTGCCTTATCAGATGGGCCCCACTCCACGGACCTTTCCCGCGTAATCCGACACAAACAATTATTGTAGTTCCTTCCCAATCTCCACTCGAGCTGTTTTTCTCCTTCACTGATCCGAAATCTCTTTTTACCTTCTTTTAGTTCACATCGTTTACCATTTGTCGCTCCTCAGCCAAAATCTATTAGTTTTACACTCGTGTCACTTTTTTTTTTTTTTTTTTTTTTTTTTTTTTTTTGTGAACATAAAAAAATCTGGAGATAATCTCATTATTTTTAAATTTTCAATCCTACAGATAGGAATTTCTTTCTCTATGTATGATGAAGACAATTTTTATATTAGTTTCTCTCAGTCGGTCATCCGGAACCTACCCTGCAATCACCAAATTATGCTTCAACAACCAAAACTGGAGCGAGGCTTAAGGGGAGGTAAGGAGAATCGAACCCGGATACAAGAATCCAAGTAAAGGCACCCACCCCTTTACCAACCCTATCTACCCTTGTGAGTGTATGTCACTTATACTTCTTATGAAAATTCTTTGACAGGATAACATTTTCTTTCTATTTTTACTATCATTAAATTTTTATCATGAAAATACTCGATTTCAACATCTTATGATAAAATATTAGATTGTTAGAAAAATATAGAGAGCATAAACAACGAACAAGTGATTGTAATAAAATATAACGAAATTGATTACACCGAAATTCAACCTTAACACGAAAGAAGCCAAACAAACATAGGACGTCGAGGCACGTGAGTCACACTTTCCTTAAAACAAATTCGTCCCCTCCGGTAAGTGCACGAGGCTTCTACAGACGTATGTCTCCCAGGATACAACGACAAACAACGGAGTCTAGCACGATCGAAAACCGCTTCCGGCGAACTTGAAACCAAAGCCTTCCCTCTATCACCAAAACTCAAAAAACCCGACCAGTACAAGAGAAAATACAAGAACAAGAATACAACAGAAAGACAACTAGTGCTCTCGGATTTTTGTGTCTCAAGTGTGTGTCTTCATGCATGAGGAGGCCTCCTTTTATAGGCTCAAGGATGTGGTGTTACAAAACCGAATTCATGAGGTTTTAAATTCGGATTAATTCAATACATTAGTACTGCCCATTAACTCTTGGAAGATGAACAATTTTTTGGAAGATGGAAAGGACAAAGACTGTTCATATTCTGAAAAGAATAAATCCGGAATTATGTTGGAAAGAGAGAAAAAAAATTCCAAAACAAAGCCCGCACGAGGGCAAGCTCGACGAACCGGCATTCGCGTCACTCACGTCATGCGGGCGCATACATTGGGCCCCTAATCCACCGGGGCTGTGATTTGCACCCCCCTGCGCGTGAGAGAGCATCTTGGGTTCACAATGTCATCCAAGTCCAAAGTGCAAATCTTTATAAAGTCCATCAAGTTTTCATGCCTAAGCAATGTGGGACTCCACATTTACAAGTAACTTTCCAACAAAAGTCTATTCCAATGGGCACACTTTGAGCATCAATTTCTCATTCACCTGAATACCATTTTGAGCGTATGAATATATGAATTCGATCTCCTCGCGACGGAGAATGTAATCCACCAAGACCCGTTAATTTTATTAAGTGAGTCCCACTTAATTTTGGACCTCAAAATGGTTTTTCAAACCATTTTTCCAACATCGATATCTACAATCACGAATGATTTTTAAAATGTATAAAAATTACCTTAGCAATATGATAAAGTTACAAAATGTTAGATTTAACATTTAGATTTCTAACATGTTTTTCTTAAATTTACATGCTTTTTTATTTTAGTATTTCCAAAATCCATACATAATCCGATGAATTAAATTAGTAAGTACTTTTTATAAATAAAAAAACTTATCCTCAAATGACCTTATATAACTTTTAATTTTGATAGGAACATTATTTGATATGAAGAAGTGAGGTGGTACGTGTAAAGCACGAGCTGACCTATTCAAATGCCCAACTGTTGATATCAAATTCGACGTCCACCTTCGCTTTCAAAGCAGAAAAAATATATTTATTCTTTTATTTCACACAACAACTTGCTATTCTTGCAAATTAGTACTTGATGACTGAGTTTTTTTTTTTTTATAATTTTTTTTAAACCCACTTGATTTGGACTGATATTCCATTAGTTCCAGGCCATGCCATGAATTTCTCTTCCTTTCCGAGTAGAAAACCAGAATATTCAACTACTTAATTATTCAAATGAAAAACGATCTAGCTGTATTAAAAAAAAAAATGTCTATATATTATTTGAAATTAAAAAGAAAGAAGATTTTAAAAATGAAGGATTCTTTTAAAGATTAAATAAATATATGTTAATCGTGATAATGATTTAATATATTTTCTTTTATAGGGATTATTTCTCTCTCTCTTTGTAATAATAAATTTAAAATGTGTTACGATAAAGAGGTTATATTATTCTAAATAAATAAGAAAAATTATTGTTACAAAAAATAAGCTTAACGTAAGGATGAAAGCACCTCTAACTCTAAATTCTATTGTGTGATCAAATTATTATTATTTTTTAATAAAACCAAAACAATAATTTTAAATTATTAAAATGTGGCGACGATCCATCAAATCCCAAATACGATGACGAAAGGAGAGATGAGAATCATTTAAGCGTAGAAAACAGCTGCCGCGTTTTCAAAGAGAGGAGGAGGGATTAGACTACAGATTTATGAGTATAGGAAGGGAGAGATAGAACGTTGATTGTTAATTGTCAATTGTTGATTGTTTGTTTTTGTTATAATACACATTACAAGTGTTCGGACACGGCGATCGACAGCCCCTTCCTCTAGTTGTCTCTCTCTCTCTCTCTCTCTCTCTCTCTCTCTCTTTCCTTTTTCTTTTTCTTCTTTTTCTTTTTGACAGAAAGAAAGAAGAAAAAAGAGACAATACCATTTTTATATAATATAATAACATAAATTTCCCTCTGTTTTCTCCCTTCCTCTCCCTCGCTCTCCCCATTCAATGCGCTTCCTTTTGATCGATCTACGCCCCATTATTGACTTCTCTCTCTCTCTCTCTCTCTCTCTCTCTCTGGTGTTTCTCTCTCTAAAACTCATCTCTCCTCCTGACTTGAATCGCCTGCGTTTTTGGTCCATTACCTCCTCCTCCTCCTCCTGCTGCTGCTGCTGCTGCTGGTCTTCGGCATCGAGAGAGAGAGCTCTCGTCTCGCTCTCGATCCGAACCACAATTTCATCGCATTTTGTTCCTTCTCTGCAATTGAATTCCAATCCTTTGCCTTCCTTGCCTTGCAAGTTTTTTTTTTTTTTTTTTTTTAATTTTATTTGATTTCTTTGCTGTCTTACCGTCGGGGGGAAAAAAAAATCTGAGGATCAATGGAGAACATAGCGGCGCAGTTGAAGCGGGGGATATCGAGGCAGTTCTCGACGGGGTCGCTCCGGCGGACTCTCAACCGCCAGTTCACGCGGCAGTCGTCGCTCGACCCCAGGAAGACCAACCTCCGCTTCAGCTTCGGCAGGCAGTCCTCTCTCGATCCAATCAGCCGGAGTCCGGCCGACGACGGCCAGCTCTCCGTCCCTGAGAACCTGGACTCCACGATGCAGCTTCTCTTCATGGCCTGCCGAGGCGACACCAAAGGCCTCGAGGACTTGCTCGATGACGGCATCGACGTCAACAGCATCGATTTAGACGGCCGCACCGCCCTCCATATCGCCGCCTGCGAAGGCCACGTCGACGTCGTCAAGCTCTTGCTCAGCCGCCGCGCCAACATTGACGCTCGCGATCGCTGGGGCAGTACGGTACTACCATTCTCCCTCTCTCCCTTTCCTCTTTCGAACCGAACCCAAATTTACAAAAATCACATTTTTCTATTTCAATTGTTTCGAGGCAGCATCAATCAAGAAATAATTGCCCAGAGTATTTAATTATTGATCCTTATTGAAGCACTATAATTACAGCTGTTTATACAAATAGATTAGAAAGTTTAAGACAAGAAACTAGAACATTCTTGGAATAACAGGGGAAAAAAAATCTGTTTTCTGTTATTCAAATAACTAATCTCCCCAATTCTCGGAGAACCTAACTTACCAAATAACTAATCTCCCAATTATTTAAACATGACAGCATCCTGTTTTCTCTCGCTCCATTCCACTGAAGAGTGGTCTTCAAATTTGAATTCCTAATGTTCTATGAAGCGAGATATCTAGTCGAGAAAATTAAGGATTGTGTTTTAGGAAGATTAATACTTAATCATTTATTTAATGAGAATAAAGACTATACTTTGATAGTTAATGACATATACACTTGGCCATTCAAGAGAAAACACTGAGCTAGATAATGCAAGTTAAAAGGCTACCGAACAACGCTTTTAGAATGTTGTATATGAAACATTAGAAGAAAGAAGGAAAATACATGCCCTAACTTATATCACTCCCTAACCTACAATAAGAAGATAAACGAACTAGTAAATTTCGGAACTTGGCATAATTATTGTTGCATTGAGGGCTAATTTCTCATATGCCTAAACAAGTGCTATTTATCTGGACAGGCAGCAGCTGATGCTAAGTATTATGGAAATGCAGAAGTTTACAATATTTTGAGGGTCCGTGGAGCCAAAGTTCCGGTATAATATCTTCCATTTTTGTGCTTCTAATCAAATGTTGATGTTTGTCTTGAGTTTAATACATATATGTTTTTTTGTGTTATTAGAAAACCAGGAAGACACCAATGGCGGTTGCAAATCCTCGAGAAGTTCCAGAGTACGAGCTTAACCCACTAGAGCTCCAGGTCCGGAAGAGTGACGGTATTACAAAGGTAAGTCCTTTTCTTCCTTTTCTTTTGCTCTTCTGATTGAACTGGATTTTGGATGCATATGTTGTTTTTGAAGTGTTCGTGTCTGATGAAGACTTTACTCGTTATTTTTTCTTACTTTAATGACTATTTGCTTTCTCAACATTCCACTTTATTACACAAAAATTCAAGAACTGTAATTTTGTTGTACTTATGTTCCGCATTGCATGCTTTCCAATCTAGGGACAGCTGTACTCGATCCAAGTTGTGGTGTGTGTATGTACACACACACACACACATTTTGTTCTTTCTAATTTAAAGGGATTATTAATATGTATGGTCATGTACATCATTGCAGGGAACATATCAAGTGGCTAAGTGGAATGGTACAAAGGTTTCTGTGAAGATCCTGGATAAGGATAGCTCTTCAGACCCTGAAAGCATGTAAGTACTAATCTCGTTTTATCTTTAAATATTTGTTCCTTTCTTTGTTTCTTTCCCTTTTGTTGTCAGAGGATTTATGGAAGCATGCAGTTTCTATAAACGTTCAAAACTACCTATAACGTTCAGTGTTTGTAAAAGATGTGCATATTGTAATGTTCACAAACCAGTCCTCTATACATATAAGAGGCTTGTGTTTGATGAGTGATTAAGTATTTCCTGTAAAGGCTTCATGTATTTAGCGAAGTAGATGATGTTTTTACATAAGTTATTTCAAAGGTTTAGTTCTTGCAACATTTGGCTTAAACTACCATATACATTCTACTTGTGAATTACTTGTATGACACAGATGCCATTGCACTTCTGATGGTCGTTCTTTTCTTTGGCAGCAATGCCTTCAAACATGAGCTTACGTTGTTGGAAAAGGTCCGACATCCTAATGTCGTTCAGTTTGTTGGAGCTGTGACCCAGAATATGCCAATGATGATTGTTATAGAATATCATCCAAAAGTAAGCACTCATGCGCTCTCTCTCTATGTTTATGTTTACAAGATTTTTCATTTTTCATTTTTTATTTTATGTGCCCTCACTCTCTCTATCATCTATGGTTATAACTTATAACCCAACACCTTAGGTATGCACCAAGAAACAATGCACCTTCTTTGATGGTACACACTAGTCCATGGATAAAGCTTATGAGCTGACTTAAGAGTTTCCAATTCTTATGAGCAGAAATCAAACATATTAATCATGACATGACTTTTTTTCCTCCCTTTTTATGGGTAACCTTCTAGGGTGACTTGGGAAGCTATATTCAGAGAAAAGGACGGCTCTCTCCATCTAAGGCCCTACGATTTGCTCTTGACATTGCTAGGCAAGTATTTTTCTGGTTTCATTTGTTAATGCTCGAGCTTAGTTTAGCTAAACATTCCTGTCCCCAAGTATTAGTTTAACGTTACAATTGCTTGATCTGTTTCTTGTGAACAGGGGCATGAATTATCTTCATGAATGTAAACCAGACCCCATTATTCATTGTGATTTAAAGCCAAAGTAAGACAACTAAATGCAAAAGTTGATTTTAATGATTTTTAGCAATTGCAAATACTTTTTTACTTGGTCTTTATTACATGGCAGTCTTCTTTAACATTTAAAATTTTCGTAAGGTGCCAGAAATATTTTGCTGCATGGTGGAGGTCAGTTGAAGATAGCTGGATTTGGTATGGTAAGGCTGTCAAAGATTTCTCCTGATAAAGCAAAACTAGCGGGGGCTGGGACAACATTGACCCGTCAAGTAAGTTCTTGTATTATGCCGACACCTGTTCTTACATTGACCATCTTTATTTTAGAAATAGAAGAGGATGCAATTCTTGCTGCTCGATCTTTGAATATTCATTATGTCCCTCTTTAAACCCTTCCTTCCGATAACAAGTGCCATCAGTTTACATGTGCTTGCATATGCAGAACATACTTGTAACTTCATCAGGAAGCGAGATTACTGTTTACTAGATCTAACGATCTCTTATTAATAAATTGATTTTGCTTCATCGATTGCAGATTTATATATGGCACCTGAGGTTTGCAAGGACGAGATATTTGACAGAAGTGTGGATGCATATTCTTTCGGACTCATTTTATATGAGGTACACTATGGCATTATGTCTACTGATATTGGGGCTCTTTTTGTATCCTTTTGTAATGCATGCATCTTTATTTTTACCCTGATTTGTTGTTGCAGTGATATCAGGGTTTTTTTTTTTTTTTTTTTAAGGGAACTAATAACATAGTTGTTCATGGTTTTGCTTTTGTATGGATGTAGATCATCGAGGGAACACAGCCATTTCATCCCAAGTCTTCAGAAGAGGCATTGCGGATGATGTGCTTAGAGAGAAATAGACCGCCTTTTAAAAAGCAAATCAAAAAGCTACCCTCCAGATCTAAAAGAGTAAGTTGTGCTTTAAGAAATCACCAATTTCAGTAGAGTTCTAGGCTAATGAACTTTCTACTTGGCATTGTGCGAGAAGTCAACACCCAGAAAGAAAAATCTTGCATTGAAACAGAATCATAAATGTTCCAGATATATCTGATAAGTTGGTAGTCTGGTACTGTTTGTTTAGTACAATTAAGCTTGCAAAAGCTGCTTCTTTAATAATCCTGGTTTCGGTGTTGGCCCAGTGGCGTTTCTATTTCCATATGCTTACTTTGCTCCTACACGAAATTGATCAGATAACCAATATCTCATTCGATCTTCTGGAGTCGGCCTTCACCAGTACAAATTTGATGGGCAGTCGTCACCTCAAAGTGTTTTTTTTTTTTTTTTAATTAAAAAAAAAAACTCTCAATGTTTTTAATGATGATACCATGACATATGCATATGCAGGTTGATTGAGGAGTGTTGGGATCCGGAGCCGGTTGTAAGGCCAACATTTTCGGAGATAATAGTACGGTTGGACAAGATATTATCAAATTGCTCCAAGCAGGGATGGTGGAAAGACACTTTTAAGCTTCCTTGGTAAGTAGTAAATAACTTCAACAACAATAACTGCAAGAGAAAATTATTAAAAAAGCTTTCTTGTCTGTTTTTAGCGTCTACTAATAAATGGATTGAATAACAGGAAATGAAAGGAGTCACTCTTGAGTTTGAGTTACGTCAGAGAGAGAGAAAGAGATGATGAAGATTGGTTGTTTGGGGGGGGGGGGGGGGGGGGGTTGTGAAGTGAATTTTGGTGTGGTTGTTACTTTTTGAGCTTCTTAATTGGCTTTCGGGAGTTGCAATTAATCAAAGTGGGGAACTCAGCAACTCAGAATCATCAGACTTGAAAACATACGTATATATATATATATATATATATATCATCCCTTAGTCTACTCTTTGTTAGGCAAAAGGAGCTGGAACAGTTCCTAGTCTTTTCTTCTTCTTCTTTTTTTAAATGTATAATTATGTGGGACAGTTTTGTTATTGTTGTATAAGCTCATTTGTTCATGTACGCATCTAATAAGCAATTCAGCACGCAATTTCTTTTGAATGACCGTATTTCCACCAATCCAATAATAATAATAATTTTGATATATATATATATATATATACTTTTTTTTTTTTTTTGGTTCCTCTTTAACGACTGTTTAAACAAACTAGTGACTACTCCATATTCTTAAAGAATTTCAATTAGCCTGAGTCCCTGACAGTTAAATTAAATGTTGTCCACATAATCATATTAAGGATAATCTGGAGTTTGACACGTCCTAATAGTCTTTAGAAACCCGTGGGCTTTTGCTTCAAAAAAAAAAAAATTGCTTTCTCCATAATTACATGTACGGTGTTAGGACATACACATTCACATGTCCTAACAGCCATTCTAATCCCTCGAGAGAAGGACATCATCCAAGTCATCAAATATGTTGACAACAAGAAGAGAGGTGTAATCTTTAACACGCTTGAATATTGGGCAACAAAAAATAAGGGTGAGTTTGGTTCACCCATTTAAACTCAAATTTTTTAATTTAATTTTTATTTTTTTTTTTAAAAGTTTTTTATCTTTTCTGAAAAAATCAACAAAAATTACTATTGAAATTTAAAAATCTAACTCAAACTCAAACACAAACACCAAACACCCCCTTATATTTAAGACTCCAAATGGACCACTCGATATTTAAAGTTTAGATCACAAAATAAACCATAATAATCCTTGCCACTTAACCACCATATTTGGTGGTATATGGATAAGCATTTGATTATCCATCTACAATAGAACTCAATGATAGTTGAATCTTATAATCATTAGTAGTTCGAATTTTTTTTTTTTTTTTACTCGTCAAATAACTTCTTAATTTTAATACATTTTGAGTGAACATTTAGTTTGAGAAATGATTTCTTAATGAATGCCAACTACATTAGGATGCTAATTGATCTATTTCTTTTTTTTTTTTAAATAAAAAAAAACCTATATGATTTAGAAAGATATATGCTAGGTTATAATAAATGTGAAAAATAGACAAGAGTCGAATTAAAAATGAAGAGTTTTTTTTTTTTTTTTAATTTAAATGAGGAGATTATTACAAAACCAATGAAAAGAAGACAAACCATGATGATAAAGGTACTATAAAAAAAAAAACATTGTCATTAAGCTTTGGTCAAGAATACTGCATAAAGAATGTCTTATTTTCGTTTTTTAACTTTTTATTTTTTATTTTATATGATAGGCTTTTGATGAGTCCTTACAGCTTATTCACTGCGTATGCTGGACAGGAGAAGCCCTTGTGTAATTTACCCACTCAAAATTGTAGCAACTTACGTGTAAAAAAAAAAAAAAAGAATTGTAGCAACTTATAAGTCAAAACAACTTTAATGTAACTATTCGAATCCGGATAACTCATGAGATTTGGTTGTTACAACAATGAGATGATCTTATTCAATCTATAATTGAATAAAGAGTAATTAACCTAAATAGTCCCTGAACTCTTTCAAATGTGATATTTGGTCCTTATTTTTTTTTTTTTGCTGAAATAACCCTAAACTTTTATTTTCTTAGTCAGTTCAGTTTTTTTCCATCAAACTTTATTAAATTTCTAACGGAATCTTCCTCAAATGATCATTTTATAGTAAAAAGACTAAAATACCATCAAATCTCTCAAAAGTTCCTCTCTCTGGTTTTCTTCCACCCACTCTCCGACTAGGTCCCCCCCTTCCCGATTGAGTTTCGCCCCACCCTACGTCCCCGATCTCTCTCTGGTTTTCGCCCCCACCCCACCCCCCCCCCCCCCCCAAAACCCCGACGGTCGCCGATCTGGGTTTCGCCCCAACCCCCCCGATCTCCCTCTCTGGTTTTGCCCCCCCCTCCCGACAGCTGGCAATTTGGATTTCGCCCACCACCATCCCCCAACCCTCCACCCCCCCACCCCCGCGACGGCCGGCGATTTGAGTTTCACCCCCTATCTGGGTTCTTTCTCCCTCAAATTTGATTTGGATAAAAAATGACCTATTTGACATTCGAAAAAACATGAAGTATGCTTCTCACATGACCAATCTGTTAGTTTTTAATTTTATTTTTTATGGAAAATACTAAGATGGCCAATAAAATAGAAATTTAGGATCATTTTGACAATAAAAAAGGGACTAATTAACCGTCACATCTAAAAGAATTCAGGGACTATTTACACCAACAACTCTTGAATAAATTCCAACAGTATAATACCCCACTTGTTGATGATAAAATAAATTTTTAAAAATTCTTCCCAAAAGGATAAAACGGTGTAATTACGTACACAACAAGCTATCTATCTGTTTGAACGTCCTTATCTCAGCGAAGGTTCCACAAGGTATCGTCGAAATCCCATGTAGTAACTTAAAACCTTGGACAGTTATTACTATTACTTATGTTATTATTGGACAAAACCGCCAATCTTGTTCTTAAATTCTAAATATACCCCATACCCGCATAACACTTTAATTGCCATGTGCTCATTAGTTTCATTCCTTGGATGGTCCAAGAATCTTTTTTATTTTTTATTCTGGTTAAATTCAATGAAACTAACGAAACTACCCCTCTGTACCATTGAATATTGTTTCAACGCGCGGCAGATAGCCTGATAGCTGCTCATATATATATATATATCAGGAATCTAACCTACCATGTGCCCTGCCAAACTAATTAAAACAACTCTTTCCAATATACAAATACAAATTTATGTAAATGACAAAGCATGATCCACGACTAGGACATTTAATAACCAACCCACTTGCCATGATTTATAGCATAAACGAACTAAACAAACCAAAAACAAAATTAAAAGAACCAACCCTAGTACTTTACCTTGATATTATAATATATATATATATATATCAATATTGCACAATGCGTTCCGAAATCCGAGGGATGAAACTGGAAAATATCATAAATTATTAATAATAATTAAGCACCCCCCGATGGATGTGGGAGCTTCCACTGGGCTTTATGATTAGCTCTTACGCAAAATAATTAGTTTTTAAATTGTAAATAGACGTGTTACCATTTGACATTATTGTTTTCAATCCCAATCACAGCAAATAGCGTGCTTAACTAGGTCCAAAATTATTATTAAGCATCAAACATCAATATATATATATATATATATATATTTCACATCCCAAATTATTAGAGATCAGAAAGAGAGAGAGAGATAGCGATCAAATATGGAAAGTGAAGAAGATGAGCAAAGAAATTATGCACATCATCATGTAATGGTTGTTCCTTATCCAGCTCAAGGACACATAAACCCAATGCTCAACTTCTCCAAGCGCTTGCCAAATCCTATGGCCTGGAGGTAACCTTTGCCACCACCGTCTCCATCTACAACTCCATGAATAATCCCGATGATATTATTTTAGATCCCTCCTCCTCCTCCTCCTCCTCCGTACTCCAACTAGCCACCATATCCGACGGCTTTGACCAAGGCGACGTTGACCTAGCCGAGAGTGGTCTTGCCCTCTACCACCAACGCTTGGAATCCGAGGGCTCCAAAACCCTAGCGGAGCTCATCAGAAACTCGCCTCACCCAATTGATTGCATAATCTACGATGCCTTCCTGCCTTGGGCGTTGGATGTGGCCAAAGCCTTTGGAATACCAGGAGCAGTGTTCTTCACTCAAGCCTGCACTGTCAATTACTTGTTCTACTGCGTCCATCATGGACTGCTGAAGCTTCCCGTTTCGCCTTCTTCGTTCCCCATCGCCGTTGACGGATTGCAGTGGCTCCACCTTCTTGACATGCCCTCCTACATTTCTACGGAGGATTCTTACCCAGTTTATCGCCAGATGCTGTTGAATGAATTTCGTAATGTCCACGAAGCCGATTTCGTCCTTTTCAACACCGTCTATGAGTTGGAGAAGGAGGTAAAAACTTTTTTTTTTTTTTTTTGAACTTGGAATTTGGGATTTGAATTCTAGATTTTGTGATGAAGCCATGTATGAAATTACCGTTAGACTATAACTACAATCATAGTCAATCATTATTTTGGGTCTTATAAATTACATGATTTATTTTTTATTTCGTATCTTTTCTTTTTTCTTTTTTCTTTTTAACTTGGGGTGGGGATTTGAATTTTGAACTTTACACTTTACGAAGGAGTCAATATAAATTACTGTTAGATTATACATATAACCACGATTCTTTTTCAATTTCTACCATGTGTGTATTTTAAATGTGCATTAAATATGTAATTTGCTTTCAATATCTTCGACTGTAGTTGGCTATATTTATTCTATCTAGCAAATGTAATAAAAATTTGTAACGTTTTGCAATTAGTTTTATTTTGGACATGTCAAAATTTTTTAAGATAATATTCCCTAGGTTATGGATTCATTGAAAGCTTAATTGTGAGACTAATATATTTTCTCCAACGCATTACCTAAATTATTTATTTTATTTTATTTTCTGTTTAAGATAGGATTAATTAGCAAAGTCAAAACAATTAATAATGTTTAAACTGATATTATACATATATCATGTGGGCCTACGTCTTAAAATTTCTTTTATTTATGTATTTAATTAGCATATCCTTGTTTTCTTGCGGATGGAATACACAAATATTGGTAGTAGATTTGACTAGGCAAAACCACCTGTTTAGATATATGTCTTTACACAATTGTATGTCATGCTCGCAAACTTAAATTATTAGAATATCAGATATATTTAATGATAAATTGTTTTTAATTAGCAAATATAAGAATTTGTCTGCGTAATGTTAACCTGTATAGATATATATATATATATATATATATATAACTCTTGTAGATGGTGGATTCAATGTCCAAAGTATGTCCACTACTTACAATAGGGCCAACAATTCCGTCCTTGTACTCGGACAAGCGCATCAAAGGCGACAACGATTATGGGATGAATATGTTCAAATTGGAGCACTCATCCGATTGCATCATCAATTGGCTCAACACCAAGCCTCCAAGATCCGTGGTGTACGTGTCGTTCGGTAGTTGGATCAGTTTGAGCACCAATCAAATGGAAGAGCTCGCTTTGGGGCTCAAAGCCACCAAACTCAACTTCCTATGGACGGTTAGGTCTTCTGAAGTGTCAAAGCTACCGCGCAAGTTTGCGGAAGAGACGAGTGAGAAAGGGTTGATAGTAAATTGGAGCCCTCAATTGGAAGTTCTAGCGAATGAGGCCGTTGGGTGCTTTGTAACACATTGTGGATGGAATTCGACGTTAGAGGCACTCATGTTGGGAGTGCCAATGGTGGGAATGCCACAAGCCACGGACCAACCAACAGATGCTAAAATTATTGAAGACTTGTGGAAGATTGGTGTGAGAGTTAAGGTTGATCATGATGATCATGAGGAGATAATTGTGAGAAGACAAGAGATAGAGTTTTGCATTAGGGAAGTAATGGAGGGTGATAGAGCCATGCAAATGAGGATGAATGCTAAGAAATTGGCCGATGTTGCTTTGCAGGCAATTGGCGATGGTGGCAGCTCCGACATCAACATTCGTGATTTTCTATCCAAATTACAACTACTTACGAAATCACGTAATCATATCTAGAGTACCAGAGAGTTTATTTTCTACTCTCTTAATTATATGTAGCTAGTAGTATGATACTAGACAAGAACACGGCTTTGCAATATGCGTAATGGTGGGTCTGAACTACCTCATTCATGTTATTATTTCTCATCTGAATCATCAAATAACATTAAAATCCTAAAAATATAACACAATAATACGCAAACGTAATCGAGTTTACTGAAACGTTGACAATCTAGAATTACACTATCCGCTAATATTTTCATCGTACAAAAGAATTCTCTAATGCCATACTTTTCTTCTATAGGACATTATTATTATTATTATTATAAGGGATGTGTGAGTAAATGATCTATTTTAAGTTCTTTTTAACAAATTTATGAAATTTTGTTAAATTAAGAAAATGGAGATTTAAAATATACAAAGTTTAGTATATAAATTTCTTGCCCAAAAGTTTAAGAGAAAAAAAAAATATGACATTTAAAAAAGAAAGTAATGCATGCAGAGTTTCGGGTAAAATTTTATTTACTTGAGATTCAAACAAATGAATATGCTTCCACATTGAATTAATCCCTTAATCAATATTCAATTTTAGATTTCTCCATTACTGTTTAGCCTGACTATCAAACTGAGTCCGAATAATCTACATAAGACAAGTGCAACTTTCGAATGTTGTAGACCAACTTCATTATTATATATATCAATGTCATATAATATTTGTCACAAGGAATCAGATATTAGTATTAACTGTACTCAATGGTAAAGTAGTCACAAATTTATTATATGACAAATGTTTGACATTAAATATAGCACACCATTAGTGAGTAATTTCCTTTTATTCAAATACTAAAATTTACTATTGATTTAGCATTCCATTAGAGATGCTTATCTTGCTTTTTGGTTACCATCATCATCAGGACAAGTTATTCAATTTCTGTTGTTTTAATTATCACATATCAAACCTTGACATGTAAATTTTTTCTGCAAAAAAAAAAAAATATATATATATATATATGATGTGTACATTATTTTTAATCTTAATATTTAAGAGATCAAATTATTCAGATGAAAAAAGTTTCAAAATATATGGTCTTCTCTATAGTTCTCTTAAAACATAACATGAAATTTATTCAACATAACATTTACATTATAAGAGTACGTAAATCAAGAATTCAACATGATACCAACACATTTGTAATAGGATAAAGAAAATAGGATGAAAAGAAAAAAGATGAATGAAATAAAACAATAATGATCAAAAGAAAGAAAGTTTTCCTTTTTGTTAGTATAATTAGAAATTGGAGTTCATACATTTTGTGATTTTACCTATTTATTTATTTTTAATATTTAATTCAAAAATATAGTAGGTTACGTTTAAACTATTTTTCTTTCTTGTTCTTTTATCTCCAATCAAACAACCAACATAGTGTTATATTAAAAAGTGTGTAAAATTTTAAAAAATAATAATAATCATAACATTAGTATCATATTAACTGAATCTCATATTGTACTTCTCACTTCTATAAATTATATTATCTATAAAGCATGACCAGGCACGAAACCAATGTGTGCCTAGCGGGGGCTTGAACTCATTTTTTTTTTTAATTAAAAAAATCTATAAATAAATTTTTTTTTTATAGTAATACACAAAGAATTCCCAACTAAAAATAAAATTTAATGTTAAGCCCACTAATACATTAAGCCTAATACATAATAAAGCTACAAATTATGTTAATCCCATAATAATAGTATTTTTTTAACTATGAATTTTGTGAAGAAATCGACTACACAATCAAATTTGGAGACCAATTTATAACAAAAAAAAAAAAAAAAACTTATATCCATCAAAAAATACATCATTTGTAATTTTGAGGGATAATTGTAATACATTGATAACTAAATGTTTTTATTAATTTTTTATTTTAATTGTTAACCTCGAAATTCTTAGCTCTATCTCTACCATATCAAAAGCTTACGTATATAAATACAGCTCTAGAAGCATGAAATAAATTTTAAAATCAATTTATTTGCCACGAGCCATGAAACATAAAAAAAAAAATTTCTATAAAAAAAATATATATAGTTATGACAATATCAAACGGATTGTGCGACAAGCAAGGCAAAATCTAAGAAATAAAAAATAAAAATAGAGACGACATTACGACAACTAGTTTTAGGGCTTGAGCTTGCAAATAAAGTCGTACGACGGCTAAACCAAAAAGACAGCGTTAACGTGGCAACTAACTAGTCGCGGGTCCCACTTGAACATCTGCAAAAGAAAGCCCATTTAAATAATCGAACGGCGGTTTTGCTGTAATCAAGACGAGTTTACATCTCCCGCAAAGCACCAGAACATTGCCGAGTCTGGTAAATCCGTCACGGTAGTAAAGCTCTCTCTAAAACCTCACCGTTGGGGCTTTAGACCTTCATTTCATTTCCACAGCTCTCTCTCTCTCTCTCTCTCTCTTCATAACCGCCGGAACTGTAAGTCCGTACACCCTTCCTCTTCTTCATTCGAGCTCTTTGCTCATATTTGATTTTCATTTATACAATAGTAATATGATTCTGTTTGTTTCGGACTTGGAATTCTTCTCTTTTTTTTTTTTTTTTTTTTTTCCTGGAATTTACAGAACACATCGATTGGTGCGATCACTTTCTTCTTTGAAATCCATAAGATGTAGTGGTTGCCACATTTAATGCTCCACAATTTGGTCGATAAGTTTTAGTATGTTACGGCTCTCGATATTAGGTTTTCTTGTTACTTTATTTTTTATTTTTTTATTTTACTTTGAATGTTCTCCGGATTGATTGATGAATTTGGGAATTTTATGGTAGTGTAACCTTTTCATTATAAGTTTTTCATTTAATTTTTTTCATTAATGGAATCATGTCTTCCGTCGAAACTTTCATTTTGTGTTTCTCTCCCGGAGCAAATCTTTTTATATTTTCATTTTTACTTTGATTATTGTAAGCTCTTTGTATTTCTATATGTTATATTTTTATTTTCTCTTTATATTGTGCTTTAAGTCATTGAATAGCTTTTACTACTAGATGTATTCTTTGTTTAGGATGTGTGTGTGTGTATATAAACTTAGTTAAATGATAGCTTATTGCTTTTAAGAACTTATTGTTTATGTCTTTCATTTTGTAAAGAGGGTGAACTTTACGATGGCTTCGAGAGCAATTTTGAGGAGAAGAAGATTTGTTACTGAATACGTAAATACCTCTTACCGGTCAATTCAAAGTTTCCAGATTCTAGGACATGAGAGTACTTTTCAGAATTTGGAATCACAGGCTCTCCATCCCAATTCAGAATCTCCTTCTACAAATGATAATCACGTAAGGGCTCCAAATGGAACTTTAGTGACAGAAGGGAAGTTTCAACTATTGTCAGGAATAGGACAGTTTACTGGACGATATTATGGAAGTACGACTTTGGCTTTGGGAGATGGAAGATCTGAATTTACCTCTCCTTTGGGGATCAGATGGATGTCTCAATCAATTCGAAATGCTTCCACGGCTGCAGCTAAACAACAAGAGGTAGGCAATGATAACGAGGAAAATGAAGAATTGGTTGGTACGAAAAGGAAAGAAGCATCTCCGGAGGAATGTGATCAAGCTGTGGAAGGTTTAAGTACAGTTAAAGCCAAAGCAAAGGCCAAAAAGTTGCAAGAACAAAAGGTTGCTAACTCCATTTTGCAAAGAGTGTGGACCACATTTTTAGGGATTGGTCCTGCCTTAAAAGCTGTAGCTTCTATGAGCAAGTTAGATTCTATCTCAAAAAAATGTGTTTTTTTTTCCCCTTTTAATGGTTGATATGATCTTCACAATTTCTTATTGTTTCTTTTGTTATTCCTCCTACAGGGAGGACTGGGCGAAGAAGCTTATTCATTGGAAAGAGGAATTTGTATCGACATTGCAACATTATTGGTTAGGAAGTAAGCTGCTATGGGCAGACGTGAGGATCTGTTCAAGATTGCTACTAAAACTTGCTGGTGGGAAGAGTCTCTCTAGAAGGGAAAGACAACAACTAACACGAACCACTGCTGATATTTTTAGGCTAGTTCCTTTCGCAGTTTTTATCATTGTACCATTTATGGAATTTCTGCTTCCAGTATTCCTGATATTATTCCCCAATATGTTGCCATCGACTTTTCAAGACAAGATGAAAGAGCAGGTAGTGATTGTAATAAATCTAGCTGTCTAATTAATTATCATCTTTCGCATACTTTCCCTCATTCAAAACGTTTGCAATGGTGATATTTGATATATCCCTTCGTGGATATGCATATAATTCGTCAGCAGTTTCATCCTCACATGCTTTATACTATACATGTGCCAAACACATTTGTACACTGAAAGACTTACTTGAGTTAAAGTTTTTTCTTTCAATTTGTCTTCATATCTAATTGCATAATGTGTAGGAAGCATTGAAAAGAAGGCTTAATGCGAGGATAGAATATGCTAAGTTCCTCCAAGACACGGCCAAAGAAATGGCGAAGGAAGTTCAAAACTCGAGAAGTGGAGAAATAAAACGAACAGCAAAAGATCTTGATGAGTTTTTGAACAAAGTGAGGAGTTTGGTTCAAATGCTGTGTCTTTTTGTTTTTCATATTGATCTCCTTTGTGTTACACAACTTCCTTTTCTGTTCTGTTTTTAGGTTCGAAAGGGTGGCCGAGTCTCAAATGAGGAAATTTTGGGCTTTGCAAAGTTGTTTAATGATGAACTTACCTTGGATAATATCAGCAGGTTAGGGTTACTAATACATATTGCTGTTCTTGAACATTTGCAACAAGAGGTTTCCCCTGCAAAGAGGATTGCAATTTTTATGTTTTGATTTCTTTTGTTGATTTCAGGCCTCGACTAGTGAATATATGCAAATATATGGGAATCAGCCCTTTTGGAACGGATGCTTATTTAAGATATATGCTCCGGAAAAGGCTTCAGAGGTGAGATTTTTTTTTTTTTTTTTTTAAAGCTACTGTACATGCATTCCAGCAGTTCTCTAGCCTTTCATTGAAGCACAGATACATTAGTTTGAGTGGATTTGATCTCCAAAACTGTGAATCAGGCAGTGTATGAAATATGTGTTCATTCACGCTCTGTCTTTTCTTGTCATCTTTACCCTTAAGATTATCTAGATGAAATTTGTTATGGGGACGGAATATAGAAGTGTTCTCAATATCTTTAACTTTCAAAATACGAACAAGAAAAAATTCCTATAGAAACTTGAAGAGCTTTGAACTTTTGAAGTAATTGGAACTGAGCTTGCACCTTATTGCTTCAGGCTTCAGACACTAGAGTGCTGCTGTTTACTATGTTTTGTTGATTTATTTTTTCTTTTCTTGCTAGCATTAAAGCGGATGATAAACTAATCCAAGCAGAAGGTGTGGAGTCTCTATCTGAAGCTGAACTTCGTGAAGATTGTAGAGAGCGAGGCATGCTTGGATTGCTTTCAGTTGAAGAAATGCGCCAGCAGGTTTCTATTTTCTCTTATTTGGCATGCCTTTTCAATTTTTGAATTGCACTCAAATGTCATCTTTAGCTGGGGATAGATCCCCCAAACCGGGAGAAAGACAGATTTTGCAAAAGTAGCAAACCAATAAACAATTGTAGTTAAAAAAAAAAAAAATCAACAACAACAACAACTCAGTTAACTAGTGTACCGGATTCTGAAGCTATAGCCAATCATTTGTTGCAAAATTTTAAATGCAGCTTCGTGATTGGTTGGATTTGTCTCTCAATCATTCCGTACCATCTTCACTTTTGATCCTTTCCAGGTAACTTAATCTGTGTAAGATATCGCAAATCAGTCCTCCTTCAGTTAAGTGTTTCTTAGTGTGCGCATGTTGTGTTTGATTTTTTTTTTCCCTTCCTTTTTGGATGCCTCATCCAGGGCCTTCACTGTGTCGGGTAAGTTGCGACCAGAGGAAGCTGTTCAAGCCACTTTATCTTCTCTGCCGGATGAGGTTGTGGGAACTGTTGGTGTTACCGCATTGCCATCTGAAGACTCTGTATCTGAAAGGAGGAGGAAATTGGAGTACCTTGAGATGCAGGAAGAACTTATCAAGGTTGATTTTCCTTCTTTAGGAAATTTAAACTTTTTAATGAGGAAGATAAATTTTTCTTTCGCATGAGATAATTTTAATGCAATCTGTTTTACATTTCTGCGTGGACTACAAATGAATGCATGGATAAAGATGTAAGTTAGCAAATGAAGATGGTGTGTTTTTAGTTAAGTCTTGCCTATGCAAATTTGAACTAGGTTTAGGTTTAAACTTCAGATATCTGTTAGTCCTTGAGTATTTCTTTTGATTACTCGTCTGGTTCCATATTGTAGGAGGAGGAAGAGAGAGAGGAAGAAGAGCAAGTTAGAATTAAGGAATCCGAGGTTAGCCAGGAGGACGTGGCATTGAAAGAGACGTCCATTCCGACTGCAAAAGAAGCACAAGAGCAAGCCAGAGCACGGCATTGGAAAAGCAAGAGCAATTATGCGAACTCAGTCGTGCATTGGCTGTTTTAGCTTCTGCTTCTGTAAGAATAGGATGTTCAAAGTCATATTTAGTGTAGTATTATGGATTGTTTGTTACTTCTGTTTTTTCCCCTTCTTCTTCGCATATATTTTCAAGTTTTATTTGGTTTTTACTTGTTACCTGCAGTCGGTGAGTAGGGAACGTGAAGAATTCCTATGGCTCGTAAATAAGGAGGTAATTCACTATCCTGGGTTTCTTGTTATCTCTAGATTCCCTACCCTTTATAAAAATTTGTTTCCAACATTCCTGCATCGTTTGTTGGGTTCAAGTTTATGCATGGTAATCTACTGATCTGGCAAATGATCACGTTTCATGCTTATAAGTAAGAAGAGAATTTATTTTATTTTTTCTATTTTTTTGAATCAAGTTAGAAGAGTAGTTAATCAAATTATACAAACAACCATACTCATTAGTGTGCATGTGTCATCTTGAACATTAAATCCCCTATTTGTTTCTTTTGCTCTGCCGATATGCAATGCCATTGCTTGGGGAGAGAAGGAAGGAGAGAGGGGGGGGGGGGGGGGGGGGGGATTGGTGGGTGGGGGTGGTGTTTGGAGATTAAATGTGCTCTGTTCTCTATACTGTGTAAGTTTAATGAAGTTTGTCAAAAATATATATTATATATATATGCTTATATTTGATACTTTTCAGATCGAACTTACAATAGCATGGTGGACAAGGAGGGTATGGATGGAGAGAAGAGAAGATGCCATGAAGCATATAGAGCTGCCCGAGAAGAAACTGAGAATGCCAACGAGGTAGCTGAAGGTGATGAAGTTTCATCGGCACTGATAGACAGAGTAAGGAATTTGACTTTCAATTATTCTGCTGATAATGCATTCTTCACTTTGACTGTTTTCTTGAATCTCCTTTTTCTCTTGTTTTAGGTCGATGCTATGCTTCAAAATCTTGAAAAGGAAATTGATGATGTGGATGCTAAAATTGGTGATCGGTGGCAACTACTTGACAGGTGGTTAAACGTTTCCAGTTCTTGATTTTAAAGTTTCCCTATTTTTCTTTACGTTTTAAGCAAGCACTATGATATTGCCCATCCAAGAAGGATTTCATACACTTTGGATGGATGATTCATGGATTATAGCATTATGAAATCTTGTGCAAAGAATTGATACACTTAAAAAGTATTATTTATTGCACTAATTAATTATTACAATTAACCCTCAGATGGAATGGTTGGAGACCAAAGATTTGGCTTGAAACTTAACTATCGGACACTAGCACCTCCTTTTTTTTTTTTTTTTTTTTGGTATTTGTTCAGTTTGAGTCATTAGACGTGACTGATTACATCACAGCTTCACTAGTATCTGCCATGTCTCTGCATGTATTTTGTTTGTTCGTTTGTGTTTCAATTGTTGAAATGAGAAAGAACTTCAGGACAATCCTCAACTGTTGGATTATTCTCTCTCTTAATGTAGTCGTAGTCTTAATGTTAGCATTTCCATATGTATGCAGAGATTTTGATGGGAAAGTATCGCCTGAGGAGGTTGCAGGTGCAGCAATGTACTTAAAGAATACATTAGGCAAAGAGGGTGTCCAGGAACTCATAAGCAGTCTTTCCAAAGATAGAGGTCAGTTGATATAATCACAAAGGGAATGAGAGAAATGCATGGGTTTTGTTGAGATTTATTGGTTACCAAATGGCGTATTATTAGTAAGATGTTCAGGGATTGGAGGGAAAAAGTACAAGCAGCTATTGATGATATAATATTTATGTTTCACCTTTTTCTTAGTCATCTCTTTTCCTTCTTGAAAGACAAAATGCGATTATTTAATAGACCTCTATACAAGTCTAAAGCCACAAAATTAACTGCATTAAGTTGCGATAAGATTAATTTGGTGTGACAAAAATTGCAATTATTTTTCTGTATGCTTTGTCTTTAAATAATAAATTTGGTGTTACAGAGGGTAAGATTCTTGTGGAAGATATTGTCAAGTTGGGCAGTCGGACCGAAGATGCCAACGCAGCTGATCGAGCAATGTAGAGAGTTTGTACCTGTTAGGTTAAAGACCATCTGAACTTTCCAAAATGATTGCTCTACCAATTTCTGGCTCAAACGTATGAAAGAGTTGAGAATTCAGATGGGAAAAATTCTGAAGGCTTTTTTATTAGTTCTGATCTAATCATGTATCATGCTAGCAGTATGACAGAAAGACGTGCTAGTACTGTAAACAATGCTGATAGATAGAATATATATATATATATATATATATATAGTGTATACAAAAGGGATTTAGGGTAGCTATATCTTGTTTTGTTTAGTGCTGTCGGGCTTCACTGTCATCTCTTTGTATTTGTTAGAAAGGCCATTCTGTATTAATTGGATTGGAATAAAAAAGAATGATCATACGAGTAAGTACCCACCCCCCCCCCCCCCCCCCCCCCCCCCCCCCCCCCCAACCCAAGTTTTATAAAAAGACCTCTACTCTCTCACTTGAGCTCAGGCCATTTGCTGTTGGTAAATTTTTTTTTTATAAACAAGGGTTGGTTCATGACATTGACATACAAGCAAAGCATGCATAGAAAAATCTCTCAAAGCATGCTTAACATATCTTAGAGACATATATATATATATATATAGGGACAGAGCACACGCCATATTATGTGCTTAAAATCTTTGCAACAAAATCTTCAATGTTTTTGTCAGAGCTTCCACCTTCTTCTAATGCCGCTTTAGCCAGCTGCTTCCACTTCTTCGAGTTCCTCTTGATCTCTGACCCTCTCTCCCCTTTCATCACTTCCCTGATGCACCACTCGATTTCTTCACCTGTTATCACTCCCTTCTGATGGCTCACCTTTGCCCTCAACCCAACCCTCCACACTTCTGTCACAAATTTTGCGTTGGTGGGCTGGTCGCTCCACTGCGGTATGCCCACCATTGGCACTCCAGAACTAAGTGCCTCTAGCGTCGAGTTCCAACCACAGTGAGTCACAAAGCACCCCACTGCCTTGTGAGCCAACACTTCTAATTGGTGGCACCACGTCACCACCAGGCCCTTCTCAGCCGTCTCCTCCGTAAAGTTGCTTGGAAGCTTTTTCAGCTCCATCTCCCTGACCACCAACAAGAAATGACTGTTTCCCCTTTTGAGGCCTCGTGCTATTTCTTGCATTTGCTCATCTCCTGGCGCTGCCACACTACCAAACGCTACATAAACCACTGAGGCATCGCCCTTTGACCCAAGCCACTTCCTGCAAGTCTCAGCTTCAGGTTTAAAGAGGCTGAGGCCGTAGTTCTTGTCGTCCTTTGATTGTTTGTCTAAGTACATTGATGGAACGGTCGGTCCTATGTTCTTGACTGGCCACTGGCTCCTTGCCCAGCTCACCACCTAATAGAATTTGGCAAAAATTAGTAAGCAGCAAAGTTGTAAATCAGTTAAAATGCAATCTAGAAAACACTGATACAATATAATGTTCTTTTTTTCTTTTTCTATCGAAAATTACTATTTATCAATGTCCACATTCAAACTAAAACATATGATTACTTGTTAAGGCCTGACAGCCTATCCTTTACTTTGATTAATTGGCTAATGGGTTATGTGTACCTCTTCCTCCAAGCTGTCAAAAGTGTTGAAAAAGATGCAATCGGCTTCTCTTAAGTTGGAGAATTGGTTAGTCAGACAGGCTAACATGGACGGATATGACACCAAGTCATAAACAAAAGATGGCAAGTCAAATAGCTCTAGCTGAGGCAACCCCACCATGGACACAGGGAGCTCCTGAACCCTCTACAGGAATTCGCAGCAGGCCTCGATGGACGTTGTAGAATATGACATTCACGGCGCATGACTGGGTGAAGAACGGAGCTGCGGCAAGACCAAGCTGTTTGGCAAAGTCTAGAGCCCATGGTGCGATGGAGTCAAAGACAAGGTAGCGCACCGGGTTACCCATGTTCTTTTGTTTCTCCACTACTTGTGGTAACTTGAGGGATACAAGCTGATGAAAGCCCTTAAGAAAAGCGTCAACACTTCTTACATCTCTGTCAACTTCTGTTATGTCGGAAATGGTCTCAATCCCGATTTCTCCTCCTCGTGCTTGAACGGTCTCGACATTAATGAAAGCCGTAACAAGTGTGACTTTCAGCCCCTTGGAGATGAGGCGCTTTGAAAACTGGAGCATTGGGTTTATGTGGCCTTGAACTGGAATTGGAAGTACTAGTATATGGAATTTCTCTTGTTTCTCCATATATATATTTTATTTCTTTTCCGACTAGTGATTTGTTTCTCTTGCTCTAGATTCTCTTTTGTTTCTTGACTTGGAGTTTGCAGTGGAGTACTATATATCTATGTCTATATGCATATGTGAATGTAATAACTAATAAGTGTGTGGTCTGGGATTTTGTACTAACGCCCCCTGTCTCATCAAGGGACCAAATGATCCACTTCTTGAAGGGTTGGCCAAGGCAAATACATGTCACACAATAATTGAAATTAGGATGTTGATAATTTTATTGCCAAAAGTTGTATTTGAGTGACTCTCTGTGATTTGTTATGATTATAGACTTGATCGAACGGGTAAATTCATCCCTAAGTTGGAATTCTCCTTTCTCTGACTGTTTTTCCAAAAAAAAAAAAAAGAGAGAGACAGAGAGAGAGAAACCTCTCAATCATTTGTTGTTTTAGCTGGGACAAGAATATCAACAAGAAAAATATTAAGAACATCAATTCTAGTCCCAATTTTTAAGTATCAATCTATGTGATATATAAGTTGTCATATTTTTATTGAGTGTTTAAAGTATTGTTACATTAATTGATTGTATTTACTAATGAAAATATGAGATATGAGGTGGTACTTAAAAAGTTAGGAATTAGAACTCATGTTCCTATCATTATTCTATCAACAAAGCAAAACTTTCGTTGATTACAAAATCTACACCATCAAGACGGTAATATGAAATGTCATCTTTCATCATTATATATGTGTGTGTGTGTGTGTGTGCATATTCAAGTGTTACAGTGAAAAAAACTAGCACATTGTTATTAGTAGATCGTTCAAAGAACGTTCCTTTTCAAGATCACAAGTAAATGGACAAACACGGTGCCTTTCGAGCCAGACCAAAGAACACTCTGAAAACTGGTCAAAGAAACATAAAAGGCATTACCTTAGTCTCTAGAATGCTGACACATCTGTAGGAAGTTTCTAGAACCAATCCTTTTGGGTCTTTTGAGTCACTTTAGAGAAAAAATGGGCTTTTGGGCTACCACTTATGGTGGATATACTTTGGTCTATTTAAGGTAAGAAAATAGATTTTTTTGAGTATTTTTCCATCACCTATTTATCTTGATAAGTCAATTTGAAACCCCCAATATGGGATCAAAAACCAACTTTGACCAAAGATAAATGAGCATATTTGATTACTAATGACCCACTAAACCGTACTCAAGCGAGTTCCTTGAGCGTGGCTTGGGTCCACGAAACGAACCCAAACGCATAACAGGATATGAGTATTGGGCTTGGACCTTAGGAGAAGTCCTTGTACAAAAACAGGTATCAACAACTCTCACTCCAACCTTTCACAAATCCTCAACAAGTTGACGTAGTGGGTTGGTGAGTTCAAATCTAACATCATATATAACATATCATAAATCTAGTTATTTAATTCATATTGATTTACAAGTGAACATTTTCATCTAAAAACTTAAAAAAAAATTTATTTAATTGATCTATTATTGCTAGCAAAAAAAAGAATAAAAATTGATCTTTTATTGTATATAAATTAAAACAATTAATGTACTAGTTCTTTATCTTCATTCTTTATATAAATTAAGTTTTCGTGTGAACCACGAGATAGTACATGATAATGCAAATCTTTTGACCAAAAAACAAACAAACAAACAAATAATGCGATTTTTTTTAAAAATTTATTCTTTAAATGAAGATCATGCTGCTAAACATTTTGGAATAATTCATGCTATTTCTTTAGTCTAGAAAAGACTATCAGTTTATCATTATCAACCCACTTCGATATTTTCTTAGACATATGACGTATCAATATTTTCGTCGATACTAATATATTTTTGTAACCTATTTAAAAAGGTTTAAAATCATGTTAAAAAATTGTCCAAACATTTGGAGATAGTCATATGCAAGTTTTTTAATTTTGGAACATGTTTTGTTTTCAAATAGGTTTTCGGACAACTTTATTCGCACAGTTACTTAGACAATGCACAAGGGAATTGCACTTGATTTCTTATGTTTCATTTGAAACACAAGTTGCATGATTTGTAACATTTTTTGCCCTAAAATACACAAACTGTTAATGTTAGATACTTATTACATGGACAAGGATGTCCTAGAAGAATATGATTAAATGCTCTACATAATACCTATGAAATGGAAAGCCTCATTGTTTGATATGCCTTTATATAGCTTTTGTTACCATCTGCTTATGCACTGTAGGGTTTTTTTTTAATACAAAATTAAATGTACATTTATGATTTATGTTGGTAATTAAGTATATTGATGATTTTATTATGCGTCAAGTACAATGAATTTTAGTTATTTGAATAAGTACAATAAATTTTCTAGTTTGGGTATTTAACTGCAGTGAAACTCCATGTGTATCATTCATTAGTAACAGATCTTAAAAAGTTCAGAAAATTTGATCTGATCTCTTGCCTCTCTCTAGAATTAAATTTGATTTCTGCTGATCAATCAATTCTTCTTTTCTCACACTCAGCAATAGAGTAATGTATGTAGAGGGTACCCATTTTAGAATTAATATTTGTATTTCAGACTCTGTATCAGCACTGAAAAACTTATAACAAATGTAATAAAAAAATACACATACAAATAGATGATCATCATGAGTTGAATATCAATTATTTCCAGAGTGCTTAAATTTTAGCTTCGATATAAATTCCCGAATGTTGTTGTCGGAACTTCTACCTTCACTAATTATTGCCTGCACAGCAAGGTTCCTGCATTTCTTGGCATGCTTTCTCATTTCTGTCGCTCTATCACCCTCCAAAACTTCCCTAATGCAAAACTCAATCTCTTTTCTTTCCACAATATTCCCATCCTCGTCACCAACCTTAACTCTGACTCCAACCTTCCACAAATTCTCAATAAGCTTGGCGTTGGTGGTTTGATCAGTCCACAGCGGGATTGCAACCATCGGCACTCCCAAGCTCAGAGCCTCAACCATAGAATTCCACCCGCAATGCGTGAAAAAGCACCCCGACTGCAGGATGTGAGAGAACTTCCATTTGGTGACACCACTTCACTATAAGCCCCCCTTTCTCACTCGTCTCTTGGGAAAAGTTGTAAGGAAGATTTGAGTCTTCAGAAGACTTAACCACCCAAAGGAAGAACAAGTTGGTGGCTTTGAGCCGGAAGGCGAGCTCCTCCAGTTGCCTGGCACTCAAGTAAGACATGCTTCCAAAGGAGACGTAAACGACAGAATGATGAGGGTTGGAGTTGAGCCAATTGGTGATGTCAATAGACGAGTCCGATGTAAATAGGTTGAAGCCGTATTCCTTGTCATCTTAGACGCGGTTGTCCAAGTATATGGATGGAATTGTTGGCCCGATTGTTAGCAACGGACAAACCTTAGATATTGAATCCACAACCTAGAGTGGTTTCACATCATTAATTTATATGGTTATACATATACATATCAGATCCGATCGAACTACTAAAATGAACATTGATGTGTGTTTGCAGTAATTAATTTAAATATACTCTATTGCATGCATACATATACATATATATATATATATAGTTAGAAAAAAGACTTCTAGAATATGTGTATAGCTTGTCATATTCAGTTTTTTTTTTTTTTTTCCTTTTTTTTTTTTTTTTCAATAGGGTCCAATCCTGGGCTTTAATATATCAAAAAGAGCTACAGTAATTTAAAAAGTGTATTATTAATGTAGTATAAGTTTTCGTTGTTATATATGACATCTTTAAAGTATTGTCAAAGGAAAAAAAAAGTGTTACACGGTACACGGTACAACTGTTTTTATTTATTACGGTCATGTACCTTAGCAAAAGCATTTATTTATTTATTTATTTGCGATAAAAAAAATCTGATCAAGTATAACAATAAATGACTAAGCTTTTCATATATTCAAAAACAAAACAATTATGCTCTATTTACCAATCTAATGCAATCAACTATCTCCAAAGAAATATTTGATCAAGTTCTAATTAATTAATTTAACCTCTTCCTCCAACTCGTAGACGGAACTGAAGAGCAAGAAATCAGCTTCGTGGGCGTTAGTAAACTGGCTCAACACCATCTCAAAGGAAGCCGGATAAGAACCTTCCACGCCGATGAACGACGGCATGTCCTCAAGGCGGCTGAGGAGCCGCAACCCGTCGACGGCGATGGGGAACGATGATACGGGAAGCTTCAGCAGTCCATGATGGACACAGTAATAGACGTAGTTGAAAGTCACGCCTGAGTGAAGAAGGCAGCTCCGGCTATGCCGAATCGCTTGGCCACGTCCAGCGCCCATGGCAGGAAGGCATCATAGATGACACAGTCGATAGGGTTGGAGGTGTTGTTGTGCCTGGTGATGAGCTCGGCTAGGGTTTTGGAGCCGGCGGCTTCCATCCGGGATAAGTAGTCGGCGACGCTGGCGGCGTGGGAAAAGCCGCTGTCATCGAAGCCATCAGAGATGGTGTCGAATGCAATGGAGGGAGAAGGAGTAGGGTGGAAGGTGTTGGAGATGAAGAGGGTGGTGGCTAACGTGGTTTTGAGGCCGTAGCAGGAAGAGAGGCGCTTGCAGAACCGAAGCATAGGGTTAATGTGGCCTTGACTTGGACAAGGAACGGCCAACACATGATGAGGTGCACTACATTTCTTGCTTTCCATGCTCTGACAAAAATTAAGATCTTACATATCTCAGACCTAATACACCTTCTGGTTAGTGCCTTTAACAAATATATATATGTAAATATATATATATATATATAAGAACTTGAAGGTGTGATTACATAACTTTAAAGTTGAATCGTATGTGAAATTATGATTAGATTATGTTTGTAATCATATGAATATAATTTATTGTTTTCTTAATATCATTTTTGGCCAGCCGCGATGGCTAAATGGTAATTAAAGAAAGCAGGAGGAAAAAAAAAAAAAACCGAAAAGAAAAGGTGTAGTACCTAATCCCATTTAATTTAGTTAAAGAGAAACGTTAACCCTGTTTTTATTTCTTTCGTTTTAATGTATACTTAAGAACTTGTAACTTTGTCTAAACATGCATCAATTATTTCATGATGACTGTGAAATATATTTTTATATAAAGAAGATGCACATTAGTTTCCACATGTTTACACACAAAATCTTAAATCCAGTACCTGATGGTATCCAGCAATGTGAACTTTAGTTACTGTAAATGTGAACTTCAGTTACTAGGAATGTGAATTCATATAAAAGAAAATGTAGCTAAAGTGAATATGAATTCCACTCACTTTACATTTCCTTCTGCATAAATTCACATTTTAGTAACTGAAATTCACATTCATAGTAACTGAAGTTTACATTACCGGATACCATCAGATACCGGATTGAAGGCCATTCCTCTATATATATATATATATATATATATACACACACACACTAGCTAGTATGAGGCACGTCCCTTTTTTTTTTTTTTTTTTTTTTGAATTTTTTTGTTTAAAAAATACTTGAAATTGAATATTCATATTTATTAATTTCACTAGTAAAATAAAATTTTATAATTATTTTTCTATGAAAATAATTTTTCATATATATGTTAATATTAATTTGTAATTTCAGTTAAATATATAATTTCTCTAGAAAAAATTTATTGTCGAAAAAAAAAAGAACAAACAATTTAATACAAAGAAGGGGAGAGTATTTATCAAAAGAGGAGTAGAAGAGTGAAGAATTTGTCCATATGTGGTTAGCAAAAAACAAAAAATGACTTGTTGTGGATTCCCCATGAAGTTATAATATTGATGTGTGAGATGTCCCAAAAAAAAAAAAAAAAAAAAAGTATTTTATGTGAATTAATGTGAGCCATTGAATAAAATAAACTTGGGTTTGCATAATTTAGTATAGATGCTAATTGTTCGTTATCAATACATTTAAGGCAAATAAGACAATGAAGCAATTAGAAAGAAATTTTCTTAAAAAAAAAATACAGAGAGAGAGGAAAGAATACAAAGTGGCATGTGAGGTCATGTGAGTGTAAATAAGACATATATGTGGACTAAAACTATTTATGATATATATATATATATATATATATATATGTTGATTAAAACTATATCAATAGATTTAAATTAAAAAGAAGCAAATTGAGTTCAAACCATTGGATTGATTCAACCAAGTTTGAAGTGCAAAATTTTTTTACCTCCTCATTCTCTCTTCTATATATACTAGTATCGGAAAGTGCCTACAACACTTATGTGCTTTAGATTTTACTTTGTCTCTTTAAGTTATATAAGAAGATAACTGAAAGCAATATTGTTCGAGTCTAGAGCACAAACTTTATCCTGAAAATCCAAAGAGTACCGCTCAGGGTTTTGAGCGCCTCATTTAACAAGAAACCTGAAATCAGTGTGACCTAAACTAAAAATATATGTTCTGTTTTATTGAAATGTGGCTTTTCATCTAAAAAAATAAAATTCAAATAAAAATTTTTTTTTATTTAATTTCTTGAATAAAATGGTGAAATTTTTGAAAAATAAAAGATTCGCAAATCTCTATGATATTTAGTTAATAAAACTTGGGTTTGCATTAAACTCTATTTGTTCGTTATCAAAGCTAATAAATTTAGTTGAATAACTAAACTTTGGTTAAAAATAGTGAAATCAACATTTTAAAGAATAATTTCAAGAGAAATGTTTTAAAGAAATTAAATGAGAGGACAAAGTGGGAATCAAAATATAAAGTTGAAAGGAAAAATAAAATGTGAATAAAGTTGATATTAGAGGAAAAGAAATATAATGGTGCTAATTAAGTTTTGTGTACCATTTGTGAACAAGAAGAGTATAGAAGAGTTATTTTATGGTTACTCTTTTTTTTTTTCTTTTCTTTTTTCTTTTCTTTTTTTTTTTTAGTAACTGTGGATGGTTACAGAAAAAATTATAAAATAAGTGCATGACTTAATAACAAATGATGTTTCGTATGAATTTTTATAGCAGGTTAACCCAACTTGTTAACTTTATACATGAAATCACACCCAAATGTATTACGTTAAAGGCCAATAATACAATAAGACATTAGAAAGAAATTTATTTAAAACAGAGACAGAAAATAATACAAAGTGGTATGTGAGGTGTGAGTGTAAACAAGATATGTGGACTAAAACTATCATTAGATTTAAATTAAATAAAAAAACAACGAGTTTGAATCCTTGGATTGGTTCAGCAAAGGTTGAAGTGCAAAATTATTTTATCTCCTCATTTTCTCTTCTATGTATAATACATGGATGATAGATATTATAAATATTAGGTATACTCTCTATTCTGTGAGCTGAAACGATTTCATTTTGCTTGGGAGATGCTAGTACTGTAAACAAATGCTGATAGAGATAGAAAATATAAGAAAACAAAAACGATTTAGATTTATGGAAGGCATAACTTGTTTTGTTTGTTGTAGTCACTTGTCAGGAAGGCTTCATAGTCATCTCTATGAATTTGTTTGAAAGGCCAAATCTGTATTATTGGATTGAAATAAAAAGAGTGAACATACTAGTTTTCCCCGAAGTTTACAGAAAAACCTCTACTCTCTCACTCAAGCACAGGCCAATAAAAAATATTCAAGTGTTACAGTGTGAAAAAATTAGCACATTGTTAAACAGATTAGTAGATCGTTCAATGAAACGTTCATTTTTAAGATCACATGTAGATGTGATCGAAAGATGTTACTGAATGTACCCTTTTTTCATGAGATGACAAGAATTTGTTGAACATACATGCATGCCTCATCTTCCAGAAAATCGAAAATGTTACAAAAGATCCAGTTGACATGTTGAAAAATTAGGATACTGATCCAAGAAAATCTTCAATAGAACTGGGTACGAGCCCGGAAATGAAAAATAGGATGGCATGTCGTTGATCTCCAGGGGCAGCAACGACGGCAGCAGCACTGCTGGCCTACTAAAGGGGCGGGTTGCTAATTGTGCCTTGATACATGTGGTGACAATATATAGCTAAAATGGAAGCAAGACTGAGTAAGGAATGGTGCTCCCGGAGACCAAATTCTGTAGCCTACTATCCAAAGCCCACGGCAAGATAGCATCATAGATGGCAACCTTGGTTTCATATCCGACCTCGCGCTTTTTCTGAATGCTGTGAGAAACTGCAGCTTTCAAGTGATGGAAATAGGAGTCCATGAGTTGGAGCTTTTTCGCATTCACGTGGAGGATTTTGGAAGGGAATGAAGGTGGACATGATGGGATTCGGAGTAGGTTTGCATGGAGTTGAGAGAGGATTCGGTTGCAAGAAGGGTGATTCGGAGGAGGGCCTTAGAGGCAAAAGACGCTTGGAGAATTGGAGCATTGGCCCTGCAAAAGGGTACGGGATGACAAGGATATGCGTTCCTTTTTCCTTCCTCTCCATTTGTTCCTCTCTTTCTTTTCTTTCACGCTTGGAGAATTGGAGCATTGGCCCTGCAAAAGGGTACGGGATGACAAGGATATGCGTTCCTTTTTCCTTCCTCTCCATTTGTTCCTCTCTTTCTTTTCTTTCTTTTTAACATTAATGTCCCTTTTTCTCTCTTAAGAGAAAGAAAGAGGAAACAGGGGAAAACAAAGGAAAAACAGGCGATAATGAATGATTTTCTCTTGCCTCTAGTTGTTTGTGCTGTGCTTCTACTGAGCTTAAATCTAGTTTCATTCATGATATGCTAAGAACATGAGATATATTCCATTCATGATTTTTACATGATATGCTTCTACTTGTCTCTTTTCAATGAAAGCCACCATGTATTATTATTCAACAAAAGTCCCCCAGCTCCGCGCACGTTAAATAATGCAGTTTATGTAGTTAGGTAGGCGCAGGACACGTTTTTAATTCTTTTTTCTATTTATTAACTTTGTTGACGTAAAAAGAAAATCATATATTTAGTTATTTTTAATTCAACCCATTCAATATTATAAAAATAAGTTCTAATTACAACCCCTTGCTACAAGGGAATACTTTTTGATTCCGATTATAATGATTAAATTTGTTATGTAAAATTGAGACCGAACTCGAGAAATTTGACTTGATTGCCTACATAACTCACAAGAAAATCAAACCATTTGTAGTTCAAATTTAGATTTGAGAATTTTAGTGTATATTTATATAGTTTATCTTAATTAATACCGAAGCGAAAAGCCTGGTATGGAATTTGAAAGATCTTGAGAGTTAGATTTTTCTTTTTTTCTTTTTTTTTTTAAATCTGATTGGTAATAATTGGCTTAATAAAGACAGAAATGCATTACTTACAAAAGAAAATTAGTCATTACAGACTATTATTACATCTTCCCAACATGATGACGTTAAATAAATATTATCAAATCACACCTTAATTAGATAAATATGAACATGACGCGGTGAAAAATGGTCTTTCAAGAAGGATCCTGGTTCTAGATAAATCTTATAGCTAAGATAAACTTTACCATTAAAAAGAAGGGAAAAAAAAAAAAATTTCCTTCGATTCAACTTCCAGAGTGCTTAATTATAACATTTGAGCTTCGATATGAAGTCACGAATGTTGGTGTCGGAACTGCCACCTTCACTGATTGCCCGCAAAGCCAGGTTGCTCCATTTCTTGGCATTCTTTCTTATTTCAGTGGCTGTATCACCCTCCATAACTTCCCTGATGCAAAACTCAACCTCTTTTCTTCCCACAATCCCATCCTCATGATCAACCTTAACTCTCACTCCAACCTTCCACCAGTCCTCGACAAGCATGGCATCGGTCGGTTGGTCGGTCCACTGCGGCATTCCGACCATCGGCACTCCCAGGCACAGAGCCTCAACCGTAGAGTTCCACCCGCAATGCGTGAAGAAACACCCGACAGCAGGATGTGAGAGAACTTCCACTTGGGGGCTCCAATTCACTATGAGCCCTTTCTCACTCGTTTCTCGGGCAAAGTTGTGAGGAAGCTTTGACACTTCTTCAGAAGACCTAACCACCCAAACGAAGAACAAGTCGGTGGCTTTGAGTCCAAAGGCGAGTTCCTCCATTTGGTTGGCACTCAAGCAGGCCATGCTTCCAAAGGACACATAAACGACAGCATTATGAGGCTTGGAGTTGAGCCAATTAATGGTGATGCCAAGAGATGAGTCCGATTCAAAGAGGTTTAAGCCGTATTCCTTGTCATCTTTGACGCGGTTGTCCAAGTACATGGATGGAATTGTTGGTCCGATTGTTAGCAACGTCGGACAAACCTTAGACATTGAATCCACAACCTGGAGTTGTTTTCACATCATAAATATATATTTACATATATATATATATATTTGTCTTTATTATGCTGGATAAGAGGTATGGAAAATTAAAAAATAAAAATAAAACACTTATAAATTCTTGAAAATAGAAAAGAAATGAGAGAGATTTTTCTTTTTTCTTTTTCTTTTTTTTTTTTAGCTTTTGGTAAAAGAAAAAGAATAGAGAAAATCTTAGGGGGTGTTTGGCATTTACACTCATTTTAAACTAAACTGTACTTTTTTTATCATGTTTTTTGTCTTTTCTGAAAAAGTTTTTGTCTTCTCTGAAAAAGTCAACAAAAATTACTATTTAAACTTAAAAATCTCAACTCAACTCAAACTGAACTTATGCACCAAACGGGCCCTAATGATTAGTGGTTCAGAATTTAAGATTAAAAAAATATAGTTATTTTATATATTTATTTTGTTAATTTAAAAAAATATAGCAACGGCTTTTTTTTTTTTTTTTTTTTTTTTTTTATAATATCTTTCCTTATTTTATATCGCAACAGCTATCTTATTCTTTATGTCATTTAATTCAGGGCTTTGTTTTTTTCAATTAAAACATCAAACCGATTATTACTGATCAAGTGTCAAAACAAAACAATTATGCTCTATTAATCAATCTAATGCATTAATGATTAAGTACGTAACCAGGAATTAATATTAACCTCTTCCTCCCACTCATAGACGGAATTGACGAGGACGAAATCAGCTTCGCGGGCGTTAGAAAACTGACTCAACACCATCTCAAAGTAAGCCGGATAAGAACCTTCCACTCCAATGAAGGACGGCATGTCCTCAAGGCGGCGGAGCAGGGACCGCAGCCCGTCGACGGCAACGGGGAACGAAGATATGGGAAGCTTCAGCAGTCCATGATGGACACAGTAATAGACGTAGTTGACAGTGCACGCCTGAGTGAAGAAGGCAGCTCCAGCTATGCCGAACCGCTTGGCCACGTCCAGCGCCCATGGCAAGAAGGCGTCATAGATGACACAATCGATAGGGTTGGAGGAGTTGTTGTGCCTGGTGATGAGCTCGGCTAGGGTTTTGGAGCCGGCGGCTTCCATCCGGGATAAGTAGTCGGCGACGCTGGCGGCGTGGGAAAAGCCACCGGAGTCAAAGCCATCGGAGATAGTGTCGAACTGGACGGAGGGAAAAGGAGTAGGGTTGAAGGTGTTGGAGATGAAGAGGGTGGTGGCTAAGGTGGTTTTGAGGCCGTAGCAGGAAGAGAGGCGCTTGCAGAACTGAAGCGTAGGGTTGATATGGCCTTGACTTGGATAAGGAACGGCCAACACGTGAGGTACACAACGTTTCTTGTTTTCCATGCTCTGACAAAAATTAATTAATTAATTATATATCTTTTCCAGGCTCTTTCTTCTTTTCCTCTTGGCTTCTAAGATGTTTCAATTCACCAAATTGTCTCTTCTCTAAAATCTAACGCATCGACCACTTCTCTGTATGAAGCCACAATCACTATATATATAGCTCTTTATTATAGTAAAATTTACATGATCCATCAAAATTTTATAGGTTAAAGTAAATTTCTTTTCTACTTTTTTATTATAAAATTAAGAAACCCATATTTGTAAATAAGTGTCAACTTAAAAAAGTAGACCGTTTTAAATACAGGCTAGGTAGCATTTTCTTTTTCATAATCTGTGATCACTTTGAGCTGTCCCCACTGCCCTCTTTAGATACGCACAAGTTTAATGCCCATGCGTTGCACAGCGGAAGAAAAAAACTAAAAATGATAAAGATAAAAATAAAATAAAATAAACTACTAAAATAAATATAACAAAACCAAGATCTCATCCTATTTTTTCTTTAATTTTTTACTCTTCATTTCTTTTCATGATTTTCTCCGATCATGTAAATGCAGGAGGAAAATAATAAAAATAATAAAAGGGAAAAACAAATAGGAAAAAAAATGAAAAATATTTTTCTCTGATTATATACATGCGGAGGAAAAAAAATGACAATAAATAAAAAAAGAAAAAGAAAAAATCGCCCAAGAACTCAAAAAAGAGAAAAAAAAAACATGCGAAAACAAAAATTCTATCGAGAAAAACAAACAAAAATTAAGAAATCAAAAAAAAAAACAAAAACTTTTTGTTCACTAATATATGCAGGAAAAAAAAAAAACATGATAATAATAATAAGAAAAAGGAAATAAATAAAAAAAGCCAACCAAAAACCCCAAAAAAAAAAAAAAAACCCCCCAAACCAAAACAACAATAAAGTAAAAAACAACAAAGTAAAAATTTTAGAATCTAAAGTTTGAAAACCAAAATCAGGAAAGAAAAACTTGGAAAATAAAAACAAAAAGCAAAGGGGAAAAAAACAAAACAACAACGGAAGAGGAAAAAGATGGCAGAAAAAAATAAACTAAGGACAGGAAAAACACAAAAATTAAAATTTAGAGTTCGGAGAAAAGAAAAAAAAACCGAGAGAGAAAATCAGAGGAAAAATGTATGAACAAAAAACACAGAAATAAGGGGTGGGGGGGGGGGGGGGGGGGGGGGGGACAATAACAGAAGAGGAAGAAGATGACAGAAAAATATAAACCGGCAATAAGTAAAATACAAAGATCAGAGTTTAGGGTTTTGAGAAAACGAAGGAACCGAGAGAGAGAGCAAACAGTTGAGAGAGGAGATGAGCGAAGACAGACGTGATATGCTATGATTACAAGGGTATAAAAGTCTAACCACTATGTAGCAAACCAATCTTAGAGTATCTGAGAAGAACAAAATCGTCCAAACACATAAAAGGAGGGGTAAAACCATCCGCTCACTATAGATAAAAAATAATTCTGACTGACAGATAAATTTGCTTGTGCACTGTGGAAAGAACAGTAAGCCCCTCATCCCTTTTAACATATAGTAATAATGTTAAATCTTTTTTTTTTTTTTTAAGACAACAAAAAAGGTCAAACTTTTCTTCTGATGAAAAAATTTGGACCATGTGTCCTGGGCATTCCGTTAGTACCCGCTTGGACTGGGGGCGGGGGGGTGAATCCTTCTATAATTTTACTTAATTGAAAGAAAAACGACAACATCGTTTTTCGTCCTCATTTCTTTCGTTTTATAAAGACTTAACGCAGACTTTGTCTCAATGTCTTTACATGCAAGATGCATCAAGCGTCTCCGAATGTGACTATTTTTCCTTTTGCCGAAAAAAAAGGGGGCCAAAACAAACAAACCGTCTAGCAATCAAAACAAGATCCATTACTGTATGCTTTCTATGATCTAATACAAAAAATAATAATAAATTAAGTTAAATTGATAAATCCATTACGTAAGCTGTGACGATTTCATATTTCTTTTTTTTTTTTCACTTACAAATACAAAGCCTAGGAAAAACAAGGGTGAGTGAGAGTGTATTTTTTTATAAGAAAATGTTCATTGTGTCCACACTTAATAATTAAAATATATAGTTATGTTTTTATTTAATTGAGATAAATTAACCTTTTTTTTTTTTTTTTGTGAAGTCCTCACTAGCTAAAAAAATTTTGGCTACGTCACTGGTTATAAAAGTGGTCTTGAGGCCATAGGAAGAGAGGCGCTTGGAGAAATGAAGGATAGGGCGGATGTGGCCTTGACTTGGATAAGGAAGGACCGACACATGAGGTACACATTGTTTATTGCTTTCCATGGTCGACAAAATTATTATTATCTTCTCCAAAATCCAATACGCTGACCACTGCTCTGTTTGAAGCCCCACGATCTATAGAGAGCTCCAAAATTTTGGGTGAGAGGAGCACGATCTAGTTGTCGTGATCAAGAGGGTTATAATCTTATTTCTATATATTTCAAAATTTTATTGGTAAGAAGGTATAGTCTTGGAAATTTTTTACAAGAAAAATTAAGGTCTTGTTTGACGTTCGAGTTCAAACTGTATTTTTTCATCTCAATTTTTGTCTTTTTCTGAAAAAAATTTTATCTTTTCTGAAAAGTCAACAAAAATTTTCAACTCAAACTGTACTTTTTCAACTCAAACTCATTCACCAAACGAACCCTAAGACTTATAAACTTGTGTCAACTCAAACGTAATAGACTGTTTCGAATAAAAATAAGATTATGTAGAATCTTTTTCTACCATAATCCAATCACTTTGAGCTGGTCCCCATGTCGTCATTATATATATATATATATATATATATACACGTAAATTAATCCTCTTACTCCATCTCTCTCCTAATTTTCATCTCCCCTCTCACAAACACTCTCTCAATTGAAGAGGGGGGGGGGGGGGGGGAGGGGGATTCAGTTAATTAGGGACAATGGCCGCAGAAAACACGTTTGCATCCTTTGGTTAATTCTGTATGTACCTTGGGCATTACGTAAGTGCCCGCTGGTACTAAAGAGAAGAATAAAGGTAATCATTATTACTTTGTCAAGGGCTGGTTTTGGAGAAGATTTTGAGGATGTATTTTGAATTAAAACTGAGATGTGGTTTTGAAAATTTATGTTTGGGGGAAAAAGAAAAAACATTTTAGATTGAAAAAGTGAAATTTTACAACATGTCTGGAAAAGAAATATCAATATAGATTTTGTTTCGTTTCTCTTGAAATTTTATGCAATTAAAAAAACATCTCATTTGGACTTAAAATAACAAAGTTATAGACTTTTAAAGTATGAGTTTACTATAAACATTTAGAGATGTAAATAGTAAAAAGTAGTTTTGAATTGGAAAAAAAAAAAAGACAAAATGCTTTCCAAATCATATGCCAAATATTCCCCCCTCTAAGGGTATGTTCCGTAGGAAGAGAGAAATTATAGGAAGGAAGAAGTGATAAAACACCTAGATAAGAGAAATAAAGAAGGAAGAATAGATCATTTCTTTTAAGTTATTTAGTATAAAATCCTTTTCATAATCTCTCCAATTTATGAGAGATCAAAATTTAGGTATTTGACAGGATTTGGAATCCTTTCTCGAATTTCTTTCTTTCCTTTCTCTCATACCAAACAATCATGAATGTCAAAATCCTAATACTAAGCATACATTTGGTTGGTAGGATGAGTTAAAAATTTTAGATTGAAATTGTTTGACTTTTCAAAATTTAATTAAAAAACTTGTTGACTTTTTTAAAAAATATAAAAATGAGTGAAGTTTTTTTGGTTTGAAAAGATTTACTAAACTTCCGTTTGGTAAGTTAGTTGGGGATAAAAATTTTAAGTTCGAGTAGGTTGATTTTTCAAAAACTAATTATAAATTTTATTGACTTTTTAGGAAAAAAAAAATTAAGATGAAAAAATATAATTTAATTAAAATTAAACTTAAATATCAAATAAATACTAAATTATGCTAATCAGTCCCCCTTTATCTTCTTTGCACTTTTCTCTCCTACCAAACTCATTAAAAGAAAAACGACAACTTTTTTATTTTTTTATTTTTTTGTCTTCCTTATTTATTTCGTTGTAAGACGTAACGAGTATTTGTCTCTACAAGCATCAACAGTTATCATAACGTGCGTACCATTATTCCAAAAAAAAGACAAACCGTGTAGCAGTCAGAAGAAGATCCATCAATTTTTTTACTATATTTTTTGTATAATCTATAAATAAAACAAATCCATTACGTAAGCTGTGACGATTTCAGTATTTTTATTTTTTAACTAATGTTGAAAAAAGAACACAAGAGAGGGTGTTGTCACATCAACAAGGACGGACGGAGATAAGGCCCAGGGCAAATAACCTTCTTGAATTTTTGAAAATTCCTATTGATCATTCGAATTCTTTATAGTCTCTCTCCTATTATTATGTTTTATTTGTCGTCTCTTAAATTTTTTTAGTTATTATATTTACATAATTTTCGTATAATTAGTTTTTTTTTTTTTTTTTAAGGGAAAGGTATAATTAGTATATTTACATACTTTTTGTAAAAAATTTTGGTCTTATCTTCAAATTTTGATTTGATTTGTAAGTACTCATATTTAAATTTAAGATTTCAAATTCAACAATACTATTATATTACAAGCTTAATTCATTTAGAAAAAAATAAAATATATAAATAGAAAAACGATCATGAAAAATTATGCATTGTAGTTTTAATTCAAACTTTTGGTTTAATTATCGTCTCCTTAAAAAAATAAATAATAAATAAATAAAAAATGTATCTCCGCCCCTTTTTATCAAGAAAAGGCCGGTCTCAAAAGATCACTTATAGGTAATGGTGCGGCTGTAATTCTTAATCTATCATTATGTAGAGTTTGAATACTAAAAATCAGGGAAGACTTAATTATTTGATAAACAATGAAAAAGATAGAAAAATCACACTCAATTGAATTACAAGCTTGAACATCATATCATTTCCCTGGATAACTACGCAAGATATTCCAAATGACCCAAATTCAAGGAATTTTATTAGAAGTTAACAAGTCAATTCTGTGTCATGAAGTTTAGATTTCATTAATTTATCATTTGAAATTTAAGTGAAATGTTTCTGACCATTATTAAATAACTAATGTTAACATTAAATATAAGAGGTTATTAAAAAGATAGTTGATATGAAAAATCATACAAACGTCAATTATTTAGTAGCATATTGGGTTTACTGAATAAATACACAGAAATTTAACTTTTAACACTGAATTTAGCAACGATGTTGGCTTCGGTGTCAGCATTATTAAACCTTGACTTATTATTAAACTGTCATTTTTAGGGCCCGTTTGGTTGGTAAGTTTCATTTAAACTAAATTGTACTTTTTTATCATGTTTTTTGTCTTTTCTAAAAAAGTTTTTTGTCTTTTCTGAAAAAGTCAACAAAAATTACTATTCAAACTTAAAAATTTCAACTCAACTCAAACTAAACTTGTGCACCAAACAGACCCTTAACTTTGATATAAATTCACGAATGTTGTTGTCGGAACTTCCACCTTCACTAATTGCCTGCAAAGCAAGGTTCCTCCATTTCTTGGCATTCTTTCTGATTTCTGTGGCCCTATCACCCACCATAACTTCCCTAATGCAAAACCCAATCTCTTTTCTTCCCACAATCCCATCCTGATCACCAACCTTAACTCTCACTCCAACGTTCCACAAATCCTCAACAAGCTTGGCGTCGGTCGGTTGGTCGGTCCATTGCGGCATTGCCACCATGGGCACTCCCAGGCTCAGATCCTCAATAGTAGAATTCCACCCGCAGTGCGTAAAGAAACACCCAACGGCTCCATGTAAGAGAATTTCCACTTGGGAACTCCAATTCACTATTAACCCTTTGTCCGATGTCTCTTCCGCAAACTTGTGAGGAAGCTTTGCCTCTTCAGAGGCCCTGATCGCCCATATGAAGTAGAAGTTTGTGGCTTTGAGACCCAAGGAGAGTTCCTCCATTTGCTCGGCACTCAAGCAGGCCATGCTTCCAAAGGACACGTAAACAACAGAGCCTGCTGGCTTATTGTTGAGCCAATTTTGGGTGAAATCAGATGAGTTTGTTGTGAAAAGATCAAGGCCGTAATCTTTGTCATCTTCGATGCGGTTGTCTAAGTAAATGGATGGAATTGTTGGCCCGTTTGTCAGCAGCGGACAAACTTTAGCCATGGAATCAACTACCTGTTATTGATAAAAAATATAAGAAAACCGATGAAGAAATTAGCTAGTTGTTTATGATCAGGTGATGATAACATAATAGCATATATATATATATATATATATACCTTTTCCTCTAGCTCATAGACGGTATTGACAAGTATGAAATCAGCCTTGTCAGCATTCGAAAACTGGCTCAACACCATCTCAAAGTAAGCTGGATATGAGCCCTCCACGCCTATGAAAGAAGGCATGTCGTGAGGCTGATCCAGCAACGATTCCAATCCATCAATGGAGACGGGGAACGAAGACACCGGAAGCGTCAACTGCCGATGGTGCACACTGTAATAAACGTAGTTCACAGTGCATGCCTGGGTGAAAAACGCAGCTCCAGCTATGCCAAACTGGTGAGCCACCTCCAGCGCCCCCACGGTAGAAATGCGTCGTATACTATGCAGTCAATGGGGTGTGGCGAGTTGTTGTGCCCTGTGGATTCAACGGCGGAGTCAGAAAACTTTTTCAGTAAAAGTATTATAATTTTGAAAAATGAAAAAATAATATTAATTAATTAATTAATTATTAATGGAACACGATTACAATTTTTCTTACAATGAACAATTAAGATAAAACAAAAATTAAAAATAAAATGTAGTGCCCCCAATTAAGATATTCTATGTGGGTCAATCTGCCATTACTTGTGATGAGCTCAGCCAGGGTTTTGGAGCCGGAGGCTTCCAACCGCGCTAGGTAGTCGGCGATGCTCTTGGCACAGGTGAAGCCGCCATCATCGTAGCCATCAGATATGGTGTCGAGTTGGACGGTGGCCGGTGGTAGGGAATTGAAGGTGTTGGAGATAAAGACGGTGGTCGCCAGAGTAGCTTTGAGGCCCTTGGAAGCCAAGCGCTTGCAGAAGTGGAGCATAGGGTTGACATGGCCTTGACTTGGATAAGGAAGGGCTAACACATGGGGTACCTTGGACGCTTTGTTTTCCATATCTAAGCTCTTTCACTTTCTATTACTTGCGTATTGTTCCTGGGTGTATATACATACATACATATATATATATATAATGCCCATAATGACATTACAAACCACAACACCAAGAGATACAGCAGGAGTAGAAGCACCAACAGAAAAATTTCAGAGACGGAGACACACCTGATAATCAGCCTAGTGCCCGGCTAGATGAAGGATTGCGAGAATCACCCCGTCGTCCATATGTAAGGACCTTATAGATATTTTGCTCTCTTCAACCAAACCAAGTTCTTGCCAAAGTTACAAATAATATACATACAGGGTTAGAATTGAACCAAGCAGAATGAAAGAAAGTTTTTAACATCCAAATCAATAACAATCCATATAAGTAAGTATGGCCAATGCCGACTTCTCCATGTTAGCTACAACATGCTTATCCAGTGGGCTAAAATCTTCTTTACTACATCAAACTGTTCAAAGATTTTTTGACCATAATAGTTAGTTTGGGCATTAGAACGAGAGAAATATATAGAAAAGTTTTGAAATATAATTTCTAAGTTAACAACAAAACGCCACAAAATCTAAACCTTCATACCTTTTACTAATTTTCTTTACGAGTCCAATCTAATTTCAAATAAGTTTATGAGAAGTAGATTATTTTAGTCTAGCTGAATATAAATAAGTTCTCCCATGACCAGCTACAATTTGAAACACACTCCTCACACAACTTGCTTACAGACGAAGAGCGAACGACATTTTGTTCTCATTTACTCCTCTGGTTTTTCATCGGAGATCTTTGCCTCATATTGTAGTCTATCTGATTCTGGCCGTGGACGGTTTGCCCTAAAATTATAGGATAGAAAGTCAACGCTCATTCATGAAAACTTGGGCAACAAATACGATATAGGAAGTAGTATAAATCGCATACCAAAACACGGGACGAAAATCTTCTTTGGCTCGGAGATCAATTGCTGGACGTAAGGACCTCAATACTTTGCCCTCTTCAATTAAACCAAGATTCTGCAAAAGTTACAATAATAGAAGGGTTTTAGACCCAAACGGTAACCACCACCAGAATGAAAGCAAGTTTGAAACAATTCAAATCAAAACAAACCATAAGTATGGCCAACGCCGATTTCGCTCCATGTTGAGGGTATAGAGGTGCAAAGTCCTTGTTCCGTGGGCTAAAATCTTCCTGCACATTTCGGTTCCGAGGTGAATTCCATACGCTTTAACAGCTTCATCATTGTCCTTGACAGGCTCCAATGCAGAGGTGATCTCATCCGGAATCTATAATCCAAATGCCAAACGTCCAATGTTGTTAACTGAATATTACAGGGCACACCCATAACACTTGACAGCAAGTAATCAAAACTAAAAAGGGAGAATTTTGGAAATCCTGTCTAATGGCATATACCTTCGTTTTGCAGAGACTGGTCCTACGCACAAAACTCCTAGAACTGTAAATGGGCATAATTCCAGCTATAATGGGACAAGCAATCCCAATTTGACGACAGTCGTTCACGAACTTGAGAAAAACATCAGTGTCGTAGAACAACTGGCTCACAATTAAATCTGCTCCAGCATCAACCTGTTTCGTTTTATTCGTTTTCGATTTCGTTTTCGTTTGCAAAAACCAAAATCAGTAATTGAAAAACAATATCTCTTGTCTAAGGAATCCGAAAAGAGAGAGAGAAAGAAAGACCTTGGACTTCAAATAAGCAAGATCGTTTTGGTAGGCTTGAGGTGTAGTGACGCCGTCATTCCCAATGGCATCGGGATGAGCCTCTGGATTAACCAGCGACGGTGATTCCAAAGTAGTCGCCATAAGTGGCCCTGATATGCTTCACCTGCCGCCACTGCAGACCGGAACAAGGTTCAGAAGAGATAGATAAATCTGATATGAGATATGAGATGAGAGAAGAAGAAATTACAGAGGTTTGCTTACGAGGTCGAGAGCGGAGGCAAAACCGCCCCGGGTCTGGACGAACTTGTGGTGGCCGTGAGTATGGTCTCCGCGAAGGGCGAGGACGTTGCGGAGGCCGTTGGACTTGACGGTGGAGAGGGCGTGGTCGATCTTGTCGACGGGCATATTGGTGCAGGTCAGGTGCATCATCGTCTCCACGCTCACCATGTTCTGCATTGTGTTGGCGATCTCAAGGGTGAGCTCCGCCGTTGATCCGCCGGCGCCCCAAGTGATGTCGCAGAAGGCAGGGCCGTGAGCCACCATCTTCTCCATTCCATCGAACAGCTTCTCCACTCCATCCTCCGTCTTCGGCGGGAAGAATTCGAACGAGAACACCACCTCCCCTTCTTCTCCTAATCTCTCTCTGGTCTTCTCATTCACTTTCATCTTTTTTTTTTTTTTTTTTTTTTTGACTTTTCCTTTTCCCCCAAGTAACAATTATTTAATGGCGTGCATAACCTTGCTTATTTACATACGTACACAAAGCCCAATTACAATTGGAGAAGGTTTCCTAACGGCATAATCATCAGCAAAAACCCCTCAACACAATATCAGCAAAAATATATATATATATATATATATATTAATTAATTAATTTTAGAATTAAATACCCAAAACAACATCTATGTTTAGTCCAAATGCCATTTTTGTTCCTTGTTTTTATAAAAATTAAAATTTTAAAATATCCCATGTATTTGTAAAACGAGTCACAAACCCTTGAAACAATAATTTAAATTTACTATTTGAATTAATATTTTATAACTAAGTAGTCTTTTTTTAAAAGTTTTTTAATAAATTATTGAAGTTTTTAAAAATTAGTTTAAAAACCCTTTTTTTCTAAAATGGTAATTAATTTTCTTAAATGATCAATCAGTGATTAACCACATAACAGTCAGTCAGTGATTGACTTACGATCAATCATTGTCTAATCATAACGTAAATCACCAAATTTCATAGTCAATTACTGACTGACTATTGGTCAATCACTAATTTTCATAGTCAATCACTAATTGACAAAATCTAAAAAATGACAAACAATCATTTTCCTAAATAAAAAATATATTTTAAGTCATCTATTAGATTAGGTTATTAAAAAAAACCATACAGCCTAATTTTCCCAATATTTTATATAAGTGGGCTATATTGCAATTTTGTGTACCAAAAAATATAGTTTCACATAAAAATAAATAAAATCTTTAGACATATAGAAAAATTTAATTAGTCAAATTAAAAAAAATTAATTAGAAATTTTAAAATTTTAAAATTAGATAAACGACAAAAAATATTACACTATCATATTTAATGAAAATTACCATGGAATCCTTCCAAAAAAAACACCATGTAATAATCAATTTACTTATAAATTGTTTATTTATTTTAATTTATTATTTATGACTGTTTATATAAATTTTTGTTTTAATTTTACTGTCAATATTTTTAAATCTTCCTATTTTATTTATAATAAAAATACCATTTACTTCTTTATCCTTTTTTTCGTAAAGAAAATATCACTTTTTTCCCGCCAACGGAAAAAAGGCTAAGCAAAGAAAATACCCATCTGAAAGTATTCTTGAATATGTGACGAACTTTATAGACAAAACGGAGAAAAACCCCATACTCTAATTAGGGACGATAATATATTCTAAGATAAAATATATAATATTTACCGTATATAAGTAATTTATAGGTAAATTTCATACTCTAAGGTATTGAAAATACCCATTTAAAATTATTTTTTTATTATTTTTTTATTTATTAATTAAATATTAATATAAGATAAAATTTATGATATTTATCATAAATAAATAATATATCAACTATTTAATTATTTAAAAAGAATTTAACCGTAGTTATACCGTAAAGAAGCAGAAGAACGAAGAAGAGAAAAGAAAGTGGAGCCCAGTGATGTGGAATTGTGGATACGACTCCAAAGGTGAGTCATAGGGACCCACCAGTCTCACCGTCCACATCACATCATCGGCCGTGTCTCATTTCCCCATCCCCACCGTCCCTTTTCTTGTCTTTTGGCTCCTTTTCTTCTCTCTCACTCTCAGCCACCCCGCCTTTTCTCCCTCTTCATTTCTAAACTCCACGTGTCGGCAATCCAATTTTTATTCTGAGTATAATGGGCCTGGGGCCCACTTTTTTTTTTTTTTTTGAGAATTGGGGCCCACTTTTTGTCATATCGTTTTCCCTAATTTCTCTTTTATAACAATATCACGAGTTTTTCTACGAAATAAAGAATATTTCATGCGATAAATAACTACAATTGTTTTTTTTTTTTTAAATAGAAATTATCATTAAAAATAAAACGAGATACAAACATCAATATTAAAGATAAAACAATCATGTAATATAAAAGATATAATCTTTGATTAAGACCGATTCTATCAGTAAAATCTGATGAAGTTTAGTAAATGGGACATAAGTCGAGACCCAATGAAGGGAAAATTTCTCAAATTCCTTGGCAATCTTATAATCGAGTATATACAAAACTCTTTTTAAAAAAAACATCTATAATCGTGAAATATTCCGATCGATCAAGAGACAGTCACTCACAGTACAAAGATTACAACAAACTCTGTCTAGATATAACACTAGCGGAATCAATAGACATATACCGCTAAAAAACAACTCAAACAGATTACACACATAAAAATAAATCAGAGCTGGGAGAACTACCTTCTTTATTACAAAATTAAAACTAAAATATAAGAACAAACTATTAATATAAAAAAAATCAACTGTAAAATTTTTGTCCCATGTGAAACAACCACTCCGCCGCACGCTACAATTTTGAGGAAAACAATCGACTTAAGGTAAGAGATTGTCATACCTATCATCGGACCACTAAGATATTGCTAGATCCCAAATTATTGGAAGCTCGTCAGGCTAGATTTAATCGGGAAACTTCCATCTAGATCCTTTCGACCTTATTCTTATTGAAATTACTGAATTGTCAATTACCCTCATTAGTCATGATGATAGTGATAGAAGGTTCACAAAAACCTTAAATATGAGAAATTTGAAAGAAAAATGAGAAGATAGAAATGGAAACCCTTAATAACTACAATTGTTGGGAATCTGACTCCGTACAATGTTTTCTTTTTTCTTTTTTTCTTTTTTTCTTTTTTTTTCTTTTAGGCGGAAAGGATGTAATAACTATTTTCCGTACGATGAACACACAGATGTTAATATGGATTCATACATTCATTCATTCATTCTCTTTGCATCTTTAAATAATGATTCGTTTCATGAGAACTTCAGACTTCACGTACGATTTTTAAAAAAATTGATTATTGTTATTCCTTATGCAGGCAGAATAATATTAAATAACATTTTAGTACTTTAGCAAAAATTATTTAAAAAAAAAAAACATTTCAGTACATAATACCATTCACCCGTTTTTTTTTTTTTTTTTTTTTAATTATCTTAATGTTCACAAATGCCTTTATCTGGCTAGAAAATAAAAATAGGTCCAGTAACTTGAAATTTCAATTATAAAATTATTTGAGTTTAAATTGAAGTTGCATTTTCCAAACACACTTTTAATTTAACTTGTGATTCTAAAAAAGAAAAGAAAATACTACACTATGATGTGGTTCATTTTTGGTCGGTCCTAAAAAAGAAAAGACACGTGAAGATCAAACTATAAGAATATGCTTTTGGGAAGTAGCTGTCAAATGAATCAGGTTAGACCAACCATTAATTATCTTTTTCCCAAAATGAATTTCAGCCACAAAAAGGTTGCTTGAATCCGGTTAATTAACGTTGTTCTGGTCATAAACTTCTCTCGGCGGTGAACCACCACTTTGAGGGGGGGGGGGGGGGGGACAAAAAAAAGATAATGAACAAATTACTTTTAGTTTAAGTTTAGTCCATTCAAAAAGAAATACGTATATTAGAAAATTGTACCCCAACTTACAAAATTTTTGTGAAACATATCTCTTTACGAAGTCAGTTTTGACGATAATACCTACTATCCACTTAAAAGAGTTTTTTTTTTTTTTTTTTTCATTTGGAATAGGAAATTGACAATCTTCCCTAATTTTCTGTAATCACTTCCAAAAAAAAAAAATAAAATCTAGCGGCAGTGGCTCATGTTGGGGTCCACTCATAATCAAAGTAATCCAAATTAGAAAAAATATTACACTTTCTTTTTGAAAAAAAAAAAAAAAAGATTGGTTTTTGTTGAAACTTTTTTTTTTTTGGGTTGAAACTTTTTTTTTTTTGGGTAATTGGTTTTTGTTGAAAAGTTTATTTATTTATTGGGTAGAAAAGGAATCAGGTTTTTGTTGAAAATTTATTGCATGTGCCATTCTCCAAAAGCCACAATTCCACTACCCCCAGCCATACGTAGTTAACAACTAACGTCACTTTCATCAATAAACGAAAAATATGAAAATAATTTACATTAAACCCACAAAAATATAAAAAATAATTAAGAAAAAAAAACTTCCCAGTTTTCCCCAATTCAAGGCAGTAATTTGAGAGTGGGACGAAAATGTCGTGAAACGATAAAACGAGTGGGAAAATAAAATAAAAAACCAGTTGATGATAAATTGGACAGAGATCAGTTAAAAAAAAAAAAAAATAGTTGATTGGTGCTTGGTGTTTGAGTTTGAGTTAAGATTTATAAGTTTAAATAGTAATTTTGATTGACTTTTTCAGAAAAGATAAAAAAATTTAAAAAAAAAATAAAAATTAAATCGATGATGGTGAGTTTAAACTCACCACTCAAACGGAGTGTTATGAACTCCTCACCCCGCAACTCTGAACAAAATAATTTATTAAAAAAAAAAAATCTGAACAAAATAGAGAGAGAGAGAGAGAGCGAGAGAGAGAGAAAGTGGTGCCCTCTCTGCCTCCTTTCCTTCTCATCTCCGGTTTTAAAGGCACACGTCTCTCCTCTCTCTCTATATTCTTTCTCTCTACATATTAACTCTAATGGCTGTGACTCTCTTGCTCTGCTTCTTAATCAGCAATCAGTAATCACTGTCACCAAAAAAAAAAAAAAAATCCTTGTCTTTGAAGTGTAAAACAGGTATCTTTCCTCATTGATTTGTAGCTTAATAAGTTTCCATTTTCTATTTCTAACTTCTTTCGTTTTTCTTTTTCACTCGGGATATTAATCTCAACTTGATTCCTTTTCATGCTTGCTTCTTCTTCTTCTTGCTTTTTTTTTTTTCTTTTTTTTTTCTTTTTCCCTCCACCTGATTTTTCTGCGTTGAATGTTGAATAATATTTTGACATATTTTCTCCGATAATCTAGATGACTTAAATTGTTTTACAAGTTTCATCCATATATATTAATATATAAATAAAGAAATTGCAGATAAATATATAATAATATTCTTCGGTGATCAAGTCAAGTACTTTCTTTCTCGGCTTTTAATTATAATAGAATCATTTTTCCACTGAATTTCGTTGGCGATGGTGAATTTCTAATTTTTTTTTTCCTTTTATTTTCAGGTATTTTGCTCTAAAGCTTTTTTATTGCCGTGTATCAGCAGCTAGGAATCTGGGAAGATCAGGCAAATCTCGGAATTTTTGGAAAGGAGATTTGCTGATTTTTATCCGAAGGTATTTAATTAAGAACTCTAGCCTTTTGCATATTATTCACTAACAAATATATATATATATATATATATATCATTTAGTTATTGTTAGTTGATTAACTGCCAAAGCTGATAATATATATATGCAGATTCCCTTTTCTATATTTGTTTTCTATTTAATCCAGCTTATGGGGAATATAATCTCCGCTTTTAGCTATGATTTGAATCAGTGGGCTTATAAATTCTTTTTTTTTTTTTTTTTTCACTTAAACTTGTTTAATATTTTAGCTTATGTCAAAAACTGGTTTTATTTGAGGATCGGCTTTCCCAAATCTCTTTATTCTTTCCAATTCTTTATTTGGAGTTGCATTCTCGATTTTGACTCTGGTCTTCAATTTCTTCTTTTAATTGTGTCCACAAATATATTATATTCAAGTTCTTTTTTCTTTAAATTATTTTTTACTATCCTTAATAAATTATTATTATAATACTACCTTGGGTCAATTTCAAATTTGCCAAGCTTCTTATATTAATCGGGGTTTTGGTAGGTTATCAACTTTCTTGGCTGATGGTTTTAAGATTTCTTGACATGGGTTTTAGAAAACATGGAAGAAACCTCTAACCACAGAGTTGGACATGCCAAAGTTTTCCCACAAGCAACTTTTTTAATGACCAAAATCTCTAGACGGGATTATTGACTCATTCTTTTCTTGTTTCATACTGTTAAACCTTTGCTGCCTTAATTAATCTTACATTTGTTTGACATCCCTTCTCTATTGGAATTTGATGTTCCGGTGCAACCATGAGATACCCTATAAACCAAGCCTTTATAGATGGCCTGTTTCTCAAATATCCGTGGTTATGTTTCGGTGCGAGAATCAGCAACATGGAATGCAATAAGACCTTTTTGAACTCATTTTAATTTTTCTTGTTATCAAAGTTTATCTTCTAACTGAAGTTCACTCCATGTGCAGATCTTCCATCCGTAACTTGCGTCTGTTTTAGATGTTAATGGCTTCTCCTGATCTTGACTCAACCTGGCCATCATCATCTGGTTATTCCTTTTCTGGATCTTTCGATATACGTTTAGAGGAAGCGAATTCAGCTGATATTTTACCTGCGCTGGAAGTTCCTACCTCTTCTGTACCCTATAATTCTAGCATTCCGAAGCCACCCCCTCTCCGTAAGAAAATTATTTCAAGAACCAAATGTGTGAACAGGCTTTCAGACTTTTGCTCTGTCCCAAAGGAAACAGTGGATACATGGGACAAACTCTTCAAAGAAGGACACGGGGCTGATGTCTATGTTATTGCTGAGGATGAATCGTGCATTCCATCGCATTCTAGTATTCTGGTGAGTTGGTCTATTTTCTCATAATTGTTATTGTTGTGAAATTCATGAAAAACAACGAATATTACCAATATTGCTATTACTGATTAAATAACGATCATAGTTAAATTTGCAGAGTAGTGCATCACCTGTGTTGGAGAATTTGTTACGGCAAGCGAGAGTCAAGAATGGTATGAGATACATTAAGATTCCTGGGGTACCTTATGATGCTGTCCTCCTATTCATTCGTTTTCTCTACTCTTCCCGGTATGTTGCAATAATCGTTGTAGCATAACATCATCTCCCCTTTACTTCTCAGTTAGCTTTTCCAGCAACAATTTTTTAAGTTTTTTCTTGGTTGTGTGCAGCTATGAAGAGGAAGAGATGAAGAAGTTTGTTCTACATTTGTTGGTTTTGGCACACTCCTACTCAGTTCTGTCACTGAAAAGAGTTTGTGTATACTTTCTTGAGCAGGATTGGCTAACGAAGGAAAATGTTGTAGATGTGCTTCAGTTAGCAAGGAATTGTGACGCGCCACGACTCTCCTTGTTTTGTGTGCGTATGGTTGTGAAGGACTTTAAGGCCATATCCTCAACTGAAGGTTGGAAAGTGATGAAGCGATCCAATCCTGCACTTGAACAGGAGCTACTAGAGTCTGTCGTTGAATCGGATACTGTAAGCTGGTCTTGTTCCCTTTTCGATTTTTCCTGTTATTATAGCTCTCCAAATTTTACCATTGAGATCTTACATATAGTTAATCCTCTCAGAGAAAGGAGGAGAGGTTAAAGAAAATGGAAGAGAAAAAGGTATACTTGCAGTTGAATGAGGCTATGGAAGCCCTGCTTCACATTTGCAGGGACGGGTGTAGAACAATAGGGCCCCGTGACAAAGTGCTGAAAGGAAGCCAAGTTGCATGTGGATTTCCTGCTTGTAAAGGGCTGGAAACTTTGGTCCGCCATTTCTCCAGCTGTAAAACCCGTGTCCCCGGTGGTTGTGTGCACTGCAAGCGCATGTGGCAGCTTCTTGAGCTGCATTCTCGCATGTGTAATGAACCCGATGCATGCAAAGTCCCTCTTTGTAGGTAAGCATGAATTTATTATTTATTTTTTTTAATATATACTCCCCTTGCTAACAGACGCTTAAGCCACTACTTATCTTTTAGCAACTTATCTTTTAGCAATTGATGCATGGCCCTGGCTTCTAAGTTTTGACAAATATCGAAATGGTGATATCTTAATGGAACAATTAATTTCTTTAAGACTTGTTTGTTGATTGGAATAATTACAACATTTCAATGTGTCTGTGGTCGTAGACATTTCAAGGAAAAAAATGCAGCAGCAGAGCAAGAAAGATGAGACCAAGTGGAAAATATTGGTGAGCAAAGTTATAGCTGCCAAGAATGGGGTTGGAGCATTCCCTGGTCGCCGCTCAGCTTTTTTATGAGCTATCACCTCTCCTTGTGTAAATATATACATACATATATATATAGATATATATCTATATCTATATATATGTCAAAGTTGAGGCTAAAATTCTAGCCTTGTGTGCCAATAATGTTTAATTGCAAAAAGTACTTCGACAATATATTGACGGTGCGAGGACAAGTTATCCGTTAATCTTTGAGATATTGACATTGCAAAAGACGATATTGGACTAGATGGAAACGAAGTAGATCATGAACAGGAAAACGTATTTCCTATTTAACGAACTTAGAACTGCTTTTTTAATGACACAATTTTCAGTCAAATCAGAAACGGGTGTCTAAAGCATGTTAATTTCTTATAAATATTCTTGTTAAGAAATAGGCAGAAGGTGACGATCATTCATCAAGAGAGCATTAAACATGGCTCTTTAAGAATTAATGTATTTGGTATCTAACCTCATCATGGACAAAGTTAAACCGATAATAAAAGCTTAACTAATAATTCATATTGAGTTCAAGTTGAAGTAAGTTCCATTTCATTTGTTATCAAAAGATAATTCGAAAGCATAACAATACATTTGTGAAAAAAGCACGAGGGCAGACGACCATCATGGCTTGATTCCATTGCAATAACTACGCCCCATCTGCTAATGTCCTCTTCGATGTACTGATGTAAAGAACTGCATCAAAGAGAAATAATATTCCCCAATTATTTGCCACAAAAATTGACAGGTGAGAATCAAGAACTACATTGTCATGGTTCCAATCATTACCGTTATTTCCACGAATAAAGGCATCCCCATATTTGTTTTTCAACTGCCCATTCACATACTCCTCTGTTTGTTCCATCGCAATATTCATATACCCATCCAGACAAGCTAGAATACCTGAACAAGAAAAAATGTAAGGCTTAAGAGAAGCTTATCTGTCTAGCTTTTAATACTTGCCAGGCCAGAGTGCGGTAAGCTAGATATATTTGTGGATGTTATATAACACATACAATGTTACTTGATTTGATGGAATTGTTTAATCTTCGAGGGGATTTTCTATAATCTTGCATGCCAGGGTTATTTCTGTGCTTCATCCGGTCATTACTAGTTTATTTTTAGATAATATCAAAGTTCCATATACAATTCAGTTGTCCCAAAAGATTCAACTATTCCCCTTAATGGGAAACTCGAATGGAGACGGAGCACCAGAAGCCCAAATGTTAACATTTGATATCCATGGGGAATTATAAGAATAAAGACACTGACCTCACCTCAATCCTCCCACATGGATATGGAGTTTCTGATAGAACTCTAGTTTTACTTCTATGAATGATGGAGAAGAAATTAGGAACTGACATGGTTCTGCTTTTATTGAATTGAGTAAACTCAGAAAAAATGTACAAAGTTTATAGAGAGTTCAAGAGCTTTACCTCCCTCCCAATACTCAGCTCAGCCAAGACCCCAAAAACAACCAAAATCTCCACAGCCCATTCTCTCTTTTTCTATCCTATATATCTTTTACCGAGTTTTCCTAACAGGAACAACTAACTGCTCTCTAACAGAAAGAAACAACTACTAGCACGCAACAAACAAGCCTAACAAACTTCTAACTTCGTCACTCAACTAACATTCATATCAGTTGCTTACAAAGTCTCACATCACGGGGGTGCAGCCCAAGGCAAAGCCCCATATGATGAATCAATTTCAAGGATGTTTTTACTATAGGAATGGTGAATTAAGTGTGTGTACGTTCATTTAATGAAGAGGAATATGCAAAATACTTGTAATTTCAGACACTTGACCTTGCTGAATCTCTAGGGTGAGGTGAAAATATCTGAGTATCAAGAATCAACAGGAAAATGATAGGATAGTGCTTCATAATTCTCTATTTTAAAGGAAATCAAAGAAAAGGAACAATGGGAAATGAAAGACTCAAAGACTGACCTCTATAGTCGACTCCAGAATTTAGTTTAACAACAACCGGTCGTCCACGAATGGATTTAAGAAAATCCGCAGGGGTTTTTGTGGTTGCCGATCCTTTCTCTCCTGCTCCACTCATTTTCCTTTACCTTAAATCCAAGTTCCCGCTACCTGATGCAAGTAAAAACAAGTGAATAAAGACCCCTTAACATCACCTTGTACACTAAAAAACTATACTTACACAACTAACTAACCATACACACACAAACACAAAGCAAAGTCTCTCACATTTATGTAATTGAATCATCAAGTTATATGTTTTTAAGTACAAGTCATATGATTATCAGTTAAACTGACTTTACCTCAATCGATGCAAGATGAATCTGATAATTCCGATTATACATCATGATTGATGAACAAAACTGACTTCCCTAGAAAACAACACTAGTTGGCCAAAAAAAAAAAAAAAAACACACACACACACAATTTACAGTGATAAGAAATGAGAATCATAGATTTTTTATTAAACCATTTGAATTAAATTAAGAACTTCAAAGACGATAATACAGGAGAAATAGACCATGAAAAAGTAAAATTCAGAAATCCTTTAACGAAAAAGAAGTACACTTTATTGGAAAAACCCTAAGTCAGTTAGCTAGCAAAAGGGAAATTTAAAATACGGGTCCTGGGACGAAGATTTAACCAAATTCCGCGAATCCAAACTGAAAAGGCGCAAGTTAAACGCAGTCGCTCGTCAAAGATTTAGAAAGAAGAAACGGCTATGGTGGATTAACAACAGATCACTTTGCGATAATAAAGAGATTCGAAAGTAGGCCACAAACAAAACCTAGAGAGAGAAATAGGAGAGAGAGAGGAGAGACATACCTTCAATGACTGCGGATAGCTCGGTCGGCGGAAGGTCGTAGAGACTGAACTAGAGAGAGAGAGAGAGAGAGAGAGAGAGTTATGGCAACGGTGATTGGTTATGGCAGGAAAAGGGGGAAAGGCAAAGAAAAGCGCCTTTGAGTTACTTTAACAGGTTCACCGGGTCTTTTCCGACCCGACCCGAATATGGAATTGGCATGGGTGGGGCTTTGGTAAATAATAAACAAAAAGTTGAGGGGCCGACATTGCAAAAATAAGCCACAGAGAGAGTCAGTCCGTCACAGACACCGCTTGCTTGGTTCTTACGAGTTTAATACCCGTGCAATGCACGGGAAAGGAAGAAAAAAAAATAAAAAAATTGAGTATTATATGATAAAAACAGTTGGTTAAGATAAATATTATAATTATAATAAATATAATTTTTCTCAAAATCTCTCCTAACAGTGAAGATGCAAAATCAAAATGACAATAGTACTAAGAATAATAAAAACGAAAACAAAAGCAAAAGAGAAAAAAAAATTACGTATTTATACTTATTTAAAGAAAAAAATTAAAACAAAAATAAAGTAGAAAACAAAAAAAAAAAGAACAAAAATCTTTAAACTCAAAAGAATCGGAAAAAACTAATCCTAACAAAAACATTACAACATAATAAAATATATATCTCATCTTCTCCTTTTTTTATTGTTTTAAAAAAAAATTATCAGGTTATATACATGCAAAAACTAAAAAAAAAATGATTTTTAAAATATAAAACAAAACAAACAAAAAAGAAAAAAAAAACTTGCATGCAGAATCTTAAAAAAAATATCATTAAAAAATAGAACAAAAGAAACAAAAAAGACAAAAAAAAAATCGAAATAAAGATAAAAAATTTAAAGTAAGAAATCGTTTAAAATAAATATAAAAAAAAGACAAAGTGAGCAAAAACACAATACAACAATAGATCATAATCTAATGTCTAAAATTTAGCGTAAAAAAAAGCAAAAATAAATTTAAGAAAAAAAAAACAAACTCTAAATAGGGATAAAACCGACAACACATTGTAGGAAAAAGAAAATGAACTAAAAAATAGGCGTGAAACGGTAATTATACTGTGTGGGCAGCCGTCAATTTCTGCATAATAGGGGTAAAAATGTCAACTCACTGTAGATGAAGGAAAACCAACTAAATCAGAGGGGCAAAAAAGTCTCTGTACTGTAGACAAAATAGTAAAATATGTGAGGACAAAACCGTCCTTCCACTGTAGATAAGCCAAAATCAGCACATAGAATAAGGACAAAATCGGTAGTTTAATATAGAAAAAGCAACTACTGTACATTACTATAGGGAAAAAAATGTACAGCAAAAGCAACAAAAATTTAAAAAAAAAAAACAAAAATCACTGTTTATTAAACAGTGAAATATTGCATTCTTTTACTATAACAAAGCAGCAAAAGTTTTAAAAAAATTATTCACTAAACAGTACAACAAAGCAACAAAAAAAAAACTATTTACTGCACAATAAAAGGTTACCTTCCTTCAGTATATACTGGGCTAATACTCGTACGTTGCACGGTAGTAGGAGAAAAAAGTTAAAAACAAAGTATGAAAATAAATAATATACATTAAGCGCAGTTAATTAAAGAAGATAATATATTGACAATAACTTTGAGAAATAAGTTTGTTTTTTTGTATATTTAAATTTACATTAAGATGTTTGAATTATATATATTAGTATAGATATATATTTATATTTATGCATATAAAAAGTCTTCAAGTAGGAAATTTTTCTTTGTGAAATGACCTGGTGTCATTCATGTTTAACCTTCTTCATTTTCTCCTCCGATCTGTCATAATAAAAATATTTCTATATATCAGTAAAATGATGTTTATAGTTGATATATGAATTGAAATAAATTTATTAATTTATTGTGTAATTACTTACAAAAAATAATATTACCTGGTTTCTTTTCGTTTTTTTGATGGATCGCTTGGAGATACAATTTGAAGATGCGATGGAGAAGGTTGATGCTGAGGATTAAAATAACAATATATAATAATTATATAATAATTAATAATTATAAATATGTATGTTAAATAAAAAAATATAAAAATCAAAATTAAAATATAAATAATAATATACATTGATTCTACTTTTTCAATGATAGGTTTGGTAAAGGTAAGCTATTTTTTTGCTATTTTTTTGCCTCCTAACTGAGGTGTCTCCGGATCAATGGAGATTGATGATGGTGGAATTTCTTCAGATGATGTAATTGTCGGTGCATGCAATAACATTGGTTGCACATCATCATCAAATGTCCTTACAATGACTGCATCAATGAAAGCACCTCGGAGACGAAATTGGATGACAAATATTTTTGATATGCCTTTCAATTGATTCAGGATAGGAGGGATAATGGTTGGATCGGTGTATCCTTCTTGGATCGTCAGTGTGGAATAGGGTTTATTTATTAATGATTGGACAGTTTTTCCAAACATGACGATGTCCATCCCTCCGGTGCCGTCTTCAATTCGTGCATTGATTTTGTACCTGTTGAAAAAATTTAATATTTATTTAATTTGTAATTATTTTGATATTGATATATGTAAATTTTTTTTTTTTAGAGATAAAGTATATTACCAAGTGATTGGTATTGTGGTCAAATGTCCATGACTATCGCACCACCATGATGTCCCTAATTGTTTTAGTTGTCTGTAACATCTTGGACATGCATTGTAGAACCAACCTTGGCGAATATCAAGTTCAGTAATGGTCGCTTTAACAGTGAATTTCGTCTCCTGTTTCATAAAATAATATTAATAATGTCGAGTAAATTTTTTTTTAATTTTATACATAATAATTTAATATTTACCTGATTTTGAAATGGATTTAAAGCCTGAAGTTCAGCAATTGTCATTCGGTTGGCAATCTTTTGTTCTTCTATTGATAATGGTTGTTTTGTTGATCCAGCAATAAAATTGATTCCTTAGATATAATGACTAAATCTATAGAAAATTAATATATTAAATGAAGTTAGTTTTTTTTTTAAACAAATAAATATAAATAATTATAACAATATATGAGTAAAAATTTAAAATACTTTTTTATTTTTATTTTTTTGGTTTCAGCAATGTCTGTATCAAGATAATATGAAGTACCAGTGGTGCTTGCGACATAAAGTCCACCTGTATATGTATAATTATAATAGTTAGTGAATAATGATATTAAATTTTAATTTTTTTTATCTAAGGGAGTGGAATTATTTTTTTAATTGTTGAATATATACTTACCCATATATTGTTTGGCCGTCATTGTTGAAAATTCTGCTACGACTGGTTCATGCATTATTTGGATTGTATTTTCATCAAAGTTTTCTCCAAGTTCTCCCTAGAGAGTGACATTAAGTGTTTCTTTTCTGTTGAATAAAATAAATATAAACAAATAATTTATTAATAATAAATTATGAAATTTTAAAAAATATGTTTTTAATAATATATTATTTGTAGTTACCTAATATTTTGAATAATTACACTTCGTCTTTTTACTGATCTATCATTTATAGTGGATTCTTCTATGCCTTTGACGAAGATAATGCGACCAATGACATCTAACACAATATAATAAGTAAGAAGTCATTAGTTATTATTTTTTATAGAATTAAATTATTAATTTTTAATAATAAACTAACAAATATGAGCATCAAATATAATTTACCTGATAGAAGATCATTGATGTCGACTTTTGGTGTTAGTTGATCAAACTCCACAAAATTAAATTTGAGTTGAGGTATTTCCGGTACGTCGTCCTCAACGTTTTTGAAAACCGTGGATCTTGCAAATTGCAACATCGCTGCGTGAGGAACGATTTTGTATCTTTGTTTGTTGTTCGTGATGAAGAAGTTGTTGATTTCATATATATTACCTACTTGTATTTTATTTGTTATAAATTCAGCATCCTTCGCATGAATAAAACCGTGTATTGCCTCATCCTGTATTAGAAAAATATATGTTAGTTATATATTAAATAATAATTAAACATACTTTTTATAAGCATGATAATATTAATGAGAAATGAAATAAGTTACATGTTCGTCAACCAATAAGCAGTCAAGGCTTATTAGTTTTCCAGTTTTGTAATCTGTGTTCCTCCATAGCCGACATACTCGAGCGCATATCGTTTGGTTCGTTTCTCCTGATTTCAGTACTCGTATTGGACTGAACATTTTCTATACATAGAAACAATATATATATAAATATATGTATTAAATTTTGAGGGCTATAAATATTGTTGTGTTGTAAAGCAAATTAAAACAAAATTATTATTATTTCATTTTTTAAACAGATATTTATCATTTTTAATAAATATTGTGCAATATTTTTTTTACAAACAATGATTTTAATATAATTTGAATATTTAATAATTAAATCGTGTATTAAAATATGTAACCCTTTTGGTGAAGTCACTCTAGATAAAGCAACATATAATTGGCCGTGACTAAAAATTTCATCTTCTAAATATAATCCGACTTTATTCAGAGATTATGTTAATTATGTTAATTTAATTTATAAATAAGTTAATTCAGTACTTTTTTATTTCTATGTAAATTTTTTTAAAATTTAACATTTTACAATTTCTAAATATTATTTTATTTATGCAGTTTTATTTTACGTAAAATTAATTGAATAAAATATTACTCTTTAATTTATAGTTAAATTTATTTAGTTTTTTTTTCGTTGGTATATATGATATTGTTTTATTAAAAATTTTTATTTACCTGTTAAATTAATTTTTTGTATTATGTTAAATCTTTTTTTTTTGGGCCGTAATTTTTTTTCAATTGAGTACTTTGTAATTCCTATATGTTTTTTTTTTTTTTTTTTTTTTTTGCCTCTAAATTTTTTTGAATTGAGTATTTTGTAATTTCTATATATTGTTTTACTCATGTAGTGTTATTTTACGTATTTAAAATTAATTTGAGTAAATTATTTTAACTTTCTTAATATATATATATATATATATATTTGTAACTACAAATTTTTTATCATTTGTTTTAACTATACCATTCCGTACGAATGGGAAAAAAATTTTGCTCAAAATTTATTAATTGCTAGTATATAACAATTTATCAAAATGTTATTTTTTAACTTTTTTCTTTTTTTATGAGAACTTAGATTTATTTAATTAAATAATCAATAAATTATGTTCAGTTATGTTCTTAAACAAAATACAAATTTATACTCAACAAAAAATTTAATATACATTAATAAAAAAAACTAATTCACTAAATTGTTAAGTACTGTTACCTTTTTGTTTTTTTATTTTTTTTTTGGGACACCTCCATTTTTTTGACATATTTATTCTCTTTAATAAAAACTTGCATTAACTAAATCAAATAATAAATTATTTAAGTTATGCTAATTAACCATTAAATATTATACAGGGGAAAAAAATTTATCAATACAAATAAAAACTATGGAATTACATAATAAAAAAAGTTAAACCATGCAATTAAAATTACAATAATTTATAATCATAAAACTATTTAAATACAGAAATTCTTATAATAAATTTAAATATTACAACAATATACTTAAAAAAAAAAATCTCCCCGGGTAATAGGAAAAAAAAAAGGAAGGAAAAAATCAAACCACAGAACAATAAATTAAACAAAAATAATAACAATAACAATAATGGAAGATAATGAAAAAACAGAAAGTTAAATGTACATTATACTTAATTATATACAGTAATCTCAATACATAACTAAATATATAGATATACATAAACATATACACTACAAAAAATAACATAAAAATTTATATTAAATATTTTATATTATGCTCATATCTCATTAATATTATCTATTAATGATAGCCATAATACAATTCAACATCATCTTTGATAACTACCAAGTATAATGTATAGGAATGTGTCAAAAAAAAAAAAAAAAAAAGGGCAAGCCTTAGAAATGTTTTCACCAAACACAGAAAGCAAATGAGAAAAACGGTGATAATAGATAAAAAGAGAAAAAAAAACTTTTAAAATATTACAATAATATGAAAAGAGCAATATAATGAATATTATTATGCGGTGACAAAAATAAAATGAACACATATACTAAACACCAACAGCAACAGTAAATATGGTTAAATAGTATATGTAACATATGCTATCAATAATACCATATTCAGATTCATATACCAAATTAAAGAACAAATTTGGTATATGCATTGTTGTATAGTTAAATAGAAATCATCATAGCATATAAAAATTCTGATTTAAAAGTTTTTGTTTAAAATATTTACACCAACAGAAGACGGAAATCAGAATAGGAGAAAGGGAAAAAAAAAAAAAAAAAAGGAAGGAACACAATACAAAACTGTGAACTTATCACATATAACATAATCATGTAACTTATATCAATAATATTCATAGGACATTCATAAATAAGAGAAAAACAACTGTATACACTGTGGGAACAAAAAACGGCAAAGAAAAAAAAAGGGAGAAAAACAAAAAACAGAGGAAAAAAACAAAACACAATAAAAAAAATTAAATCTCTTTACAATATCATCATCATAATAATAAACATATTGAGATAATATATAAATCAATAGGAAAACCGAGAAACAAACTATTAACAATATACAAAATGAAAACAGCAATCAAGACTAATAAAAAGTCTTAAATAAACACAGTACCTGGCTAACAGAGCAGGTTTGAAGAGAGGCCAATTAAGATTCAAAACAAAGCAGTTAAGAAGATTTTACAGAAGCATTAATAGTGAAGGAAAGAGATGAAGCAATAAATGAAGAGAATTTGTTTATAGAAGAGAGGTAAGTAAATGAATAGAGTCGGTGCAAGAGAGAGTGGGAATTTTTTTTGCAGATAACAGATAAGAGAAAAAATTTTAGCATAATTAGTTGCATTAATGACAGAGTTGCAGTTGAAAAAAATCTCAGTCAAAGTAATGATGAACAGTAACCTACAGACTTGTAACAAATCACATAATTACAACATGAAAAAAAAAAATAAAACAGATAATTTAGAAGCATTAAATGTGACATACAGATTTTAGATACTGTAATGATAAGCAGAGAACTAAACAGTACAAAACTCTAAGAATTCATTCGAATCTAACTAAATCATCATATACTACAATTACTAAATTTCTCACCAAATACTTAGAACAAAATAAAAAATCATGATAATAAAACATCACACACACTAACCCAATTATATCAGAAATGCAAAGAAAATCAACAAAATATTACCCAGGGAGAAAAAGGGCTAAAAATTACAGATTTAGAAATCAACAGAGAAAAAATCATTAATGTTCCTCTCCATACTTGCATTTGTTCATTTTTTTCACCATTGTTATCCCAATCTGCAAAAACCAATCAAAAAAAATCAACAAAGGCAAAAAACAGGAAACAATATTGAAATAAACTAAACCAAAAAAAAAAAAAAAATTCAACATACCCAATATTTTGTTAAGGTTTTTTACTCTGCATTTGTTTCCAAAAATGAGAAAAACAGATCAAAAAATACTCATAATAAAAAAGGAAAAACGTTTGAAGAGTAGAGACCGAAATCCAAGTCTGAGGAAGAGAAAAAAAACCAAACAAAAACAACAATGAAGCCAAAAAAAACATACTAAAAACTAAAACCTACACTTGCACCACAAAAAATGTACCGAACAAAAACCAAAAAATAAAAAAACCCAAAAGAAAAAATTAGAGTTCTAAGACCAAAAAATCTATAATCTGAACAAAAATTTACACCTCCACCACAAAAACTGTACCGGGGGGGGAAAAACCGGGAAAAATCCCACAATAAAAAATTAGGATTCCAAGACCAAAAACCCAAAATCTGAGCAAAAAAAAATCCTAACCAAAACAACAATGAGGCACAAAACAACACAATAAAGATTAGAATCTTTACTTTCAACAAAAAAAAACATTTCCCAAAAAAAAAAATATATTCCAACATTCAAAAATTAGGGTTCAAAGATAGGGAAAAAAAATCAAAAATCAAGACTTACCATTCCGAAAAAATGAAATAAAGAAAACCCATTAGAAAAAAATCATTCAAAAGTTTCCAAAACAAAAAACATTTCAAAAAAAAAAAAAATCCAAGAACAATGAACAAAAACCAAACTTGCAAATCTAGAGAGAACAAACACAACCAAACGAAAAAAATCATCAACAATACAAACCAAAACCAAGAAAGAGAGAATGACCGGTCGAGGGTGGAAAAGAACCCCAAAATCTAGGATTTAGACGGCAAAAATTCGAAGAAGAAGAAGAGAGAGAGAAACAGAGCGGTAGAGAGAGAGAGGCAAAGAAGCATAATCGGCGGTGAAAGGAAGAAGAGAAAGAGGAAAATAGAGTTTGGACCTCAAAAATTAAAAGAAGAAGAAAAGAGAGAGAGACTGAGCAGTAGAGAGAGAAAGAGTCAGAACCAAAAAATTAGAGAGACAAAATGGAGGCATAATGGGCGGTGGAAGCAAGAAGAGAAAGGGAAAAAACAAAAAATTCAAAAAAGAAGAAAATAGAGAGAGATAGAGTAGTAGAGAGAGAAATAGGCAGAACCAAAAAGTTAGAGAGAGAAACTGGAGGACTTAATCGGCAGTGGAAGGAAGAAGGGAAGGGAAAAAGAGAATTTGGAGGGCAAATTCGTCCATCCATTATGGGAGAACCAACTGGCAGGCAGAAGCAGGAGGGCAAGAGTGTAATTTTATTATATAATACTGTACATTACTAAAGCTGCAAAAAAAAAAAAAAAAAAAAAAGAAGAAGGAAAAAACATTGTTAAATACTGTAAAAAGAACAGTAAAAATACATTCTCTTGGTATAATAGTATAATAATAATAATAATAATAATAATGTGGTCGGTTTGAAATCTGGAAACGGCAAAACATTAACAAACAATTGGTTCTCTTTGTGCAAAACGAAAACGACGATGAGATTCATCAGGCCAATCTTTCTGGGGAAACATTTCCTCAACTTCAAACCCCACAAATCCCTCCGACTACTCCTCTCTCAGACCACCTCCGCTTTTTCGACATCATCGGAGTCCCCAAACACAGCAAGCTCGCCGATCGACGCAGGGTGTTCCATCCGAAAACCCATCAGCTTATGGCCCGGAATGTACCATTCCCCGGTCACCAACGCCCTCTGGGAAGCCCGATCCAACATCTTCGAGAACGAGGCTGAGAAAGTCCCTTCTTCTCAGACCCAATTGCCTGTCAAAACTCCGGCGCAGAGCCGGACCAGCGTTCTGTACAAGTTCTCTTCCGATTATACGCTGAGAGAGCAGTACAGGAATCCCTGGAACCACATTCGGATCGGCAAGCTGGTCGAGGATCTTGATGCTCTCGCTGGCACCATCGCTTTCAAGGTCGCCACTTGTATTCATCTTAATTGATTTTTTAATCACGCTTTTTCTAGCTACAATACAATGATCTTGGCTTTGAAGTGTTGAATTTGTGGGAGCAGCACTGTTGCAATGAAGATGGGACGACGAGGCCTTTGTTGTTGGTGACGGCTTCTGTTGACAGAATGGTTCTCAAGAAACCAATCAGCATCGACACTGACTTGAGTATTGTCGGTGCTGTTACATGGGTTGGCCGCTCTTCCATGGAGATTCAACTTGAAGTTATTCAACCAACACTAGGTATTCGTCTTCCAAAGTCATCTGTCTAATTTCTTGTTTCAGTGTTTGGTCTTGTTTGCAGAATCGGCTTTTTTTTTTTTTTTTTAAAGGTAACCTGGTTCTCAGGAATCTCGTTTATTCCTACATAAACATTATCAGTCGAGTAAACCCGCATATAAGCTTAATGCGAAAACGCAACAAGATCCAACAATATTCGTATCAGCATTAAAATCGAAGATCCAACGACGCTTTATGAAGTTTTGACTGTTTACTGTGATCCTCTAGTTAGTGGCACATCACCACCACTTCATTTTGGTACCTGCTAGGCTGCTTCTATCTGTCATGCTTATCACAAAATCTTTTGTTGTAGAATCCCCGGATCCATCAGACTCGCTTGCTCTCGTAGCAAACTTCACGTTTGTTGCCCGTGATTCAAAGACTGGAAAATCAGCTCTAGTTAACCAGATCTCACCCAAAACTGAAAAGGAAAAATTGCTCTGGAAAGAAGCAGATGAAAGAAACAAAACGAGGAAAAAGAAGAGAGAACAGAAATTAGAGATCGAGGACCATGATAAGGGCAGGCTCAATGCCTTGTTGGCTGAAGGGCGAATCTTCTGTGACATGCCAGCATTGGCAGACAGAGACAGCATCCTCATAAGGGATACTTACCTTGAGAACTCTTTTGTTTGCCAACCACAGCAAAGGAACATCCATGGTCGGATTTTTGGGGGCTTCTTGATGCGAAGAGCGTTTGAACTCGCTTTCTCAACGACATATTCGTTCGCCGGGGTGGCACCACACTTTCTAGAAGTTGATCATGTTGATTTCTTTAAACCTGTGAGTAGCCATCCTAGTATCTACATAGTCCTTGATATTACTTGCAGAACGATAGCTCCGGTACAAACATTATACAGTTTCACAAAAATCCAAGCAAAAGAAAATGCTAATTTAATGATTTTGGTGGAATTTGATTGACTGAGGAACCATTGGGAGCATAATGTCAACTAAAGGCTTGTGGTTTTTTTTTTTTTTTAACACGAATTACTCGTAAGTTCACTTTTGCTGGCTAATGGCCTATTGCTGATGCAGGTGGATGTTGGAAATTTCCTCCGTATGAAATCTTGTGTTCTCTACACGGAGCTTGAGAACCCCTCTGAACCTCTCATAAACGTGGAAGTTGTTGCTCATGTTACAAGGCCCGAGCTCAGGACCAGTGAGGTATAGCACTCTGTCTGAAATCATGTTGTGGAAGACATGGCACAACTTTGAGCTACTATTTGAGTTTTAACTTGGTGAAATGATAAAACAACTGGAGTGTTTTGTGAAATTTTTTACTTCCACCTCATTTTCTAGTATTTTGTTTTCTTTCTTGAGATTATGGTATCAAATCAGTGCATTTATGCATTTAACATTGTGTTTGTGGAATTGAATAGGTATCCAACAAATTCTATTTCACGTTTTCCGTCCCGCCTGAGGCAGTAAAAGATGGTTTGCGCATTCGGAATGTGGTTCCTACTACTGAAGAAGAAGCACGGCGGGTGCTTGAAAGAATGGATGCGGATGGTTCCCAGGTTTCTCATTCAGACAACTAGAAATTTACTAGGTCAAAGTCAGATAAGCTGTTCTTATGGAGCTGTGTAAATTTTCTTCCTTCTTTGTACATCTTACATCCCCCTCTGTTTTGCTATGATAACAATATTCAATTCTTATATCGTAGAACTCTGCTTTTCATTGTTAACGAACTATCGATGTAACAAAAAAGTAGAACTGAATCCCCACTTTACCATACAACGATTTTAATAAACTGTTACTTACGCATAGTATTGCAGATCATTGTTTAGCACCTTTTTTTATTTATTGTTATTATTATTCTTTACCTTCAACAAGCCGTGAAACAAATTCTGGTGCAATCAATCTAAAGATTACATCCTGCAATCCTGGCAAAATCTAATAGTACTTTAACGAGAATCTCCTCAAATATCATACAAGATTGACAAAATATTGAGACTGTAATATTTATATATATATAAATATATATATTTACAGGAAAAGACTTCCCAGAGAAGGAAAGGCAAAATAGCTAATAAACATGAAAAAGTCGGCACTCAGCACAGCCCCAACCACTCAGTATTTGACAAGCATATCAATCCCAACAAGATTCAGCAGAAAAAAGCCACCAGAAGACTAGTTCCACCCTCCACCAAGGAGCAGCATTGTGTAATGCATTACCGCACCGTGACAAATACAACAAAAAGAGTCACGTGGCAAAAATATGGCAATTGCATCCCACACTACTACACCCGAGTTCATTCTAATATATATATATATATATATATATATTTTTTTTTTTTTTCCTGACATAAAGGATCAGTGGTGCTCCTATCATTTCCCGTTTTTTAAGTTCACGTTTCTAAGTTCACGCAGAGTTCGTTCTAATATGTTGTCACATTTGTGGTGATTGCTTTGTCATAAAAGGCATTTTTCTGACCAAATCAAGCGCTGTATGATGATGACGAGCTTTCATCGTCTGATGATCCATAATGCTGCTGCTGCTGCTGCTGCTGCTGCTGCTTTCCGTTGAGCCCAGGGAAGAAAGCTGGTGCCATTGTAGGATTTGTGGCTGTTGGAAATTGGCGTGCCAACCCCAAGCCAACTATGCTTCTTTCATTTACTTTCCCAACATCCTTGCATACCTGATCCAGAATAGAGAGGAAGTCCCTCACCACCATGAATATTCGAAACGGACGAGCTTCTTCCTTTGCCGAGTTCCCATGAAAATATTCTGTTATTTCCTTCACCAGAGAGAGAGAAACTTTCTCTTGTGTCTGAAGCTTCTCAATCTCTTGTGCTGCCTTCTTCAAGAATCCATTCATTGCCTCCGAAAATTTCTGGCTGCTATTCTCCTTCAATGCTACTTCTTCATTCAATTTCAATACTTCCGCTACTTTCAGAATTCCCCCAGCAAGCTTTATGACCTCGTTGTTGAGCACATCTGAGTCCATAGCGGCAGCTTTCTTTACATTGCTGAGCTCCCCACTCAATCCTGAAACAACTTGCAGGCCGAGCTTCTTAAATTCAACGTCATCCCAGTAAGAAGATTGGTGGCTTTTCTCAGCACTTGCACCATGGTTGGTGCCAGAAAGACGCAAACCTTCAGCTCTGATGATCTCCTGTACAACAAAGTGCAAGAGAGTGGTTTTCCCATCAGCGCCCTTGATATCAACAAGCTTGAGAAGGGTGTCAAGCTTGAAGGCGTGGGCATCGCCACGGTTGGTGCCAACATTCATGCGGTTCCCAGTTTTGAGCACTGCTTCAAGAAGCTTCAAGAACATCCTACTATTCTTCAATTCTCCACATGCTACCTGTGGACAAGGGTTAATCTATGTCAGGGCTTCAACTTCCTTATAGTGGACCGAAAAGCATTTATTCTCCGTTACCATTCTAATCATTAATCATGATCACGAACAAACAAGAGGAAAGAAATCTAAGAATTCAGTTACCTCGAGAGTGTTGAAGGACCTTTTAAGGTAATCAACTTCTGAATCGAAATTGGCCATGTAAAGCAATGCATCGACCCTCTTGAATGCGAAAGGGATATCAAGCACTGCCTTGAGAAATTTCTCAGCCGGACCTAGCTTAAACGGCGATTCATCTTTGTACTCTCTGAGTTTCCATTCTTCTTCCTTGGTCGGAGCCATCTTCAGTAAACTCTCAAGAAGCTCTGTCCCCAATGCATCCGAATTCCCTGTTCGCAAGCACGGATATATTTGTAGATTCAAGTAGCGATTAAGCAAAAGCACAAGGCATAAAGGCAATAGAATCCGCCAATTACCTTCCAAAAGTGCTTCACAGACTTCATCAATGGTGACATTAAGAGCTCGCAACAAGATTGCAATGTTCTGAGACTTCTTCGGATCAAGCACCCGATTCTCCTGGACCAGAGACGCCATGATCGGACGCCGACCGTTGTCTTTAGCCACCATATTTGTATTGTTTGCAGTAAACAACGTCTCAATCATTTCCTCATTCAATCTAAAAACAAAAACACACTATAAGCTACAACAAAAGTAACCAGAAAGTTTAATAATTTACCATGCACAAGAACAAATTGTAAGAACATCACGGTCAAAAAAGAACTAACTTTGGTAACACCCACAAAAAAAAAAAAAAAAAAAAAAAAAAAGAGAGAGAGAGAGAGAGAAAGAGAGAGAAAAGTTCTCCACCAAAAACAAAAATTCCCTTAACAGCTTATGCAAAATATAATAATTGAAAAAAAAAATTTAAAAAGGGTCTTACTGGAAAGAGCTTGATTTAAGGTGATCCCACACCATAGCTCGGTCGGAGCTTGCCCGAACTTTATCCCAATGCAAAGGCTTCAGCTTCGGCTTCTCCTCACTCCTTTTCACCTGCTCTTGAGCTTCTTCCGCCGACGAAGTAACCGCTTCGATGCTCTGAAATGCTCTCGACGGCGCTACCAGCACCGGAGGACCCTCCGAGCTCAGCCTCCTCGTATCCGCCGGGACTTCCCAAAATCTCGCCGGAGGTGGTGGCGGCGGCGGCGGCGGTAATTTCACCGCAACAGATTGCTTCTCTGGAGATTGCTTTTTCGGCGATGAACCTCTTTCCGACGGTGAAGACGACGCGGATAAGGACGGAGATGGCGGCGGCCTAGATGGTGGAGGAGGAATCATGAAGTTCACGACGGAGTCCGGCGACCTCGATTTCAGACTCGCCGGCGAAGTAGTCGAAGTCGCTGTAGGGGAAGGAGATTTCGAGCAAGGATACGACGTCGTTCGGGAATTGAAGCTTCTTCTGCTTCCGAAGGTATCGACTTTCAGGCCCTGAGCTTCCCTCCGAGAGCTCGATCCGGCACGGCCGGGACTGCCATTATCCGCTGCAGAACCTCTCGGCGAGAAGAACTCCTCATCGTCCTCCTCATCTTCGTCGGAGCCATTCCTGTAATTCCGTCTGAAGTTGTGTTTCGGAAGCGGCGGGAGCGGCTTCAGCTCCGGCGAGCCTAGTTTCCGGTACGGAGAAGCAGTGGAGACGCCGATCTTTATACCGGCATTGCTAAAATTCGCCGCCGCCGCGGCGGTTTCTCGATGATCAACTCCTCCTCCTCTGGAGTTGACAAGGGTCCCGAGGTAGAGAAACTCGGAGCTGTGGTTGGGCGTTCCGCCGCGCGACTTGTGACCGCCGCCGTCGGAGGTGACAGTGTTGGGAGGGAACAGTCGGAGGCTGTCCGATCTGGAGGCGGAGCGGGCCTTGTCGAGGTCATCGGCGGCGGAGGAGGAGCGAGTTTTCCGGCGACGGTGGTAGAGGAAGGCGACGGCGAAGGCGGCAATGAGAACGGCGGAGAGGAGGGAAGCAGAGATGGCAAGGGCAAGACGGTGGCGGCGGTGAGGGTGGGAGGAGGAGGTTTGGGGGAAGAGGAGGGAGGAGATGTTGGCAGGGAAGGAAGTGAGGGCGGTGGGGGAAGGCGGCGGAGGTGGGGAGTGGTAGGAAGGGAAGAAGGGCCTTAGTGTTGTTTGTGGTGGACTTGAAGAAGAAGAGGAAGAGGAAGAGAATGGAAGCTTTGGCTGCTGTTGGGGTTGGGGTTGGGGCTTAGGAGAAGAAGAGGGAGAGGGAGAGGGAGAAGAAGACCAAGTAGGAGGTTGAGTTGGAGGGAGGAGAGAGCCAGATAAGAAGAAGGGTTGGTGGAGGAGTCTCCGCCGCTGGTGGTGGTAAGGGGAGGACACAGCAGCGGTGGTGGAGAAGTGGATGCTTAGTAAAAGTAGCAGCAGGATGCCTTGCATTGTGGGTTTCATTCTTCTTTTTTTTTTTTTTTTGTCACTTCCTCTGTAGTAGGATCAAAAACAAAAAAAAGACTGGCTTTAGGTGTTTTGGAGATGAAAAAGAGTTTCTAAATGAGGTCATTGGAGATGATAGTGTTGAAGATGAGTAGATGCATTGGTGGTTTTTTTATTTTTATTTTTTTTTTCACTCTCTCTCTCTCTTTCCCAGTCCCAGTCTTTAGGATGGGAGAGTGGAAGGGAATGTTTTGCTGTATCTATTGGTTTGGTTTTAGTTAAGTAAGTCTAACTAAATCAATAGTGCGATTCCCAATAGTAGGTTTGGAAGAGGAGTCGACTTGGGTGGGTGGTCTAGAGGTAGAGTGGAGGGATTTTGCAAAGAAGAAAGAAAGAAAGAAAGAAAGAGAATTCAGAAAGCTTTGGTACTTGGGTGGGTTGGAATTGTTTGTTTTAGGGTCTCTGGGCAAGGTTTGGACCAAAGCAGAGAGAGGAGTGTGACTGTGAGGTAGAGAGAGAGAGAGAGAGAGAGAGACAGACTACTACATGGGCTGGTAATGTATGTGAGTGAGAGAGAGGAAGAGAAACAGTGAGAGCAAAGAGAATGGTTGTGTTCTAGTTCAGACTTGAAAGAGCAAAACCATGAATGATGACATCAAAAAACCATCAAAAGTCTTTTTTTTTTTTTCAACCTTAAAAAAATAAAAAATAAAATAAAATAAAAAAGGGAAAACTGAGGGGATTCTGCAAAAACGCGTCTCTGGAAAATTTAATAGAAGAGAGGGGTTGAAGATTTTAGAGAGATTGCGGATCAGGGAATGGAGGAGAGGAGGTTAAAAATAAAATAAAATAAAAATAAAAATAAAACAAGGCCCCTTCTTTCTGAGGGTTCTTCTGACAGATAGGCCACAGAGTTGATTGTTGGGATTTGAACTTTCTTTTTGGTTGTGTTATTGTGCTTTAGTTCTCACTCTTATTCACCTCCTCAACCCATTAGCTGTTTGCAATTCCACCCCCTTCCAGTAAAAAAAAGTTAAAATAACTTCGATCATTACCCAAATTCTCTTCTTTCCACACCTTTTCTGTTCCTCCTCACTCTCGTTTCTCTAAAAGCTCCCCTTTTTTAACCTTGTGATGGTCGATGATACTTTAAAATTCATTTTCCTTTTTTTTACTTTGTGATACTACTAAAACTTTAACTTGTGTTTGAATCTATATTCAATTCAATTTATATTTATTTTTATCTTTTTTTAGAAGTTAACTTTAGTTCTATTTTTTTTAGTTTTTGTAATTTAGCCTTTGTTTGGTAATCAATCTTATCTCAAATTAAAATGTATTTTTTTATCTCAATTTTTATTTTTTTTGAAAAATTTTATCTTTTTTAAAAATTCAACAAAAATTTTCAACTCAAACTCATTAATGAAACGGATCCTTAAACTTTTTAAATTCATAACTTCACATATACAAATCAAAATTGGATATATTTTTTTTAAATTACATAAAATTTCAAGACAAACGAAACAAGTTTTGTAGTTATATATTTTTTAACACATTTCAAATTTTTATATTTTTTAGTTTTGACAGTTCAAACGTCTCATCAAATGCACATTCAATTCAACTCAAATACAACCTAAAAAATTCAATTTCAACCCGCATACCAAACACATGCTTAATTTATGTTTTTTTTTTTTGTTATCAAAAAAATATCAATGTTATTCTCACATTTATGTTCAGAATTCATTTAAAAATCTAATAAAATTATAAAATGGAAGAGTTTGAGGGGGTGTTTGGTAATAGAATCCAAACTATACCATCGCAATCCAATTTTTGTCTTTTTCTCTTAGTTTTAGTATTCACACAGTTTTGTATTCAAAACTTTAAAAGTCCATAACTTTACATAGACAAGTCAAAATGAGATGATTTTTATTTTTAAATTGTTTAGAATTTCGAGACGAATAAAAGAAGCTCCATATTGATATTTTTTGTTTGAACAGATTTCAAATTTTTACACTTTTTAACTCAAATAATTCAAATACCTCGATAAACGTATAAACAATTTAAATTCAAATTATACAATCTAAATCTTAACACTAAACACGTGTCAGTAGTAGATCTCTCATATTCTACCATCGTTTTCATTATTGTTATTGTTATTGTTGTTATTATCATTATCATCGTAAATTTTATAAAATGGTCGTAGTCTTTAAATTATGCTTTTTTCCCATTATTTTAGGTCGCACATATATCATTCTCACGCGTATTTATTATCAACTTTACTATTGTGTCCGTAAATTTTACATGTTTTTATTCTTATTTTTACAATTATATTTAATCATAAGAGCCTTTATCTTCTAATGTTTATGTCAGCATTTTTCTCCTAGCACCTAGCACTAAAGAATTTCCCTTAATTTTATCCTAACAAATAAATAAAAAAAAGAAGAAGAATTTCCTTTTAGATGCAAAGGGTTATTTCATAGCCTTCTCTTTCACAAAAAAAATAAAAATTAAAAAATTAAAAAAATTAAAATTAAAATTAATGAAAGATTGGCATAAAACTAGTGGCATGCAACTTTTAATTGATGAAACAATTTATATATGCAAAGTTGGCCTCTCTTGACTGTACTAAACTTTTTTTTTTTTTTTTTTTAAGATTGGCACTCCGTTTGGTGATTTAACTAAAACTTAAATTTTTTATCTCATTTTTATCTTTTTTTGAAAAATCAACAAAAATTATAACTAGTTTTTAAAAAGTCAATCAATTTCAACTTAAAAATTTTAACTCCAATCATAACATCAAACAGAGACCGACTCTAATAAACAAAACTCATTTATCAAACACTCGAAGATTATACGGACATGTTTTTGGGCTTCTTGTCCGTGTCTTGGGGAAACACGTGTGTCCAAGCACAATTGTTTATGTACTCTCACACTTATAATCAATTTCTTAACCTAATTTTTTAATGTTGAAGCTGAGCATGCATATTTCCAAAAGTTATTCTGTTAATGATAAAATAATGTAAATGATTGTACAAGAAACGTAGATGTCTGTATGTGTGCATGAGTGACCTTTACTGACTAAAATGTTTACAGAAGTATATCAAACTAGACTAGTCCTATATATTATAGTCATTTTAGCACCAAAGATTTGGCGGATTAAAACAATGCTACTAATTGGTATTCATAAAAAAAGAAAAAAAAAATTCTTCTTTTGAGATAAAACGTGAAAGTTGCTACCTATCTCCCTCACTTCACCATTAATGTTTTCTTAATACACAAACATGGAACTATTTTTCTCGTAAGATCTACTCCAAGATATCGATAGTAGTTATCATCACAAATTTGACTAGTTTTATGATTGTCTTAGCCTCTTAGCCCGTTTGAAAAATAAAATTGGTTGGAATAATTAGTTGACATTATTAATAGATGTGTGAATCTGATTATTTTCATTAAAATGCGATGGATTTTGTAGAACGAATAAAGTATCAATTGAATACGTAGAGTAATATTATCGACTTTGGTAGATGAACGATAATAAATTATCGTGACGGATCAATGATAAAATATTGAAGTGTTGAATGGTCTTTTTATATGAGGTCTTAAATATAAATGCTTTGTTTTTGTCATCTTAAAGGGAGGATATGGTAACACCGGTCGCCTTCCTCTTCCCAGATTTTATATTAGCAAAAATAAAATAAAATAAAATAAAAAACAGAATATGTAGAATAATCATCACATATTTTTAACGTTAGTTTGAAGTTAATTGCAAAATCGAATTAGATGTATGGTACTAACGTGTTGGGGTGGGGTGTGGAATATTCCAGATAGGTGGTGTAATGCAATGGGCATGCATATATTTGTTGGAACGACATTTGAAGGAAACATGAAAGTATAGTGGTAAAGACGGTTGTGTCTTTAAATTGTCATTTCCATTGTCATGCTATCGTGTATATATAAAAGGGTCACCATCAAGAAATTTGTTGGCAAGTTAACATTGCAGTTTGCTTCACGCCTCTAATTTGTATGAGTGCATCCATGACCAAATCGTCTTCTGTTTTCTAATTAAGCCTTCTGGTTACATCGTGGAAAGAAACATATACAATTATAAGATACATGTTCAATTATTTTTTATTTTTATTTTTTTTAAATCACCTTTTATTCTCTTTCTAAAATCCTTTTAATTATATTAACATCATTTCATATTTTATCGGGTGTCCTTGAAGGAACAACATCATTCGATATTAGTTTCAAAACAAATGTTTTCATATAATATTAGAACTATCGCGTAAAAATATGAGATTCAAATTGTCATATTTTTTTTATTTCATGTGATTCTTCTGTCATGTAGCTACATGTTTGGTGATAATACATTATCACCAGTGTACTTGACTAGCAATGCTCTATTATTAAAAACCACTCTAATGCATTTTAACAATTGTTAATTAATTTAAGATATCAAGACAACATGTTGATTTGGTAAGAGAGTTCATCCATGCAAAGCACAATTATTTGCAATTACTAGTAGTAGTAACATATATAATGACATCATATTTGTGTGAGCTAGCATATAGATCTGTACGTAAGGACCCAAAATCATTTGTCACATGATGAATAATAAAGGCGCCAAATGCATACAAACATAAAGGGATTGGGGAAGTCATTATCCATACTAATACACACCATGCATCCAAACACCCTTTGATTATTATTTATTTTATTTTTCAAAGAGGACTGGGGTCTTAGAGGAGGAGCATGGTGGGCCTCACTTTTACGTGGAAAAACTCACCAAGACACGTCAGCGATAGGTGTCAATTATTGGGCTGGAAAGGACAGGAAAATGATGTCGTTTGAAGCGTCGGCGAAAAAAAAAACTCAGTTATATTGTCAGCGGGACGATAATGGCACAGGTTGAACCCGTGATCCTCGCAGTGGCGCTATCATTTTGCTATTTTCAATACATTTCATTTTAACCCCCCTCAACTATGGAATTTACGAAATTTAATAGACAAATGTGTAAAAAAAAATATATCACCAAGAGTAAAGTGCAAAAGGTGCTATAGTTAGGACTTGGGAGGATAAATTGCATTTTACCTATTAACAATATTTAAATTATATTTGGATGGTGGTTGTAGACACAATAAAATGATAATATTATACATGATCTTCTATAATATATAGATTTTAAATCTCTCGTACTCAAATTAAAATATAAAAAAAGGTTGTAATTTTGGATGTGGATGTAGCGGAAATAAAAAAAGAGTTAAAAAAAAAAAATACGAAACGTGTGTAGGGGAGAGTTTGAAGCGTTTTGGAAGACGTGCCTTTTCTGCTTCATTGACTAGAGTCGTCTGTCACACTCATAGAGTGCAGAAGAAATGGGCTCCACTTTCAACACTCACGCCTGACGCGTACGTTTCATCGCATCCATTCATCGAGAAAGTTCTTATACTCGATCAACGGTGTAGATTGAACACTTGTGACCACAGCATCTAACTCACACACACGAGTACAGAACGGAATACTCTCCTGCATTGGCGACCATAAATAAATTCTCTTTCCCAGGGTCAAGATTACAATTACAAATTGTACAAAGTTTATTTTTACTCCCTGAATTTTAGTGTTCTTATAAGTTTACCCTGTAAATTTTAAAAACTGACAGAAATGCTCCCTAAACTATGAAATGTATCATGTTTACTCCTTCTATTAATTCAACAATTAAATTGTAATTTAGTAAGAACAAACTTTGAAATTGACGGAATTGCTGACATTATAATTGACAATGTATCATGTTTACTCCTTCCATTATGAAATGTATCATGTTTACTGACATAAATAGATGGAATTGCTGACATTATAATTGACAACAACTAAATTGTAATTTAGTAAGAACAAACTTTATTTATTCTTTGATCTTCAAAATTCTTATAATTTTATCTCCTGAAACTTTAAAATTTGATATTTATACCCTTAAGCTTTGAGTAATTAGTAAGAACGCACCTCGAACTTCAAACCATTAGCAAAAATATCATTTGTTTCATATTTTGGCATTATTATAATAGAAAATTAATTTAAATTAAAATCTTTATAATTATAAAAATTTTTTTTTTGTATTGGTGCACCCTAAACTTATTATAGAGTTACAATTTACACTCTAAATTATTAAGCTTGGTAATTTACACACTAAATTTATAAATCTGTAGCAATTTGCACCCCATTGATAAACAATATTGCTTTTTTTTTTTTAATAAAAATTGATACTTCACTTGCATATAGATTGTTAATTAACAAAGATAAAAATAATTATTTATGTTATGAATTAACAACTCACGTACAAATCACATATCAATTTCATTCAAAAGATTAATATTATATCAATAGGATATAAATTGCTACATTTTTATAAGTTCAAGCTATAAATTATCAAAATTAAAAGTTTAGAGTGTAAATTGTAACTCGATGATAAATTTAGAATGTATCAATGCAAAAAAACCTTATAAAAATAATCTTAAATTTTTTTTATAACTATGATATGACACAATTTTTAGTCATTAGACTAACATCATAATATATTAGCAAAAAAAACGATGATTGTAAAATAAAAATAAAAATAAAAAATAGAACCGTGTTCTATTAATAGGCTATTTTTCCACACTCTTTAAAAAAAAAAAATCTCCTTAACCATTTAGTTCAAAGTTCAGTTGTAATATGGCATTCAACAAAGATTGCATCCTCTAAAAACACCCGCCTTTGTTTAGGCAAGTGACTTGTATTCTTTTGGGTGAAATCTTACATTGACGGCGTACTCCGGTTAAATGAATGTTTTTAATTATAAATAACATTAAAATAAAATACAATTAAAAAAGGACAAGTCTGTGATACAATTCATTTTATATGCTCAATTGTTAGAGTTTAATTTTAAACCATTCAGATATAATCAAACGACAAAAATGTTGTTTATATATGATAATTATAATATACTTACCTCATATTATTATAGACTAAAAAATTAAAAAAATACCAACCTTCACCGGTAAAAGGTCGGGGGGGGGGGGGGGGGGGGGAGTTTTGCCGAGGATTTGTGACTTCGTTGAAGGTTGCAAGCCGGTGGGATCTGGCCGGGGGGGGGGGGGGGGGGGGGGCGGTGGGGGCTCGTTGGTTTTTTTTTTTAATTTATTTTGATTTCTCTTAATTTAGTATATAATATAATGTGCTAATGTACATTATAATTATTATACACAAGTAATATCTAAGTCGTTAAAATTTATCAAATAATCTATAACATAAACTCTATCGATAGCGTTTCTAAATAAGACTATATCACGATCTTAATGTAAAAAATAACATTATTTAACGAATATCTAATAGAATAATTCAATAATATAACTACTACCTTTTTTTTCCCCTTTTTGTAGACTGAACCTCCCAAATAATTCCAGTTTTTGAGAGAATCAAATATTTCTGGTTTGGCAAATAGGTGATGTAAGTATAAAATATCTGTAAAGCACGAAAAAAAGGTGATCGAAATCTTTTGTGTTGGGAATTCATAATTTTGTGAATAGTGGTAGAGCATCCTTGCAGGTTTGGGTGTTCAGAGTGGGGATGCCCCATTTATATATATATATATATATATATATTTAATCCCCATTCAAGATATTCTATGTCATGGCAAAGTGGGCCCAAATAAGTGGGAAATAAAGATGTGCAGAAGCACAATAGCTCCTCTTTTATTCTTCAATCTTTATTAGATTAACTATTGACTGTTGAGAAACAAAAAATGAGAAAAAAAAAAAAAAAAAAAAGCTAAACCTTTTTCTCTTTAAGAAATGATTTCATTTCTTTCACTTTCACCCTTTTCTAAACATGACTTTAGGAAACTTTTAGTCATATTAGATCGTGGCTATAGGAGTATTTGCACTTTTTGTCACAAGGATGTTTTGCCTTTGTGGGAATTGTTGTCTTTTCCCCTAAATTTGAATTCAACCTATCAAAATCTTTCATTTAAACCGTTAAAATCATATCTTATTGTAAATTACACTCTTAATAAAAATTAATGAAAAAGATGAACAGTCAAGTATTATACCTAGTCAATACTAATCGTCGCAATTGATAGAATGTATGCCTATATTTTGAATTTGTGCACGCTAAATCAAGAAAGAATGATAGGACTAAACGACCTTGTGTCCAATAACTAGAAATTAAGAAGAAGAAGAAGGTAAAAAAAAAAAAACCAGCTAATTTAGTTTTCCCTTGTAATGAGTGAATAAAAAGTAAGCAATTATGTAACCGAGAGATCATTCATTGAAAGATTATACATATATATATCAAAGGGCATGCATGTGAGGTTGCGTAAATGCAAGAGATAAAACCAATCATTTTCTAATATGCAAATAATGGTTTTATTATGATCATGCAAACTCCAAATCTTTGTCCACATTATTCCACATGTTTGGAGTTAGACCAACCAGATTCCTAAATGCTCAGAATCCTTGTCCCTCTTAATAATGGCTTCTTTGTCCCTACATTGTTCTTAGAAGCCAGGTATTAAACTCACATTAATCTATATCTATTTATATTAAATACACAAATACGAGGAACAAATAATAAGGAGGTAGAGAGTTGAAATTTGAAAAAAGTTGACGAGTGAAGATCATGACATAAAATATACATAATCAAGTTATAAATAAAAATAAAAATAAATGACTGTGAAACGAATGTCTGCTTAATTAGCTGAAAGGGCAAGTGGGAAATACGAGGAGGCCTCTGGCCGCTCAAATGTTTGACTTTTATGTGGTTCACCACTTCACGTGTAAATGTTTCATTTTGTTTTCTCTTGTCAAGAGGAAGTTTTATCTTTTACCGCTGAGATAAATAAATATATGTAGATTGCGTTGTGTAATTTAATAGATTAGATACAATTCTGCACTGATAAATTACGTTAAAGTTAAAATATTAGACTAAGAAAAGTACAAAAATATTTCAAAGTAGATTTTACAACTCAAACCCTGCCAACTTAATAAAATTAAAAGGAAAGGAAAATAATTAAAAAGAAAAGGAGGATCCTTATATATATATATATATATATATATATTCCATATTGTCTCACTTAAAGAACTGTTATTGATGTATTATTGATGCTGCTTTGCTCGTGTTTAATGGCTTTGTCGTCAATGCCAAATGTTTTTTTTTTTTAATAATGCTTTTAATCCGTGTATTATTAAACAAAACCAAATAATATATCATTTTTTTATATTTTTTTTAAACATTAGATATAAGAAAAATAAGAAGAACTTTCAAAATAAAGATGCAGGTTTTAGGCGTTGCCGCATATTTTTTGTGCTAAGTAGTTATTGATTATTGCTAATAAAGTTGGTAGCTTTTGTGATGCCGACACTTAAAAATATCTTTAGCCTCCGTTTGGTGTTACGATTGGAGTTAGAATTTTTAAATTAGAATTGGTTGACTTTTTAAAAACTAGTTATAATTTTTGTTGACTTTTCAGGAAAAAAAAAAAAACAAAAATTGATATGAAAAATATAAATTTGAGTTGAATCATCAAACAGAACATTAATGTCAAAATATGCATGTTGATTAACAAAGGACAACTCTATTATAAATAGGGTCTAAACTTCTAGTGGAGATTGTAATAAAGAAGGTGGCAATTTTAGGCCCTTGTTTCCTGCGTTGCTATTTATTTGCAAGCTCCACCAATGTGATGAAAATATATTTGCAAAACAAAAAACGAATGAAAAGAGAACGTAAGACTGTAAGAGAACAAAGAAAACTTATAGCTAGTTTATAGTTCTATTATAGTTCTGATTACTTTGGTATTTGTAATTAAGCGGGAAAAAAAAAAAAAAAAAAAAACTTGGGTTGGACTTGGGATCTTAATTGCCATTTAACAGGTCTAAGCCCAAATGCCAAGTTTATCTCGACGTGCATATATGCGTCATCTTTACGCTCTTCTAATTCTCCTTGAAAGAATTCATTAAAAATAAAAAAACAAAAAGTTCCTTGAAAGAAAGAAAGATAAAATTGAGTAGGGTTAAGAGTAGGGTTAAGAACATGAAATCTAATTAAAATTTTTTACTATTAATTTATGTGATGTGAGCTGTCATATTTTAATTGATAGATAAAATCAATTAATATGATAATATTTAAATATCCATCAATATAAAAATAATAACTTATATATTATATAGATTAATATTTAAAAATCGGGATTAGAGTTTATATGTGTAGCGTTTTTTATAAAAGTTATTTCTTTAAAGAACAATCGACCAATTTGCTGTCCAAAATTCCTTGATGGTCTGGGAAATTCTTTTGGGCCCATTTGTGATATTAATCACACTGTTGTTGCTCTTTGTAGTGGGTTGTGTTTCGTATAAATTAGCTGACAGTATTTAGGCCCTAATTGTTTTTCTCTTTTTCATTTTTAGTTTTATGTTATTATTATTATTTAAAAAAAAAAAATGAGAGATTCGAATTTTAAACCTAAAAAGTTAGAAATAGGAGTTCATCGTAGGTTAAATACGCAATCCCTTTCCAAAAGCACTTTTACATAGCCTTCAATAGGCTAGAGGTTTAGGACTTAATAGAATATGATGCATCAACAATAAATCCTCATCAGAACTCTCATTTTCACAATGAGTTTTGACAATCTATTGTTTGATGGATGATCTTCTTCTTCTTCTTCTTTCCCTTTTTTTTTTTTTTTTTTTCTTCAGAAGCTTCCTTTGCTCATGTACATAGAGACGTTACCCAAACGGTTCATGGTCTAGCAAAATTTGTACTCTAATTAGTTAACAATAAGTAATTGAGTATTATGTTATCGTACTTGATTCTTCTTTCTAATTAATAACAGGTGTCTACAATTTATTTAAAAGAAGAGACATAAGTTTCATGAGTGTCTCTATAATAATATTTATCCGTTTTATCAATTCTTTTTTAATCGACTCACTAAACAAAATTAACACTTTTTTTATGTCCTATTATTTAAATAAATAAAAAGTAATAATACAATCTAACAAAACTGGGGACTTCTACCATGGGATAAGCCTACTTTACCCCATGGATGAAGTAAAATTTTTTACACCCTTAAATTTAAATCAAAGGGTTGAAAAAAGCTAAAGACTACCTAGTTAAAATAGAACCTCCCACATATGATTGAAGCTCACTCTATCGAGTAAAAAACAAAAAACAAAAAACAAGAACAAAATAAAATATAAAAGCGTTCCAAATTTGACGAGAAGGCCGAAGGAGAAAGAGGAGTTCACGCCAGCAGAGGATTGATCGGCAGGTTTAAACGGTGGTGGGAAGGAGAACTCCGGCGACCCACTTTACCGGTGCACTAAAAGAAAAAAGGACAGCGCAAGCTTGGGCGACACCGCGACATCGTGGTGATGGGCGAAGGACGGTGAGGCTGATTCAGTCATTTCTTTGCTCTTGAAGCACTATCGAGCTCTAATCGGACATGGTTGTATTCGAGTCTATTAATAATTGTTAAGATTGTGTTGCCTTTAATTTTTTCAACATTTGGTTTGAAGTGCTGAATATGAATTTTAAATTTTATTTTACTTTAATTATTTTCTGGGTTTGATTTTTTTTTGTTTTTTAAGGAAGATTTTCTGGATTTGATTTGTTTGGGTTAGTCTAGAAATTTGGGAGACTATTATCATGTTTGATTTCAATGGGCACAGAAACCACCTAGATCATCATTGCATGTTTAGAAAATAGTGTTTCATGATTAATGCCCTCAGACTTAAACCTATTTGACTATTTGTTTTAGGTAATTGGTTAAAATGGTCCCTGAACTCTTTAAGAGGAGATACTTTGGTTCTTTTTTTTTTTTTTTTTGCCGTGTTGACACTAAACTCTTTAAAAAGGTGACGATTTAGTCATTTTCGTTCACATCTGTTAAATTTATAGCTGAATAAACCATGTGCAATGTATATGATTTAATTTACAAGGGTATTTTAATAATCTAATAATAATTAATTTAATAAAAATTTAAAAAATCATAAAAAAAAATAAAATTCTTATTCTCCTTTCTTTCTCTCTCTCTTCTGTCTCTCTCTCTTCATTTCTCAAAACCAGATTGACGAACTCCGGGGGGCGGATGGCTGTGAAGACACAGAGGAAGGGGGGACCCAGATCAGCCAACTCTAGGGGAGGGGGGCTGACGGCGACGAAGACGTAGGGAAGGGAGGGGTGGACCAGATTTGGTGCCTTGGTCGAGTGGGGGGCTTGTCGTTCGGAGAGAGGGGGCCTGTCGATGGCGAAGACGCGGGGGGGGGGGGGGGGGGTGGGGGGCACACTCGGATCGGTGTTTGGCACTGGGCCCGAGCTCGAAGGTGGCAAAGACGCCGGGGGGGGGGGGGGGAACTCGGCTACGGTGAAGGCGGGTGTCGGATCATGGGGTTGGGATAGGGGGTTGGGTTTGAGTTCAGCTCTCTCTCTCTTGTTATTATTATTATTATTATTATTATTATTTAATGTTATTGATATGAATAAGTATATTTTTATCTTTTAAGGTTAATTGAGCTTATGTAATGATTCACGTGACTCGTTCCGTTTGAAATTTAATGGATATAGACGGAAATGATTAAATCGCTATATTTTTAGAGAGTTTAGGATTAACACGGTCAAAAAAAAAAAAAAAAAAACAGGGATCAAAGTGTCATCTCTTAAAGACTTTAGGAATCATTTAGGTCAATTACTCTTTAATTTTCTTAATTAATTAACTTGAGCAATTTGGGATTGTTGAAAACTCAAGAGTAGAAGGATTCATACCGGTCAATGATTTAAAAAGCATTGAAAAAAATCTTTGAGTTTTAGTCCATGTCAATAAGAATAACCCCTTTTTTATTTTTTATTTTTTATTTTTTCCTATCAAGTAAATAATCCGGTGCTTCAAGTTGTGGTAGCTTAATTTATATAATTGTGGCCCACATCATATCCACCCACACATCACAGTTTGATCTTACTCCATAAATGGAGAAAAGTTGTTGTCTCCCATTGTAGAATTAGCCAACAAAAATTAATACAAATTTGGCAACTCAAAACTGTACAATGCTTGAATAATTTTTTTTTTTTTTTTGCGACTACTAAATGTTTTCAAAAGCTACCGATACTTAAAAAAAAAAAAACAAAAAACAAAAACAAAAGGCCCGTTAATGGGACATCTGGAAATAAGATTTTGAAGATTGTGTTAGAAATGTATATTTGGAGGAAATTTTTTTAAAAAAGATACGTGATATAGAAAATAATGCAAAAAATTAAATTATGCAAATGGATCTTATCTTGTTCGTTTCGTCAATATGAGCATTTTGACATAAAAACCATTTCATATCGATTTTTAAATGAGAAAGTTATGTACTTTTAAAGTTTGAGTTTTTTTGAAAATATAAGAGATAAAAAATTTAATATAGAGTTGAGATTTTAAAATTTAAATAGTAAATTACTATATAAAACTGGCACCCCAAATGGGCCCAAAAGACAGAAGTCTTTAAGTGCATAAATATAAGAGTTATGTATTGTTTGATTGGAGAGATGTAAAATAAAATTAAAATAAAAAAAAAGAAGGAAGAGGAAAATATCTAAGTGAGAGAAATAAAAAGGAAAGAAAGAGTTTTTATCTCGTGTTGTTGGATAGAAGAGAAATAAAAGATAAAATAAAAAGTCTAATTTAATATATTTTATAATTATAACTCATATAAATTGATGATCGAACATTTTATATATCACCTTTTTTTATTATACTTTTCATTCTTCTTTTTCTTCTAAAATTGGAAAGATTAAAATATGGTGAGTTACATGGATTTATAACTTCACTTATTCTCATTTTCCAATCTATAAAATAACCTAAGATTCCATTTTTCTTTAAAAATTCCCACGTTCAACTTCCTTTATCTCACTTTTTTCACTCTACCAAACATAAGTGAGCAAGGACGAGGAGGGGTGGGGGCTCGTGTTTTAGAGAAATATATAGTAAATAGATAAATTATAACAAATAACATATTTTATCGATACATTTGAAGTTTGTAGCATGTTTTTCAAATGATGTTAAATTATTATATATCCTTTTTCTAAATCTTTAGAATTCCTTGGTTTTTCAAAAAATATCAGATTTATGATTAATTTTTAACAATAAATTTATGTGTATAATTTTATGTTAAAAAGAAAGGAGAGGAATGAGGATAGTTTTTTTTTTATAAATATTATGTAATTATAAGTTTTATTATGTTATTTATTATTATGTTTAAAATTTTATATTATAATTTACTATTACTCACTTCAAAAATATAATTTTACTCTTTCTCCATGGTAAATAACATATTAGAGAGATTAAAATAAATAAATATCAAAAACAAAATTGCTTATATTTATTTAACTTTAAAAATTTATATTTACTTAATTAAATATTTTTAATTAAAAAAACGTACTTGTTCATTAATATTTTATTTATTTTAATAGTTTTATAAATAGATTGTTTACTTTCTTTTCTTTTTTTTTTTTTTTTTTTTTTTTTTTTGGAATTTTCTATTGACCTCTTTTACCATTCGTATATATAAATATATTGAAAATTTTTCTCGCTTTAAAAACAAGCGCGGGGCAATGGGGATCCAGTGACTACTTTGACTTGGATGGTAATTAACGAATAGGAATCTGACACGTGACGCAGACAGCTCACCTACCCGTAACCCGGATAGCAAATCCGAGAGAAAGAGAGAGAGAGTGCCTCTCAGCCTCTGCCTCGGTTGGATCGTCATCGTCAATTCATCGTCGGCCTCCATAATTCCTGAACCCCAATCACATCAGAACCCTTTTTCCCTCTGCTCTCTTCCCTCTTCTTCTTCTTCTTCTTCTTCATCACTTTTCGATCCTCTATGCCCTAATCTCCTCCGATTTCTCTCCTCCTGTTTTCTTATTATTATTTTTTCTCTCTTGTTTTCATCAATTAATTAAAAAAAAAAAAAACAACAACAACTCAAATGGGGAAAAATCAAGCCTACAAAGCGATGCAGAGAGCGAGGCTGGGTTCCAGCTCCGCTGGACCGGAGGAGGTCGAGGATGGCATGGTTTGTACCCTTCCATACTTCCTCTCCTTCTTTTTATTTATTTATTATTATTATTATTATTATTTTTAAATTGATTTCTTTCATATTTGTTCGTCTGGAACTTGGGGTTCGGTAGGCTTCTGTTGTTTGGATAAACTTGTTCAATTTTTGTGATTTCAATGGTCTGATAATTGATGTTTGATTTGTTCGTCTGAGTTCGTTAATTCCTTAAAAAAAAAAAAAAATTCCAAAGGAGAAAAAATATAGTTGCTTGGCCATTAAATTTGCGTACTTTAGTTATAATTTATTTGGTAGGTAGAAATTCCAGGGATAATTTATGGATGGTAAAACACACTTTTACATTGAGATTATGAGATTATTTATATTTTAACATTTAGTTTTTTGATTTAATTAGGAATGCATGTGATTTAGGGACTAGGGATGGTTTCTCATCATTGATTTTAGTTAGTATGTGTTTGAAGATTTGTATGTGTATGAATTACTGTGATTAAAATCAAGTAGGGTATAGTTGGATTATTGGTTTATTGTTTCCCTGGACATTACTGATGAGAAGAGTCGCAGGTGGATGGTTCATTTCATTCACCAGAGTGGCATGCTGCCCGCTTGGCCAGCCTTAAAACGTCTCATACGATAACTTGGGAAGAGTTCAAAAAGAAGCAAAAGGTATTATTTTCTGCCCGCTTCGTTTATTTTTTCTTTGCTATACGTTACTGTGAGTTTCACTGCAACTCTGCATTTTAAAGACACTCAAACATGTAACGTGGGAGTAGAGGGATATTTATATTGACTACTTAATCAGTTAACATTTATTTGGTTTCCTGCTGAAACTAACATTAGAACAACAAGATTACGGGATTGTAATTTGATCTGAAGAAATGGTTCTTGAAGGTTTTCTTTCTGGTGTGTGCACACTCATGGGTGGGGGCATGATTTGATATGCAGACCCCCCAAAGTTCGTTCATAGTTCATTACTTATTAGTCATGATTCGGTTGGAGGGTGTAGGGGGGCGTCATACTTGGTACTTAAAGATGAATGTCTATTATAGTACTCTTAGCCTCGGGCTTCTTCCCCAGTTTGCAAAGGAGGACCTTTGAAATTATTTGTGCTTTGTGGTACCTCATCATGTTTGGTTTTGCCTAAGCTAAGTTCTGATAATTTACTTTGAATGGTAACTGGGATGTGTTAAATTTTTGTTCTTGTAATTCATTGGTGAGCTTTCATCTTGTAAGAAACTTGTTGTATGTTTAAATATTAAAAGTTCCTAAATTCCATCTCAAGTTTTGGTCATTTTTTGGTGCCTCATGAAGCCAATGTTTCACTTAAAGCTTCCGCGTGCATTTTTTTCTGCTGCATGCTAATTGCTGCGGTTTATTTCTCTGTTAATCTCTCTCTCTCTCTCTCTCTCTCTCCCCTGTTCATACGCTATACTTGATATTTATAGGAAGATGAAATTCGAAAGGGGGAACTGGAGAAAGATACAGATAAAATGATGAGAGAATACAGAGCTCAACTGGATGCTGAAAGGGCACGAAAGCTTGCCCAAGGAAGAAACCATTCTGGTAGTAAATCTGATCGCAAAAGAGGTATATAAACTCTCATCTTCTCTATGTCCTTTTCTTGGAGCCTTTAATTTAATTTAATTTTTCCTTCTTGTAATGATGATATGTTTTCTTGCAGATAGAAAGGACAAAGACTTGAAGAAACGCAGCAGCAAAAAGAGGAAGGTGCCTACAATTTCTTTTATTGTTCATCAATACTTATCTTTGGACTTTACTGACTGCTTAATGACCTCTCATCCCGCGTTGAAAATTGGAACACTGTAATTTAACTGTCTTCTTGTTGAAGCTAATGAAGAGAGGTGAAACCTACAGTTGCGGTTTTAGGTTTTTGGCATTGCCTGCATATGTGGAAACAAAATGCCTATCAGAATATAAACGTCTTTTGATCTGTATTAGTTTTAATTTGGATGCGAAGAAGTAGAACTCATTGATGGAAATTATCGTGGTTTCAAGCTTGTCTTTCTTTTAGAAGCAAGCAAATTGAAGCCCCAACCTAGCTTTGGCTCTGGAACACATGCTATGGCTGTGAATCCCTGTGGACTTGCATATATTCTATCTCATAAATAAAATATAATACTCTAACCGAGTTAACCGGATTTGAATCTTCTAAGATGTTTCTGCAGAGCTCCAAACATGATTCATTGTTGCCTATTTCGACCTGTCCAATCTTTTAGTTTACTTTGTTACGTGTATAATCTTGTTTATAGGTTTATCTACAAAAATCTTGACTGATATGATGATGCAAATTCTGATTGCCCACATATTGATTACTGCTGTAGCATTCAAGGAGGAGATTTTCTGAATCGAGTTCCTCAAGTTCATCCTCAGACTCTTCTAGTAGTGATGAAGAAGAGAAGGAATCAAGAAGATCGAAGTCCAGGTCGAGGAGATCTAAGAAGGAAAAGAAGCGCAAATCAAGGACCAAGCACTCTGGCAGTGACAATGCGGCCGACGGTCCTGTAGCCCTTTCAAGGTTCTTCGAGAGTGTGAAGAGCTAGTAAGGGTGTAGCTATTGGTTATGTACTTTGTAATAAATTATCTATTCCTACAATAGGTCATTGAGGCTTCTCTTTAATGATTTTTTTTTTTCGGGTGTATAAATTCCATTGTTTCTTAGAATTTTATACCTCCATGATTATATATCTTTTCGTTGCTGCTGCTGTTGTTTTTTTTTTTTCTCCCCTAAATCGACCGGTTATGTCATCTAACATTTATCAAATTGATTTGGTTTCTTTGGTGGAAAGACGTGGAATGAGCTGGCATGAGATGACTCTTTATGTAACCTTTTTGTAAACCTTTTTAGCAGGCAAACGAAATTGGGAGCTCTCATGAAGTGTAGTTTTGGAGATTACTTTTCAAGATTGTCGTCTTCTCCCATTTGATATGTTACGGAAGACGCTGAAGAGGGTGGAAAAATGGAAAGATGCAAATTAATTTGTTTAATGGTCATTTATCATTCATTCTGAGACTCTTTGTACGAAACTTTCACCAGCCTTTGTGTGATGACAGAGACAGACGATCCCAACTCGATGGAAAGTCAGGAGGGTCTCCTGCTAATACAGTTCAAAGCAAGCACTGACGAGGGAAGGGAAACATGGTCAAAATGCAATCCTCAACGATCATTGTGCATTCTCCAATTCAAGCTTGGTCAGCACAAAAGATAAGTAGAAGACGAAGGTTTCACCAAATGTCTCCTAAACTGAATATAGGATGGAACAACAATAAGAAGCAATATAGCCGATACAAACACCCACTACAACTATTATCAGTCCCTCGAATTTAGGCCATAATTAATAATAATTCAGGAACCATCCAGTTCGGGATGGAATATATGTACACGAAGAAATCGGTCGCCAAACTCATTGAAAAGAGACACCACAATAATCAAAGTCATTATGAAATCACAAGGCTTGAATCGAATCCTCATTATTGCTGATACTCAGGGTTAAATGCAAGAGCCTCTCTGTAGATCAGCTCTTTCATTTGTTCCTCGGTAAGTGCATGTTGCTCAAAGTCGAAGATGAAGGGAGATAGGCATACTGGCTCATCGCTGATGTCGTGCAGAGATGTTAAGTAGGGATGAGCTAGCGCATCTTCGACTGTCACAGATTGGTAAATATTAGGAAACCCACAAGATTTATGCACTTGAACTGAAGAAACAGAAAGCTCTAACTAAAAAATCATAAACAAATAACCTAGAAGCGGAGGAAAGAAAACTAATGCTACAATCAGATTTCATGAATAATGACTGGCTATCGCTATTAGAGAACAAATGTTTACCAGTAATCCTCTGTCTTGGATCAAATGTTAACATCTTCTCAACAAGATCAATTGCCGCAGGATGAACGTGAGGGAACTTTTCAGTAAAGGACTGTCGACAGTAAAGAGGAAGTTGTCTAATGTACCTCTTGGCATTCTCGTTCAGAAACCCCAAGTCAGCCTCTGATGGGGTGCCAATGAGCTGAAAGGTGCATCATTGATCATCAATAAGTTTTAGAAGCATGAAGCTAGTAAAAATCAGATACCAGGTCCCGTTTATGCATTTATTCAATCGTTTTATTCAAAGGGGGAAAAAAAACCTTGGTTGTTGAACAATTACATCATAAACACAAGCACACCTACACAAGGAGTGGGCTTTCTTTTGAAATTGTCAAAAATCCATGATTCTAAGCTCAACAAATTGATTGCATGTTATTTTGAAAAAAAGAAAGAAAAAAATACCTCCATAAGTAAACGCAGCTGATGCACGTGATCTCTGCCAGGAAACAGTGGCCTCCTATCCATTAATTCCATGAAAATACAACCTACTGACCATACATCGATCGCTGCAGTGTAATCTGAGGAGTTTAACAATAGTTCTGGGGCACGATACCATCTCGTAACGACATATTCTGTCATAAAATCAGTTTCTGAGGTGACACGGGCTAGCCCAAAATCACAAATTTTCAAGTCACAATTGGCGTTTAGGAGAAGATTGCTAGGTTTCAAGTCCCTGTGCAGGACATTTGCAGAATGTATGTACTTCAATCCACGGAGGATCTGATAAAGGAAATACTGCAAAAGAGGAAAGAAAAAAAGTGGTCGATAGTGATACATGATGACGGGTGTAATTAGAGCAAACATTGCCAAAAGATGAAGTTCCAAAAAGAAAGAAGACTAGAATAACTGAGTAAAAAAGTATAATGTCTGCAAGTAGGACAGGGATGGTGTTGGAAGAAGAAAAAAGAACAAAAAAAATAAAGGAAATAAGCTTATTAAAGTCAACCGAGTCAGTTACTGAATCACAAAATAATCATAAAACAAAAATTCACATTACTCAAGAAAGGATTCATTTCTGTCAACTATTAGACTAACATGGTAACATATACGCTTGGTCCAATGCCCATTTACTTTTGTCTTGCTTATAGTTTAACGTCAATAAAATGTGACATAACATTCATCGCAGTCTTCCTCAATAATGTTTTCGAGAATAAGATTTCTACTAGATTCCTTTCTAGTGTGCTCATAAGTAAAGATTGCGGCTTTATAAGAATTTAATGAGGTCCCGTGGTTATTGGCTTAACCTAGCAAAAAATCCACAGCCATTATGGTAAAGAATGTGGTCTTATTAACATTCTATAAAGTCCATTATAGTGTTACCAAATACTCGAATTACGGTAAATTAGCAAGTGTTGTTATACTGCCTCTTTCAGTACCTGACAGAAAAGTTTATTCCTTTTGTAGCTCTTATCGATGAAATGTTCCTTTACTAACAGGGAATCAACTAAAAAAGTCATGAAGTTAAATCATGCAAATGATTAACAACCCATGAAGTTAACCAAAGTCGGGATTACTATAAAGGGACTAAAACATGATCAATGAAACCTGACAGTGCTCCTCCGACAAAGCTTGATTGGAGCGGATTATTTGATGGAGGTCAGTGTCCATTAGCTCATATGCAATGTAGACGTCATTGAATATCTCCCTCTGGGGTGGTGGGATTATATCCCTAATTGCAACAACCTACATGAACATTTAAATATATCCTCACATATATAGGTATTTCCACAATAATAAAGTAAAAGAAATCAAGTCCTCTACTTTACCACTCAGAAGATGCTAACAAAACTTTTACGAATTCAAACACGTTCGACAGAGTTTGATGTGGTTTCTGCAGTTTCACAAATGTTCTAACTGCAAACCCGAATCAAAACTGCGATTTGTACAACATCCATCGAAACCAAAGTGCGGGAATTAGTTTGGTTTGGCAGTTTCTCTAATAAAAGAGTAATTTACATACTAGGTAACCTCAGAAATAGATATTTCCATAAATAAGTAGTTCAAGAAGTAAATTTCACTACTTAACAAACCAAGAAAGTAAATACCAACAATTCTAACAATATTCCACTTTGTAAACATAGGTTCTCGATGATTTTTTTGCTTTTCAACTTATACCCTCATCGATATCGACATTTTCCAAAAACATTTCCAGAAATTCACATGCTTCAAACAAAAGATACCATATTTTTTTTTTGGGACTAAGAAATTTTCAGTTCATTCGTGTTTTTTTAAGCATTGCGTTATAACTTAAGAATCAACAGTAGAAATTTTCTCGAGAAACAAACAGGAAAAGAGAGAGGGGGAAAAAGAGAGACGTTTTCGTGGTCCATGTGGCGAAGAAGCTTGATCTCGCGGAGAGTCCTCTTGGCATCGATCTTGTTATCGAAGGCATTCGCGATCTTCTTAATCGCAACGTGCTCGTTCGTCTCCGAATTCAAAGCCGAGCTAAATCAAAATAATTCACCAATCAGATTCAAATCAAATAAAAAAAAAAAATCCCCAAAATTTCTTCGAAAGAAAAAAAAGGAGAGGGGGGGGGGGGGGTGGCAGACCAGACGATGCCGTAAGCGCCTTTGCCGATGGGCATGATGGGAGGCTTGTACTTGGCGGTGACCTCGAATATGTTGCCGAAGATGTTGTACTGAATGAATCTTCCTCCGTGGCTCAGCGTCGCCGGGATGTTCTCCATCCCCATCTGCTGCGGCTGTTGCTGTTGCTGGTGAGGCTCCGCTTGCTGTGGCGGCGCCGCCTCTGACATCACGGTGTCTGTCGGCTGAGCTGCCCCTGCTCCGTCCATGTTTCAGATGTTCTTTTGGGTTTGTTTTGGTTCGGTTCGGTTCGTTTAAGGATTTTTTTGGGGCTCGTCCTCGTTTGCGTCCTCTTTTTCTTTCTTCCACTTTCTACCTTTCTTGCTAGTTGCTGGAAGTTTTGGTTTTATTATTTATTTTATTTTTATTATTATTAAAGTTCCTTGATTTTGCTTTTCCATTTTGTCACTTTGTTTACCACTTCACACCCTGTTTTGTTTTAAGATTAAACTCCTGTTTGAATTGGAGTTCGTGGAAGCTAAAAGTGTAAAATCTTAAAATATTTGTAGAAAAAAAAATATGGATCTTATTTTATTTTTTTTTGTTATTTTTTATAATTAATAAAATAATTATTTTATTTTGACTTGATATAATAAAATTATAAATTTTTAAATTTTGAATTTTAAGAGAGATTTGTATATGTGAATAATGAAATTGATTTATTTTTGACTAAAAAAGACTAAAATTCTTGGAAAATTTTGGTTTAAATGGTCACTCCAAAGGCTTTTTTTTTTTTTATTTTTTTAATCACCATGTATATAGCATCTTTTTATACAAATCAAATAAACATATGAGTTTTTTTTAAAGTATATAAATATGCTTTATATTTACATTAATTCAGAAAATACATAGTTTTATTTTAAAGTTCATCAAATATATATGAAGCCATTTTAAGTGTGTTTTTAAATATTATATTGACATATATACGTTTAAGAAATTCAGAAAAAGAAAAAACTGAAATGGAGGTGTTCTTGCTTTGTTTGGGGTCACATTTGGAGACGGTGTTTTAAAATTTGGAGATGGTTTGAGTTTTGAAAATATGTTTGGTAAAAATGAACTGTTTGGAGTGAAAAAGTGTAAACATTTGAAACGTATTTGGAAAAAAAATAGTAATATAGATCTTGTTTCGTTCTTTTTGAAATTCTATGCAATTTGAAAAAAAATCATCTCATTTTAACTTAAAATGATAAAATTATGAACTTTTAAAATTTAAGTTTTTAAAAATATTTTAAAAAGTTAATAATAAAATTAAGAAAAATGACAAAAAATTCGAAATATGTTTCCAAATATGACCCTAAACATAGTAGTGTGGATCTTTAGAAAGGAATGAGTATGTCTTGAAATTTATTTTGTTTTTGTTTAGTTTGCCTTTTTCTTAATTTTTTTAAATGTTTTGTAAGTGTATATTAACTTCATTCATATCAAACATTTTAAGTATAGAAGTTTCAAAACGGATGATATACTAGCGACCAAAAAAATGGATGAAATACTTTAAATTTAATTTACATCATTAATAAACAACATTAAATGTATCATTGAGTAGGTTAGAACAAAAAACCGAGTTTAAATCTCGGTTGCTTTTTAGTTCGAGCGGGTTATTCCCATGACCCACATGTCTTGTCTTAATTCATGTCAATTTCTAGTCATTTAAAGATTTATAAATATTTTAAGTATGTATTTGGTGTTAAGATTTTGATTGTAGTATTTGAGTTTAAATTGAATTATGCGTTTGGTGAGGCGTTTGAATTACTAGAATTAAAAAGTGAAAAATTTACAATGTGCTCGGAAAAAAAAATCAATATGGAGCTAGTTTTGTCCATCTTGAAATTCTATGTAATTTTAAAAAAATTATTTTATTTTGACTTGTATATGCTATAGACTTTTAAATTTTGAATTACAAAATTATGTAAATATTAAACTTAAGGTTAACTTTTCAGAAAATTAAAAAATTAAATTGTAAATTGTGATTCAAATTGAAGTACGAAACACTCCCTAAGTCTTTAATAAAAAATGTATGACTCGCTTATATTTTTCTCTCTCTTTTATTGCTATGACAAACATTAACTATAGTGACTTCCTTCCTTGTTCCTCCATTAACAAAAAGCTTTCATGATTCTTTCCTCTCTCCTCATTGTTAAAACTTGAGAAAGATGTTAACAGTTTGGGAAGATTAAATTCAATAGGCCCCCCTCCCCCAGCCCATCCCGGCTCCCCCCTGACGGAACCCCCCCACCCCCTTATCTCTTTCTTCTTCTCTCCCTGCCCCCGGCCCCCCCATCCCCGGCCCCCCGCGCGGCCCCCCCACCCCGCCTTTCTCTCTCTTCTCTCACCGAGGGGAGTTGGTCGTGTCGGGGGTGATGGTGGGGTGGGGGGGGGGGGGGGGGCTGGGAAGAGAGAGAGGGGGGGGGGGGTTCCCGGTCGGGGGCACCGGGGTGGGCCAAGGGAGGGGGGGTCGGGGGTGGGTCGCCGGCGTCTGTTGCCAGAGGCGGCGGGAAGGTCGCCGGCGATGAAGAAGACTTTGGGTGATAAAGTTTATATAAGGTAATATGTATGATAAGTATGGTACACCAATATTATGTCAATCGTTCAATTAAATCTAGCGATTAAAAAAAGAACTCTCCCAATAGTTACTCTGGGAGAGGCTCTACCACAGCCACTCCCCAAAATAAATTAAAATGATTTTTTTTCTCCTTTCTTTTTCATTTTCACTTGATCAAATATTCTTACTTCTAAATAAATAAGATAAATAAAATGAAAGAGATGTGGGACCCCATGCCACTCACACATAAGATCCGTGTAGGATCGTAGAAATATTACAAACAGGCTTACAAGTGTCTCTGTTTCTTAAATCTATTGTTCTAGGTTTTTTCTTTTCTTTTTTTTTTTTTTGGCTAAAAAAAAGATTTGGTAGCAATCCCGTCATTTTTCCTTTTTTAAGTTCACGTAGGTCGGGATATTCTCCTGAGTTGGTTGGAGATTTGAACCTCCAATTTATCGGTTGGTGAGATCTTAAGGTTGTCTCTCATGAAAACTTATTCACCCCTGCGTGTTCTAGTTTTGCTAAAAAAATGGATCTATTGTTCTAGTTTTGTGTTGCATTAGTTTCTTCTTTCCCTTCAATATCGAGGGATAATGAACAATAATGTGAAATAAGAATTAAATTTTAAACTACTTATGTAATGGAATGAGGTTTAAAATTTAATTGAAAAGACATTAAATAAAACAGAAAAATAAAACATCATATTTGAACTTGTGAAGAAAAAACCATTATGATAGTTGTTACTTATAATTTTATATACGTATTATTGTACTTTTATCAACTTTATGAAAAGTTATATTCCAGGTAAAAAAAGAGAGAAAGACATGACAAATTTTTAGCGTATATTTAAATAGTATTGTAGTTGCATATTTTGACAATTAACTATATTGAAGCCTACAACTTCTACGAGCAAAAGTTAGGATTTTATGTAAGAATGTCATAAATTTGACATTTCTTTATATTTATGTTTATCATAATATTAAAGTTGATAATTTTGTCATTTCATATCACTAAAATTATCAACTTTAAAGTTAGAGTAGACAAAATTATAAGTAAATACTCAAAACATGGCTCTCCATCTAACTTTCTTCCAAAATTAACACCTATAACGCTATAAAATAGTTGACAAAAAAAAAAAAAAAAAATCATAAAACGAAAGACAGAAAATTGAAACATTTTTGTTAAACATCCCAACTTTTTCCATTTTTATTGATTTATGCAGGTTGATTTGGTCATTGTATTGCACTGAGTATTTACTATTTTTGTTAAACATTTTTGTTAAATAGTTATTGCATTATTTTTGTTAAAACATGCTTTGGACATATTTGAGTAAATGATTTCTGTTTGGGAAATTAGGGAAAAAGATCATTATTGAGGCTATATTCGAGAAAAGAATATTTTAGAGAAGTATAACATGAAAAGAAAAAAAAAATTAATAAGGATATGTATTTGAAAAAAATTGAGCTCTTGATATTATAGGACTTGTATCTATAGTAAAACATACAGAAAATAGTTTTTTCTTTTATGGGAAAGTTCGTTTCAGATGAGAGAGTTACAAATATTAATAATGGCACAAATGATCATGTCTCAAATCTCATGCTCATGTTATTAAAAAAAAAAAAAATCTCGTATTAATGTGTCTCGTCTTCGAATCTACAAATCATTATAAGGGCCCTTCATGTATTATTAAAAAAAGAAAAAAAGGCTCTTCAGAAAAGAAAAAAAGAAAAGACAAGACAAGAAAATAAAATCAATATATGGGCCTCTACCACCCTATTGTGTCGTGCTGGTGCACTTCTATTTTTGAGATATGATACTTATCATTTTTGTTTTTTCCTTTGGCTGTGTCGTTAGCACTATTCCAAGGTACCACAAAGCCAAATGGAAACTGATCTACTTATATATAATTGGTTGTTGTACTTGTATTGTATAACATCTTAGTATGATTTGCTGAGCTTTTCTTTCTCGACCTAATTTGCCAACCATCTCTATATTTTCAAGTACATAACCCTGGACTTCCACTTCAGTTTCGAAACATCCATAGGCCAAAACACCAAGTTTTGGCCTACACCAAGTTTGCTATTATTCAGTAGCCAAGTCAGAAAAATTTTCCTGTAGGATCACATAATTTTCCTAAAAAAAATAAAAAACATGAAGGATAAATTACTTATTAAATAAAGATAAAAAGAGTATCAAAGCATGTATAGCTCCACCCCCTAAGCATACATATGCAACATAAATATATGCACACTCAAAAGCCACAATTATATAGTTGGGGTCATCTAATTTAGTTGGCTTAACAAAATTAAGCATGGGTAGGGCTTCTTTGGCTGCTTGCTATTTTGTCTCTTCTTGTGCTCATCTAATCTTCTAATTCTAATGCAGGTAAGTAGCTTTACATTTTCTTGATTTTGTACCCCTATTTATTATGTAAGTTAGTGTTTTTCACTCTATTGTTTTCAACATTTTGTTGTTGTTTCTTTTTCTGTTCTTTTTTTTTATTCAATTAAAAAAAAAAAATGTGGTCACAGCTTATTATCCTTTGCCATGCCCAGCACCTATTGTCAATGGGTTTTGCATTGATAACGGAGACTGTAAAAAAAGATGTGAAAAAGTATCTGCCAGAGCCATTGACAATAGGTTCATGGGCAGCTACTTTAAGGGCTACGGCACTTTATGTGTGTATTTTTTATTTATTTATTTATTTATAGAAAAAGCTTTGGAGGTGACCCTTACATTGTCCAATTTTCAGTCTTACAGACGAGATCCACTTCCCTAAGAATGGTAAGGCAGAGCTGGGCTTCTAACCCAGCCTTTTATTGTCGTCAACTCAAATCGTATCTAGAACATCAACTCAATGCATGCACAATCAAAGTTAGAGCGGGAGTCTTACAGAAGTTCCATAGGGATTGAATCTGGATGGACGAAAGAAGAGGATAAAAAAGACGCCACCCTTCTTTATCACCCCATCCACCCCTATGAGTGTTATGTGTTTGCTTTTTCTTGAATGGGAAAGCTTGTTATGTCAATATTCACACAAAATCTTCTACTGCTTTTCTTCAGACACTCGTCCGTGCACAAGCTTTTAAGTTCAACAACATTTACAACTTGAAATAGAAATAAATTGTAATCATTTTCTTCGATTATATTTATTTATTTGTTTTGTTAGCTTTCGAATTTTAGAAAGGTCAACAGCAAATAAAAACCTTACACCCACAGGGGTGGATAGGTTGGCAAAGAGGTGTGACGCCTTTGTTTGGCCTTTCCCCTTCGTCCATCCGGGTTCGATTCTTATTGCTTCCCCTTAGGCCACACTCTAGCTTCGGCTGTTGAAGCATGGTTTGATGATGGCAGGGTAGGCTTCGGATAGACGACTGAGAGAAACTAGTACAAAGACCTGTCTCTACCATACCTAGGGAAAATGATTCCTGCCTGTGGGGCTGAAAACCTGAAAATGATGGGGTCACCTCCAGATCCTTTTTTCACCAAAAAAAAAAAAAAAAAAAAAAACAGCAAATAAAAACCTTAAAACATATCTCGTAAGTTTAACTCAGTTTAGGAAAATGAAACCAAATTCAACATTCCGCTTTGTACAAAGGAAGGGGAAAAAAAAAAAAAAAGTGTGATAAATAGGTAAGGGAATGACTCTGAATTTATGAGCATTATTTTGTCTGAAAATATGGACAACTAGATGATCATGTTCATGCAAGTTGAACCAGTTCTCTCCAAAATCTCTAATACTTTTGTATGGGTTAAAAAGGGTATGACTTTTCTTCCTACTTTTCTCTTCCTTCTCTTTTTCTCTCCTACCAAACAACATGCAAATCCATTTCTCCTTAAATCCTTCCACTTTTCACCTCTACCAAACATAGAGAAAAAGTTAAACAGTAATTCTTGACCACCATTAAAGCATGAAGGGCTTAAGATTGTAAATATATCACAATGCAAAGAAGAGTTTGCTCCAAATCAGGATAAAGAAAGAAATTCATAATCGCCTTCCAAACAATAAAATTTCAAATCATTTTAGTCATGAGAACTTATTTCCTAGTCAAACAAATGCATTGCTTCATCAATATCTGAGCATGATTTGAAGATCCGGAGTTTCGACTTCTGACCATCCTCGACGCCTACCATTTAAAAGCAGGTAAAACGTAAGAAGGATAAGCATCATATTTGAAACCTAGAGCTTGCACAGAAGAAGGATTGGCGACATCTCCGAAGCTACCAAGTCCTAGTTCAGTTGCATGGATTCCACCTGTTATAAAAACTGATTGGATTCCGGCAGCATTTGCGCCTTTGATGTCGTGATGGAGAGAATCACCCACGGCAATCGAATCAGAAGCGTCTACACCAGCCATGGCAATAGCTGATTCATAGATTATCTGTGTCAAAATGTGTTCAAACATAAGTAAGAACTGGAATGAGATTCTGAGATTAGGCACAGAACAGGCCTAAAAAAATCCACATAGAAAGACAAATAGATATTAAGAGTTTACAACATATAATTATCAATTAGGATTAGTTAGCGTTTAGTTAAGTATATCTCATAATTATGTGAGTTTGTCTAATTAAAAATAGGCCTAGTGATTGTACTTAGTTTCGAGAGATCGAGTACTAAGCTTCAATTACCTAGATGGCAGTGACTAATAATGAAAAAAGATACACAAATTAAAAGAACAACGTGAATGGATCACCTTATCAGGTTTTCCCATCCATTTTACTTCACCTCCGAGCTCTTCATATTTGGCTGCCAGAGACCCTAATAAACAGAATTTGCTCGTCAGGAAAATATAAAGCACATTATAAACAAGCAAAAGCTAATTTCCTGGAAAACAAAAGACAAAAAAACTTTATAAAACTCAGTGTGTACTCTCCCAAAACCATATTGTAAAAGAGTCAAAAGAGCAACCAAATTTTTTTACCAGGCATTACTCGCAGTGCTCTTGCCTCGACAGTCATGAAATCTGGATTGGCTACCACCATAGGAATTCTTTTAGCGGCACAATGTTCCAATATATTCTCAAGTTCCTCAAGTTTCTTGGGACTCGCAGCACCAGAAGGATGCCCCAGGGCTTCAGTGCCGTGGGCCAAGATGAATTCAGCATCTTCAACATTTTCCACAACTTGTAGGCCTAAACCCTACCAGAGATTTTGCTTTGTTAGATCATTCCATGGAAAATACCAAGCAACAAAGTTGTAATGGCATTTCTTCATACTTAGTTTGTTACTACAACTTTTTCCTTTTCACGGGTCATGTTATTGCCTCAATAAGCCCAGCCATAAGATGTTAAAGTAAAAGGAAGCAAAGCAAGGAAAAAAGGTTAGCAGATTAATGGTAAGTAGGTTTCAAGATTGTAATTTCCACCAAATCAATTCATAAGTTGGACACCTCTGCAAAGTTATTGGATATCCTTAACAACTGAGATACATTTCATTTTCCAAGAGACAACTATTCTCAAGCCACAAAATCTTGTCCAATCATACAAATAAAACAGTTTAGTCGTTGAAAACCAGTTTCTAACAACCTTCCAAAAAGGAGTGAGAGTTAATCCAAGTAATCTAACTATAGGAAGTAGAAGCATACCTCAAGAGATATAGCTCCGCGGTCACTCCAAGTCATATGAATGCAAGATCCTCCAAGTGCTAAGAACCAAGCATCGTCTCTCCTATTCTAAAAATAAAATGTTTGAGAAGTGGCAAATCTCTATAAAGAAAATCGACTCAAAATATATTCTAATTATATAAAGTAATGGATCGCTGCACTTCTTTGCATCATTATATATATATATATATATATATATAAATATATATTTATACAATTAACGCATAGAACAAAAAATGAACACAATTTATTTATAGACTGGCCAAATCTACTCATGAGTTAGAAAAAAAAAAAAAAAAGAAAAAAGATAGGACCTATGCAACTTCTGATGTGTTAATTCTCCACTAGTAATGGCTCCTAGAAAGAGAGAGGGATCAAAACCAAGGCTTTTCATTTTCTCCATAGTTATTGACGCGCGTCTTGAGGAGTTGCTTATGATCACCATCTTTGCACCACTACTTGCTAGCTTTTCCACTATTATCACAAACAACCAACAGAGTCACACAAATATGCACCTCCTCATTACCAAGGGCGGGAAAAAAAAAGAAAAATATTTCAAAAGAACACCAATTAGTGGTAATTTTGCCTTTTTGTTGTCATATGACAATTTTATTCTAGTGCATAGGAAGGTGTTCAAATCTTTACTAGAATTATATGAGTTACAAAATTGAAAAGAAAAGGCTTTACCCAAATGGAGAAAAGAAGAGATGAAAACATACATGTGGAAATGGCACCAGGATAAGGTTGCTTCCCATCATGAAGCACTCCAAACTGATCTAAGAACCATGCCTACATATACACCCCAACTGCAATGTAATTTATACATATAGATACATATATACAGTAGTAAAGAAAATGAAAATTCAGAGCCACTATATAAAGAAAAAGGAAGAAAAATGGGATACGAATCCAGAAATAATTGAAGAATAGTAGGGAACCTTGAAACGGCGAGTCTCGGCGAGTTGTTGGAGGCCATTTAAGCTCTGAAAAAGCTTAGCCTCGTTGGGCAGAACTGAACATCTAGGCATCATCCAATCTTGCTCTTTAATCTCTCTCTTTCTTTTTATTAATTTATTTTTCGACGGAGGAAGATTTCCTTTCTTTCGGTGTTTGGCCTCTTTGGAACTCCCAAGTCCCAGGGGGCCGTTCTCGTCGGTAATGGAAAACAATTAGCTTTTTGCCATTACGATTCGGGTCGGGTGACTGTTTTTTGTTTTGTTTTGGTAAATATCAAATCATTTTATAAGATAGAAAATATCATCTTTTATTTTTGTGAATAAAAAAGATCTGAGGTGACTCCATTATTTTCAGATTTTCAGTCTCATAGGTAAGAATTCATTTTTTTAGATAGGATGACGGATTTTTTATAATAGTTTCTCTCAGTCGGTCATCGGAGGTCTACCCTACCATTATCAAACTATACTTCAACAGTCGAAACTAGAACGAGATTTAAAGGGAGGTTACGGAAGTCAAACTCGGGTAGACGAAGGGGAGAAACTCGCAAAGTCACCAACTCTTACCAATCCATCCACCATTGTGGGTGTAGAAAATGTCATCTTTTATTATTGGTTGGAAATGTTGTTTTTAGAAAAATCTATTTTGATATTATGTTAGTTTAAGTATCAATCCAAAAATCTTAAACTATTAAGTGACGGGACAAGAATAATTTTGTGTTATGACAAAATGTAAATTTACTTTAAAATTATGCATACAATCATGATATTGCTTGGATTTTTTTTTTTTTTTTTTGGGTAGAACCTGAACTATTAAGTACAAAAAAATGGATAATGTTAAGGGAATCAATTTCTATTATTGCATAAAGCAAGAAGGGATCAAATTATGTTGAAAGGTTTATTGAATTAATTAAAGTTCGTTAGTTCGTAGTTTAAGCCATAATTCAAATCTTGTTATTACAACTCCTACAAAAATTTGAAGAGGCCAACCTATGTACAAAACGGGCTTTTAAACTTTTTTCCTAGGATCTTTTTAGTATATGTTGTAGAAATAATTATACAGAAAGTCTATTTTTAGAGTTCTATTTTAAACTATATTTATTTTTTGATAATATTACGTAAATATCCATTAAAAAAAAATTGCTTGCAGTAACCATTTTGCAGTTTAATTATATTTAACATCATTTTCTTTCATTATGATTCATATTTTTTTTCTTTATTTGTTCATCATTATTGTATATTTACCTTAATAACTAGTTCTTTATTATAAGGGGGATTTGTAAGAATGTCCTAAATTTGGTACCTCTTTATAATTTTGTCATCCATAAGAGTAAAATTGATAATTTTACAATTTCATAATATTTAATTAAATAATTAAATGAAAAAAATAATAAATAGACAAAAATACCTATATCTCTTTATTTTATTTATTTTTATTTATTAGAATAATTTTTTTATATCTCCGATTTTGTTCACCGACCGATCGTCGGTCTGTCTCCGGTTTTCGATCGTCGGAAATTTTTTTTCTTCATATTTCAACAAAGATGACTGGATGTATCTTGCTTCGCTTGCCAGTCGCCGATAATTTTTTTTCTTCATATTTCAACAAAAGATGATTGGATGTATCTGACTCCGGTCATCGGTGTCGATGTTGGTCGCCGGAGAGATTCTATTAGAATCCAAAATGGATTTTGACAGGATATAAATTTTTTGGATTTCAACAAAGATGGCCGAACGTATTCGGCTTCGATAATTAGAGAGATTTTGTTAGAATACAAAATGGATTTTAGTAGAATCCAAGAACGCAAAAAGGATTCCGATAGAATACAAAACATGCAAAAAAGATTCCGATATAATACAAAACGGTCGGATTCTGATAGAATGCAAAATGAATTTTATCAGAATTCGACAAGGTAAAACAGATTTTGATAGAATCCAAAACGGATTCTCATAATTTATCTAGTTGAAATACAAAATTATTAATGCTTTTATTTTCACCTTACAATACCAAAAATTTTCTCAGCAAACAAACGGAAGCAAGAAAACCGACAAACAAATAACCAAAAAACAAACCAAACCAACAAAAATAAATTTTCTCGACAAACAAACCACCGAAAACAAGCAAATCATTCACAAGAAAAATAACAAATGCTTCTAATGGATTCTATCGAAATGTTCAAGTACTTTTCCAAAGTTCGTAACACTAAAATCATTAAATTTATTATGCATGTTGTTACACTTGATTCTTTATCAAAGAGACGGTCTGCACCTGCACCTAGTTGGCATCTTGATTGGATTATAACCAATAATCCTAATGGAATCCTTAAAAAACTAGGGTCAGCTTTCTTTTTAAATCTCTCTGACTTTATATGTAATTATATACATATATGTGCATATGTATAGGCGTGAGTGAGTGTGTGCATATAATATATATAATATACAACACTAAACAGAGAACACCGTTCATCGAATCAAGCAAACAAAGTGAAAAACAAAAGAAATTTATATCGATTTTCAAAGTAGAAATTTCATAATATCTTTCTTTGTACATAAGTTTTGTATTCTATCAAAATCCATTTTGCATTTTATTAGAATCCGTTTTGTCTTATCGGATTCTGGTAGAATCCATTTTGCATTATGATAGAATATGTTTTGCATTATATTAGAATCCGTTTTGCCTTCTAGGATTCTGATATAATCTAATACCATTTTGGATTCTGATAGAATTCATTTTACATTCTATTGGTGACTGACCGATGACCAGTGACCTGTCGGTGGCTGGTGACCGGAGACCGGCTGGCGAACAGATTCGGAGATGTATAAAAACTATTCCAATAAATAAAAAATAGAAGAAAATAAAGAGATAAGGGTATTTTTGTCTATTTATTATTTTTAATTTAATAATTTAATTAAATGATATGAAATGACAAAATTATCAATTTTACTCTTATGGAGAGCGAAATTATAACGATGTGCCAAATTTATGGTTTTTTTCTAATTTTCTCTTATTATAGTGATGGCTTATTAGTATAATTATGGTTTTTTTGTAAATATATTTCTTAAGTATGATTTCGATTTCTTAGAAACCTATTTTTTTTAGTATGATTTAAGTTCTTTATAATAATTGTAATGTTATTGTGATAATTTATTTATTTATTTTATTATTATTGGTATTGTTTTAATAGTTAGTTTCTAAGGTTTAAATGTATAATAAAATTGTTTATTTATTTTTTTATGATAATTACTATATCATTATGATGTTTTTTTGAATGTATTATGCTTTTTTTTTTTTTTTATCGTATTACTATATCATTATGATGTCTGTTTTTTTATATGATAATTACGATATTATTGTGATGATTTTTTTAGGTTTTAAAGTGTTTCATATATCTTTACATTATCTATTTAATTTTTTTATATGTTTATTATGAATTTATTTTAATAACAAATTATTTATTATAATGATTATTTTTCATGTATCATACAACTAATATCAGTTATACAACTAATATCAGTTATGATCATTTTTCCTTTATAATAAAAGCAAGTAAAAATGTCTTTTTTTCCTTTTATAAAAGATTTGTTTAGTTTTACAATTTTCAGAGATTTTTTCTTTCTTTATAATCAATTCTTTATTTGTTTAGTTTCAATTCTTGATGAAAGGGTAATGTGGTGTTTATAAGTATCAATTTAGACATTCATGTAAATAAAAGAAAAAATGGATATTTTTTTAAATCATAGTATTCAATTTAGACATTTATGTAAATAACCCTATGTTGTATACATGCTTGAGGAAAGGCACATTGCAGGATCAGGATGCCTTTCTTATTTGTCCTCTGAATTCTTGTACAAACATCTTCTCTATCAATTTCATATAAATTAAAACAAAAAATCGCAATCTAAACCGACTAATGCAAGTCAAATTAACAACAAAAGCAGAAACTTTAGGGACTGTTTTTGCATAAGCCATCTGTTATAAGATTGGCAATCACTCGAGGACAGCATAACAAGAACTAGTTGTTTGTGATCAATTTCTATTTTTCAAGTACTTCATTGGTGACTGAAACTTGTCCACCACAAAAAAAGACGGGCAAATACCCTTTGTCATATTTGTTATTTGAATACACGTTTTCCTCTCCATTCAATATTTGTGATTTCGAAGGAAAAGATACATGAGCAAAATACAAGTGGTATGGTGTAGTAGCGGTACGACTATTCGGAAGGTGAAGGTGAGGGTGAGGGTGCGGGTGCTTCTTCCACTGCTGGTTTTTTAATGGCCTTTCCTTTCTGCCTCAGCTTGGCTATTTCTTCCTTCATGGCTTCCTTCCTCTTTTTGCTAGCTAGTACCTTTGCCTGAACGCCGCTCAAATTCGGGTCCTTCTTCTCTTCCGGCGGAGGAGGAGGCGGCCTTCTTCCAGCTGCTTTTGCACTCCGGTCACCACCATTCAAGGTAAGCACTGCACCAGCCAACCCCAAGCTCAAAGTCCTGCCCACCATTCCACAAACTTTAAAAATGAGAGTACATGGCTGAACATAACCTGCAGAGCGTACCAGTATAAATGCAATACAACACACATTGCAGAAGGGAAATGGTTTTGGCTTCAAAGGATAAAAACATGTCTGAACTAACCTGCGGTTGATGATGTTATTATGATTGTCATTGGGGGAAGCCGTTTGAGCTTGTTGGGAAGGCCAGACTCTGAGAAACATTAGGGAAGGAAATATGATGTTCTTCCCCTTGGACGCGGATGAGAAGGGTGTTGTTGCACTAGCTGCGGCCGGGGTTAGTGAATGTGCCATGACTCTCTCTCTATCTCTCTCTAACTATACAGTAAAGGCTATGGGATTGTATGAGTAGCAATGTTGAGCCATATTTTTTTGTTTTTGTTTTCCTGAAGGGAAAGCTAAAATCAGTTATGTGGATAGTGTTGAAAAGCCTAGAGCCGGAAGTAGATGAAAACGTTAGGCTATTGGCTGGAAACGGATAAGATTGCACAGTTGTGGACCCTTTCTTGGCTTGACTTACTGGCTTCCCATGTGTTTTGTGAGGACTAGATAGATGGTCGGATCCCCTCTCTTTTCTACTCTCAAACCACACAAAGAGGAGCATTTTTAACATCGTCCCATTGTTTCCGTCGCTCGAATCTCTCAATGTTGTTTTAAATTAAAAGGCAAAAGACAGACAACAACAAATGTTAAACCGTTTCGATCACTACCATTTGTACGCACTTTTTTTGCACTTTTCTTTTACGAGATAGATCAATCACAAGAGCCTTCAATAGTAAGACCAAAAGTATCCATATTTATACACACTTGACATATAAAATGGTGTTCTCCAATTCTTGCCAACGCAATATTCAATTCATCTCCGGTCGCTCCAAACATGTGAAAGTAACATTTTTAAAAAAAATACTAATATGTGAGAAGCCTGTTTTTTTTAAGCCATTACAATTTTAGATCATGAAGAACGAATCTGGTAGAAAAGAAGTGACAGCATAACTTGTCTAAATTCTCAATCGCGTGCGTGCATAGACCAATTTTAAGATTAAACGGACATGCAAGTGTTGACAATTAATGAAACCAGATTTTCTGATCTTTGTTTTTTATTTCGGATAATTAAAGAAACTAGAATTTGTTGTAAACGAGGGGAGAAAACTATTACGCTTATGTAGTATTGAAATAGAATAATAAACACATGTAACACGAAAGTCAAAAACTTAAAATCGCATTTCTAGCTTAGTATCTCAAAAGTAACAAAAATAACTCAAAGCTCTGAACTGACAAAAAAGATGGAAAAAAAAAAAAAAACTTAATTAACTTGCTGCAAATAATGCAACTGTCCTAAAGGAAAAACAGAATCAAAATCACAGCTTCGCTCCACCACCATGCAGCATTCACTCGTCATCCTCATCATCATCTGCATCAGCTGCTGAGTTGAAGGCGTTCAATCGCTCAATTAACTTCGCCTTCCTTTCCTCATAGGTAAGCTTCTTCAAGTTGTATCTGTTGTACAAAAAGTTGTGTTCGTAACTTGAATCCTCAACAATATATATTTATTTATTGACAAAATGAAACAACACGGAGTACAACAATAATCAAACCGGTTTGGTGGATTTGGAAGGAAATAGCAAAATCAGAATCAACATTTAAGACTAAAAGCAGATCCAATGGCAACATGGACATGCTGAATACATAGAACATTGTCCAAACACTGTCCCACGTCCTCAAAAACATGAAATTAATAGACATCATCAGACACCGAACAACAAGATCAAATAACGTGTGTACACACCTCTTATGTTCCTTTGGTGGCTGTTTCTGGGATTTCTTGGCTGTGGGATCAGCACGAATTGCAGCATGGACTTTCTTGTACAGCTCCTCCAAGTTATCAGCCTCAATACCCCTCTTGATATATTCGCTGAAGTGAGACTGGTATTTCTCAGGCTCATCTTCTGCCAAAGTCTGAAGAAAAAATACCAATAGGACAAATGAACTCGAGTCGAAATGACATTGACAAGAAATACATGCATATGAAAAAGAAATTAACAAAAAAAAAAAAAACAAACCATACCCTCATGTAGGCAGCAATGTGGCCACCAAAGATGTACTTGCGGTGGACCTCAGCATTGAGCTGCTTGTCATCCTTGGAAAAGCCAGCAAACCTCTTTTCGCTGTGAGGAATATCCAAACCACCATCCAAAGCCCCCTACAACCAATCAAGATTAATGAGTTCTACTAACATGACAAAGAGACTAGATAAACTCGATTTCATGTTTGATTTCTCACAAATACCAATACTGGCAGGACTAAAAGTAATTAGAATTTAATAATACCTTAAGCGCACCAAAAACACGGTTTCCAGTGGTTGTCTTGATGAGACCAACATCAAGGAGAGCACGGAATGGCCTCCTGTTTTCAGTTGGCTCCACAGAGTAATCCTCACCGGTAGCCTAATAGCATTAAACACTTTCTTAAAACGGAAGGCAACTAAATAACAAAGAGAAATGGCTGAGATGAACATAACACATTACAAAGATGGACAGACTCAAAAATACCTCAACATTGCCCTCATACTCGCTGTCCATCTCAAGCAACTTCAGGACTCGGCGGGCAAGGAGAAGCCCAGTGCAGTAGGCTAAAAAACAATAAGAAACAGTAAGATGGACGTTCAAAGAATGTGGAATTGGGTAAAAAGAGATGACAGAAAATTGAGTAATGGAAATACCTACCTGCAGCATAGTTTGTAAAACCTGCTTCAAGCCCATAGCGAGGGAGCTCGTGGGAGTAGGCTGCAGCAAGAACCAGATCACCAGCAATGCTAGCGGAAACGATTTGAGCAGTAATGTCCTTGTTGGTCTAATAAGCGAGTAAAGGAAGGATACACAGTAACAGAAAATTGGGTAGAACAGCATATGTATTCCAAAGGACACCCCAACTAGTTTCTTGACATGATAATGCAAACCCAATAATACAGCTTTAAAGCAAAATGTTTCAGTTTTAAAGTAGTTAAATAAAGCACAAGGTTCAGTACGCGAATCCCAACTTCAGTAACGTGTATAGAGAAACATTTAAAAAAAATATTTATACCACATATCAAAACAAAAAAACACAGGTCTACTACTACCGGAACCGCAGTATTTTAAAAAGTTGGTATATGAGATAAAGGATACAAAGCGAACAACAAACCGATACTTCGGGGTGTTGTACTTGTTCTTATCCTGATTGATCAAGCGGATCCTGGCCCTGTAGTCGGTCTTCCCCTCTGTAACATTTCAAAAGACGAACCAGTGTGACATTAAAAATTATTGGAATCCAAAAACAAAGAATCGTTAAGTCATGACGCAGAAACATAATTACCTCTCCTTCTCTTGAACTTGACCTGAAACCTCTTGAAGTAAGCTTTAGTTTTTTGTGCTTTGACAAAGGCCTGAAATCAGTTATAAGTTTGTCAGCTGTCAACAAACATAACCAAAGACTAAGAAAATTAAAGAGACGCAATCAACCTTATCACCGCATAAAAAAAACTAGAGTTTAGTGATTATGTCAAAGATCATTAACCATTTCATTACATTTACTAATTATCTAAGAAAACAATACTGACCCTTTAAAAGTACTGTTATTTCCCCTTTCCCAGTGCCAAAATACCCCCTTTTCATCACTTGAATTTTCTAAACAATTAAATAGTTACAAAACCACAGACTAAGAAGATAAAAGACAAACCCAGAAACATAAACACAAACATTTTTCAGGTTCTAAATCGAAAAAAACTAAAACCCAAAAGTTATAACATTTTTTCCTGTGTCGCGATGCATCAGAATTTCCACTTTCAATTACCTTAATTTTCTCAAAAATTAAACAGAAAAAGATGAAAGAAAATAAAAAAAGCTGATAAACCAAAAGAAAGACAACCAAAAAAATAAAAAATCAGAACACAAAACTTTTCCATGAAAATCGAACACATTTCTTCACAAAATCAAACAGAGGAATAGAATATCGAAGCGGAATAGAAATGTAATCGTAATTGGGCGAGAAGACAGACCATCGGTGAAGCCAAAGAAGGATCAGAGGCCGCGAGGAGAGAGAGAGAGAGAGAGAGAGAGAGAGGAAGCGGCTAAGCGTAAAGAAGAGTGCGGAGTTATATAGCAGGGGCAAATATAAACCCTAACTCCAAACAAAATGTCCCCAAGATCAACGGCTACGATTCACTTGCTTCATGGCCCTAGGGTTTTTGTGTGTCATTTTTTTTGGTCAGTCAGATCGAAGACACTAGTGGGCCTTGCTTTGGACTTGTCTGCTGGCCCAATCCTCATAGTGCCTGCAATGAATGGGGATGGGCTTTTTTTTGGGTCATGTGAAGTATTTAAACTCCTCCATCTTCTTCTTTATTTTTATTTTTTCCTCCTCAAAACTACCCCACAATCCATTTTATTGATGCACCTCTAAAATGAATAAATCTTTATTTTCTTATATAATTTTTTTTTCTAAGAAATTTTCTTGAATTAATTAGTCAGCTTTTCTTGTTCCTCTTTTTTCCTTTATTGATCTTGGTCCTTGTTTTTATGACACTGCGTGGGATGTTTATACGAGTGGAATTGAAATACAACAATGTTTTACAAATATTTAAAACGACATAATTGTAAGACCTTATTATGATAGTTGTCATATATTATTCTACAAAATTACGTGATAATATTGATTACTAAAATGATACAATATTTTACTCTTCATAAAATATTCTATATCTTTCGATATATTCCAAAATCATTTGATAAGATTATATTCCATGTCTGAACGTTACTTTTGTTTTGTTTTTCTTTATTTCATTTTTTTTAATCATAGTAATAAAATTTCTGAATTAAACAACCTTAAAAGAATTTACTTTTTCAGATTATGAATTGTAATAGATATTTAATATACTAAATTAAAGTATACGAGCTTTGAAAATAAAGAGATTGGGTCAGACAACTAGGGTTTTGCCTCCAAGACTTTTGTGGTTTATGAATTTATTTGTCGTTTAACATCATTGGTACTACAACTACATGTTCATGTTCCTAGCAGAAGAAAATAACTGAAACACTCTTCATGTGTATATCACTCATTATATATCACTCGAGTTGTCTGGTATTCTTTTTTTTTTCCCCCCTACGATTTTGATGTTACAAAAAAAAAAAAAAAAAAAAAAAAAACACTGATATTCCCATACCACCAATAATTATGAATGAAAAGTTTACAATTTCAAAGAATACAAAATATTTTCTTACAATTATAAAAAATACATGATAACACAACCAAAGACGATAACAAAAATCTTTATCTTTCCTTGTGGAGTTGTCATATTAAACTGCAGAAAGGCTAGCCCATTTCCCAAGCTCATAAGGATCAGCATAGTAATACAACTTAATTCTGTTGGCCAAGGACAACCCAACGGCTATTGGAGCACCAAAACTCGAATCGTCCTGCTCTGTTGGGTCATCTGCGAATGCTGTTATATCTCCAAGAAGTTTAAAAGTAATTCTGCGGCTTTGTATTTCACTAGGGAAATCAAAGTACAAAGCTGTTCCAGATTTCGCCTCAGGCAACCGATATTCTGCGATGGTTACCATGCCGTGAGGTTCCTGTTAAGTTGTAGCAATGTTTTAGAGATGGGTTCTAGTGAAAGTCAAAATGAAAAAAAATAAAAAATAAAAAATAAAAAATGCAGTTAAAATTAGATATTGCATCACCATATATGTGGCACTGTATAAAACTGTCACATAACAGAGTGCGACCCCCAAGGAGACTTGGAAATAATGCAATTGGTTTAGTACCTGAAGCGCAGACACTTGGATATACAAGATAGCTGGGGAGATGAGTCTGTCTTCTAATAATGTCGCTGACGCATCCCAGATACGTGCTTTCGATGATGGAGAATGGGTTACCCGAGGCTTTATCGCACTGAAAGCGTCTAACCTGAATCCAGCAAGCTTAGGTGAAACAGGGGATAGATATTGCTCCAAGACAAGATCATTGTTCATCAGCCTTTCAGCTTCAAGTGGAACCTGGAAATACGAATTGGACCATCAATGACGGGCAAAACGAAATAAGATAAACAAAAAACAGAATGGAGAATCATGAATAGGTTTTAGGTTTACCTTAAATCTATCTAATTGTGGAGCCCTCTCCAACCAGCTTTTCACATTCAACTGGTCATTACCTTGCGATGATACGAGTGCCATATCTTTTTTCACTGGGCTTCCCACCACTAGTATCCTTTTGGCATGAAGATAGGTTTCACTTGCAACTGATCCTCCAAAAGAGGCACGTCTGCTTACTTGTGTGAACGGGTTTTCGTCGAGAGACAACAGGTTTAAGTTGTCCAAGTTAAAAGAACTTGAACCGGGTCGCTGAAGACGTAAGGTTATCCAAATGATGCGGCATCTAACTGGGTTCCTAAATGCAAACTTCACATGCCTCGGAACTTTATCTTCGCCATTCAATTTCTCCGGTCCATAATATTCTGGCGAAGACCTGATGAGAGATTGCACATCCCATTTTCCGGTGCATGACCTTTCCTCCTTGTCTATTTTATTGCTGGCCCAGATTTGCACCTGTACAACCAAAGAGGCATAGGCAGAATAACTAAAATCAAATATATTGCATAAATGACAGTAGTTGAGACAGAAAGTTGAGCAATAGTGAAGAAAATATCATTGTAATCTGAAGCTCAATTTCTTTAAACAAAGAGTAAGCCAGCAACTCTACCTAATTCCATTAAACAAGGAGGCAAAGAGAAGTGCAGAAAGAAAGTTCACTTACAGTTGGTGCGTCAGCCTCGGAATAGCCACAAGGACTAACAACCAACACAACCCCACTGACATCAGAAAGGGTGCCGAGAACAAGAACGAATTCAACAGAAGTGGTAGTGGGAGGAGCTTTCCAATATGAATTCCGTGGTTGAGAATCAAGAGGAGCAAGCAGTGACAAATATGGTGCTGAATCTGTTGCTGTTTCACCCTACAATAACATTGTATACAGGTTAACATGAAAAACAAAAATCAAAGTGCTAAAGCACAAACCTCTTCTCACCCATAAAACCATTACCAAATTCAGATGCTCGAAATTAAATTATTTATCAAGATCTTTTAACACATATTGTACCAAAAAATGTTCTTCTCAACCCTTTCATTTGATTCATTAAAATATCTCGTAGTGGAAAACATATACTTCGAGGAATACACTTGTTCTGTTCCAGATACTTCTGACGTGTGAAGATTCAAAACTCCTAAACCTCATAATGAAAAAGATTACCGTGAAAAAGGATTTTTATTTTGGTGCTAATATATACAAATATTTATTCCTCTGACCAAAATTGGAGGGCAGAAATTATTAAAAAAATAAAAAATAAAAAAGAGGAACGAAAGAAAGAAAGAAAGAAAAGAACTAGACTGTTGCAAGTGATAGAGTGAGAGCCGAGTAAATGAGAAACAATAGAAACACCGTGGAGAAAAATATTTCTTGCACTGTTTCTCAAGATAATAGTAAAAAACTGGGGCCAGCCAGTTCTATTCTCGTAGTGTGACGATGGAGATGTAGGTTTGAGCAAGAAATTTGTTACTCTGATTACTTGCACGTGAAATGTGTAAGTCCTGAAACCAGACCAGTACACAAGGAAAGATAATATACCGAGTGCAGAAAGCTGGCAAACGGAAATTCAGCAAGGGATTCCTCTCCATTAAGTAACTTTCTCAAGGCTTTAACTGATCTTTGAGTCTCCGAAGATTTATTACTTTCAGAATCATTATTCCAAAGTGAAGATCCCATCACCTGATCCAACGCTTTATGTGTCGCAGTATCCGCACGGGCACTTCTATGCAAGCTAATCAACACTCTCACATAGTCCAAGATCAAGGCATCCAATACAATTTTGTGGCAGCAACGTTTACAAATAACACTATCTAGCACAACAGAACGGTTTGTAGATATGTCAATTTGGCCGCCATGACTTGATCCACCTTGATTTGACATACCATTGTAGTTCATGGCCTCCCTCGATTTAAAGCTTGAAAGTAGAAGGGCCCCTCTTCCAGCACAACAAGTTTTACAAGCTTTTCTCTCACATTGGGAACAAAACAAGACAGGCTGAGAAACTCCTGGAGATGAAGCACTGGAAGATGTGCGCCCGGCAGCATCAGTTTCTGCTTGAACCTCGCACACACCACCAGAGCAGCTCTCCCCAATTCTGCTTATATTCCAGAAATCTATTATGTCGTCATTGTTTGTTTCAAGGCCAATAGACGCTATAGTTTTGTCTTCAAAGGAAGCCTGTCCAAGCACTGCAAGGGAATTCGCAACTTTGCACAATCTACCCATGTAATGTTGATCGAGTAAGAGATTTGGATTGACACTCGCAGGATCAATTCCAACAGGTAATAAAGCTCTATCCCTTTCAGCAGCAGAAAGATTCAACCGGAGTCGTTCAATTTCAAGTTTCATTGCTTCTATGAAGTCTAGCTTTCTTCCCTGCAAAATCCACAACTTTTAGAGTTCAAACCTTTTCCCTATTGGATTTCCACAAATATGCTAAGAATTTAATTCCAGGTATTGTAAAAAACTTAGATCCTAACTAGTCTGTAATAGTTCCTTAAACAATAATTGAGAATAAGAAAAAATCATAATTTTAAGGCTTTTCATTTTTGGGGAAAAAAAGCACTGCTTTCACAGTAAAATACTGAAAGAATGCTATACATAATGGTCAAGAGGTAATATGAACGATGCATCAGATAGTACATACCATATGCGGCCCCACGAGAGAATTCAGACAATTTATGTACTGCTGGGAACGGCTACCCAAACTACTACTTTCTTGTGAAGATGACATATTTTTATCACTTTCATTACCACCATGATACTCGACAACAGATTGATCCAAGAAATCAAGCAAGTCACTTCCCTGGCCCACAATGTTTTCTGTCACTGGTTGAGCAATGTGATCTGAAACACTCTCTCCTCCAGTCAAAAGGTCAACCCAGCTGTTTCCAGAAGAACTTGACTGCACCGATGTTGACACATTTTCATGGAATGAAGCACCATTATAGGGATTGGTATCTGAACTAGACAAAAAGGGATTCGTATCCTCTTGAATGCTTTTAGTATGGTCAATTAATGCTGCACCGGGCCCTTCATTATTTAATATCCCTCTCCAAGGAAGAGAAACTCCAAGGACTTCTATCTGTAACAAAATTTACGTAAGAATTATTATCACATTGCAGTTTATATGCTTTGCTTGCATGCCTGCCCGCTTTCATAAATGTGAATTATAAAATAAGAAAGGGAGAAGAAAAGTCTTGTGGTGTAGTCATTTGCAATAGTAAATTCACTAGAGACTTTGCATAATAACTGGAAGAAAATTCTCAATCCTCCTACACCACCGCAGTAAAAAACAAAGGAATATCACGAGTCAAGTTACACAAGTCCAGAAGTTGCTTTTAAGCACTCTACCTCACCCAAAGTCATGGGGCCTCTTCCAGAATCAGCAGGATAAAATGTCAGTGCAACTACTCGGGTGAGGAAGTCCAATTCACCTTCCACTTCCTCAAAATCATACAAAAAAGGAAGGGTGGATGTATCTTGATCATGAAGGCGAGTGCCAGCTCCAGTGACGGCCAAATCCTCTTCACTGATCAGCCCTGGTAAAGGTATCAAGAGGTTTGTCCCATTTACACACTGAGGTATAGAAGCACCCTGTCAACAAGGTCCAATTAAGATTAGAGATCACGGGAGTGACTACTTGGACTATACAAAAAAGATAAAACCTTGTCCTGGGAATAACCTGGTACATGTAGACATCAAAGATAGGAAACACAGTGCAGTTACAAGAGGCAAGCTCTTGAAGCAATGCTTTAATAACAAAATTAAAAAAAGTGGCATCCCTAACCTCAAGCACCAGTTTAAGATTATCCAAATTACGTCCTGTCCTAACATCAATTGTTGATGGATAAGTTGAATCATCTGCACCGTGGGATATTGTGAGAAGAAGCTGGCAAACATGACAAGGCTCGCCAAGATAGATAAAAAGTTCGACCACATCTGCAGACTGTGGACAAACCTGCCAAGAAAATTTAGAGAGTACTTCAGTTGGATAATTAGAAAGTCACAAAGAGACCTCCTCTAATTGGGATCAAAATAAACAATGCAATGAAAAGATAAATTTTAAATACCCAAACTAGGTCTTTTCTCTTGAAACTCAGAAGACTTGATTCGCCACTTGATCTTGGAAACATATTGGCCACTGGCTTAAGAAAGAAGCCAGATGGTTGAGAGGCTACCTGCATTGATCAGCATGTTATGCAGTGATGCAGTCAAAGGCTTCAACAACTAAAATACATGAAATTATTTATTAAAAAAAAAAAATCAGTTGTTCGTTTATAAGAAAACTTTGTACGTAACAAGCAAAAATAAAAGGGAAAAAAAAAAGACACTGAGAAAACAAGAGCAACATTGAACAAGTTTACTCAATTTCACCCTTGCAGGTGAATAAAAATCCAGAACAGTAAGACAGCAGAGAAATAAGAAGTCAAAATAGGAATAATGACGTTAAAAATCCCTAGACACTCAAACGAAGAAGAAAAGTACAAAAATGGAAACAAAAGAGTAGGACAAGGACCCTGATTAATTTAGAGAAATCCAAGCACGACGTACATTTAGAGGACATAAAGATATGGATGGAAGATGCTTGAAAAGTCGCATCCCCAGAAACATCTCCAATTGCTTTTGCCGAGAGCTGTCCACAATTGCATTTTTGTATCTTCTCTGCAAGGTGATTTTCATATTCTGAGCTGCAGAAAATTGTTTAAACTTTCCAGAATCTTCATTGAAAATGCTGAGAATTTGGCTATGCATAGCTTTGGAACCGGTATAAAGTGTGGCGTGAATATCACCAGCAAGCAGAAAAAGATCAGCAAGCTGGGATACTGGGGACAAAATTGTTGACCTCTTGAACTCCTCAAATGCCATGTCAAATCTTTTCCAAGGTTTATCTGGACAAGGATGCATCCATGTCGTTGTCCTAGTATTATGATCAATATAATAAACTTTCCCCGTCACTGCATCGGATCTTTTTTCCCATCCCGGTGGCAGAGGAGCAGTGTATCCTCCATGATCATTAACCGACTGATAGCCAAAGGCCAAATTACTATCAAGTGATATTCCCAGCCGCCTACACTGCTCCATGAATACTTGGAGGGCACCAAAGAAACTAGCAGCATTAGTCCTATCTAAAGAATCGGCACAGTTGAAACGTATCACTCCATTTTGACGTGATCGCAAGCAGAAGGCACCTTCTAAGTTATCAGTATGTATGATTTCACCTTTGCAATCTTTAATCCGTTGTCTTGAAGGCAAATAGTCTCCTTCAGATATGCCTATAGATACAGTAGGGGCTTTTAGAAGTTTCCACAACCCTTCAATTGTTTGCTGCTCACCTTTTAGTTTTGTACTTGCATGCCAGTCATAATTTATCAAATGGATTCGAGTATAAGGAAGTTTCCCAGTTGATCTAATATAATTCAGAGATTCCTCAAAGTGTTGAACTAAAATGCACTCTGACTTTCCTTCTCCATTTCTTAACAGGTTGATGCATACAATTGGAACTAAAGCTTTTCTTTTCTGATTCACCCCAACAGCAACATCAAAATTCCGAGCATCATATCTCTTACTTAACCTCTGATAGTATTGTGTGCTTCCTTTGTATGGATCACGATCTGAAACATATATTTCTGCTTCAGCCGCGGTAATCTTTAGTTCTGCACCCCACCAGATAGGAATAGTCCCTCGTCTCCAGATATATGTGTTAAAAGGAATACTCTGACCAGCCTTCTTAGGAACCCATACAAGCTGCTCACACTCAACTTCATTTCCTGTCAGGATTCATACTAGGTATAAGTTTACAAAAACCATACAGTCTGGTGGACAGTTACCATCACTGTCCCTTCATTGGCATGATAACAAGAGTTTAACTTCTTATGCATGGAGGAAGATAGATCAAATAAAAGAGGAATAAAGTTGAGTATCAAGTATATGAATGGAAGTAAGATGTGAAAAAGTTAATTAAAAAAAAGTTTGGACAATGATTCCTTCAGAATGGAAAACAAGTACCCACTTATATTTTTACGAAATATTCCCGAGCTAGTGATAATAGGTTATCTTACCTGTGCTAAAACAAGAATTTAATCCCCTTGCCAGATATCGAGTACCAGGATGCAACCTGCTACGACGAGCAATGAGAGCAACAATCCCTTCTAGTTGCCCTGAGCTTCCAAAGCTTCTACATTCTGCAAACCCCTACATATTAATATAACATAAGAAAGCAGTACGGACACAATAGCTATGACAAATAAAATGCTTCTTAAATGTCATGAGGAAACAAAGAATTTCAATTTAATAGATACTGAATTATAATTGAAATTCCTTTGTAATCAAGTTTCGCTAGGGCACCTGTGAATTGAAAAATAAAAACAAAGATAACGGGGTCAACTGATGGGGAAGAAGCAGCAAGATGACCAAATAAGTATTATTTATAATAATTAAAAAAAAAAAAAAAAAAAAAAAAAAGTGGAAAAAAAAAAAGTGGAAAAAAAATTGACAATCCTAGAAAGCCTGATTTAAATGGATGGGAGAAAAATAGCAAATTCAATAGCCTTGCCCGAGCCAAGAACACTAAAGAGAACATTGGAGGGATTTATAAGAAAGAAAAACAATTACAAAGATAGATTCACAGACATTCAAGAAGTCTGCTAGCTCTCCCAAGTGTTTCCCCCAGTTTCCCACTAAATAATCCATGCCCTTTACTCTCTACCCATCCCCCTTTTATACTAAACTGACTACTAACAAACCTCACTAACTGGTTATGCTACTAACAAACTAACACTTGATCCTAATCCTATCACCTTGAAAACTATATTTTAGAGCCCAATCTATTAAAGCTCCATATGTAGACGTATGCGTATGTGATAACATAGTTTAAGAACTGGCTATAATGAGCACTTAAGTTGAAGAAATCAAGAATAGAGTAAAACCTGCAGAAGAATGACACAGTGCTGTGGCAGTCCAATGCTTATGAAAGGCAACGAAAACCACCCATTCCACACAAATTCTTCATCAGGCTCATCAAAAGGCAAATGACTTGGAAAAGGCCGTGTAATGTCCCTTGTCTCGCAAAAGTAGTGCTTCCCATCAATGTCAAGATCTGTCAATTCTTGAACATTCTTCACTTCGCCTTTCCCCTGGGGTTGAGGATTTTGAAGTGATATCTTGATCCATTGGCTCTCAGTCACCGTATACACACACCCCCCACCAGGCAAATTGGGAACACTGGCAGTTAACTTTGTTGCGACAAGAAGCAACCCAAAGCTTCCAAGAGCAGCATACCCCAATATCGCCCGAGCATAAGTTGTACTCTTACATAGCCACCGCGATCCATTTGTAATGTAATCTAAAGCTTCATTTTCAGACCTAAAAATATCAAACCCAGCCTTTGCATTGTATCGCAGTGCTCCTGTTGTTGGATCGACATATATCACCTGAGTGTCAAGCCTAGCAGCCAAGCTGGTGATGATATACACTTCGCCAGTATCAAGTGTAACAACGACAATGGAGGTATCCCTTGAACCACCAGCTGCGATAAATACGATAAGCCACGTCAAATCTTCAAATCAATCTAATAGTTCATACAAGTAACATAACCAGTCATAGTTAGCTAAGTAGTTGGTCAAAAAGGGAGCCAAAAAAGCAAAGTTCCCTTCAATTTTGAAGTATGAGCAATTTGAATAGCGCATTGGAGTTTTCTTATGAAGACCCCAAAAGGCAGAAACAGCAGCCAACTAATACAAATCGTACTTCAACTTCCACCAAAACTAATTTGTCACACAACAGTTTGAGCCAACAAGGTTTCCATAAATAATGCCCAAAAGAGCACTACCAGCTAAATACAAATCATACCCAAAAAAAAAAAAAAAAAAAGTTTTGTGGTGATTAAAGATGAAAGATTTATAATAAAGAGGTCAGGATCATAAGAATTGGGGACAAAAAATCAATAGTACCAAAATCGAAATCATAAATAAATCCGAGGCATACATATATATATATATATATATATATATATAGTAAACATTCAAATGAATAGCAATTAATATATAAGAAGTTGTTGAATTTCAAAAGTAACAGATCAGGCATAGATAATTTCTGTATCTAGATCACGCTTAATTACGAACAACAATTAACTAAAGAAGAAGAAGAAGCTAACCCGGTGATGCCATCACCGATCCTTAATTAAGGAATTGAATCGTGATTGATTGAACTGCAAATCGCCACCAAATTTTCCGATCACGAATTCAGTCCATCCAAATCCGATATTTAAAAAAAAATTAAAATGCAAAAAAATTGCAGAAAATAAAAAAGAAAAAATTGCCACAGCACAGCAGAAAGCAGATAGGGCTCGTCGTCCACTCTTTTTTTTTTTTTGTTTTTTTGTTTTTTTTTTGTCGCTCAACAATTCTTCGCCACTGTCGTCATTTCATTTGTTGGATTCGAAGGACGAAAAAAGAAAAAAGAAAAAAAGAAAAAAGAAAAAAAGAAAAAAGAAAAAAGAAAAAAGAGAGAGAGAGGAAATATGTCCTTTCACAGACACACCGGCGAGAGCCCAGAGAGGGGTTACAAATTTATTTATTGGTACTTTTTGTTATTTTACCATTAATTATGCTCTTCTTCTTCTTCTTCTTTGCACTCTCAAATTCTGTAAAACTTTTTTTATTTAAAATTTTTGTTTTGAGAATAGAAAAGTACTTTTAATTTTCCTGGTTAAGACACTGGCAATACAATGACTTTGACTTTTCGAGGAGTTTTAATCCGAAGAAATTTTTTTGTTGTTTTTCAGTTGGATTGGATCTTTGCTCAAACGACACCCAATTTCACTACTCTGCTCAATTTTTTGGGCATTCGATGGGCAAAGTAAAATGAGACGTAGGATCTGTTAAACTCATCACCATTAATTTAATTTTTGTCTTTTTTTCTAAAAGTTTTTTGTCTTTTCTGAAAAAGTCAACCAAAATCACTATTTAAACTTACAAATCTTAACTCAAACTCAAACACCAAATGGGCCTGCAGAAAAATGCAAATAGAAAATAATAGCATGTATAGTAGTAAAAATGGGATTTAGAAAAACGAAACAAAAGATAAACATGGTTCTAACGACATGTCGTTTTTACAAAGGATTTCCTACATTTGAGCGAGCGTCGTTTACCCAACTCACAGTAATCATGTCACGAAACATTTTGACGAGGAATAAAATATAAAAATAGAAATTAGTATTAGTTTTATTTCCTAATATTTTATTTGAGTTTCCCAAACTATTTTAGTTTTGGGTGTAGGTTCTATTCAATCCAAACTCAAAAAATTCAATTTTTTATTTTTTTTATAAAAGGTCAACCTTAGATTTACTAATAACAGTTTTTGTAATTCAAACTTTAAAATTACATATACAAATTCAAATGAGATATTTTTTTTTTTTAAATTGCATAGAATTTTGAAGATAAACGAGACAAGCTCCATAATGATTTTTTTTCCCGAACAACTTTCAAGTTTTTACACTTTTTAGTTTCTGTTGGAAAAAATGACTCGAAAACCCACCCTTGTTAGGTGCCATTTTGAAGCTTAATTTTGAGCCTGATCCGCAATATTTGTGATGGATCAATACGGATATGTATTCTCCTTCGTGAGACGTTTGAATTGGTATATTCATATGCTCAAAATAATAAATGGGTGAATGAGAAATTGACACTCAATATGCAACCCTTGAAGTTGGAGAAATAGGAAAGTAGCACATGTGAAACTTAAGTTTGCTTATCCCGCATCGGCTTGTTTTAAATCAAATATTTGGAACATTACACCTCTCACACCATAAACCAGCTTTCGGGATTTCATTTCGATCAAATAGAAAATCACACAAACAAAGAGCCGTGAGATACAAACAAACAAACATAAACATATTTTTTTCCAAAAAAGCAAGAGACAACATGATTAATAGAACAAATGTAGTAAATGATTCTTTTGATTGCTATGCAGCACCAAATGAGAGTATAACCAAACTACATAAACATTAAAGATGAAATGAATGCTCTTGCTCTTTCTTTCTCTCTCTCTCTTTTAAGAAAAACAATACAAAAGAAAATGACGAATATTTACAAAATAAGGCTCTATTACAAAATAAGGCTCTATTACAAAAGATCAACTCTATTTAACCAAAAATCATCCCTCAAGCAAAAGTCACAAGTTAAGTAGTGGTGTTCCAAATAATGATTTTACAAACTCAAAAGATCAATAAAAAGTTCAAAAAGCTGTTTTTTCAACCCTCAAAACTCACAAAAAATGAAACACTTAAACTTGGGAATTTTTCTCAACTAAATGTGTTAATAACCATCTTACCACAAGGTTTAGCATGTGCACAAAAATAGCTCTGGAAATCATTTCTTAATAGTCAAGATAGCAAAAGCTGACTCAAACCGAACATTTTGAAATCACACTCAGATAATTTTGCAAAAATTTTAACCCAAGTTCTAAAATGACAAAAATTAAACTCACGCAACCGAAAATCATGCAGGAATATGCTCACCACCCCCAACCGAAAATCAAGCAGTGTCCTCAATGTCTAAAAATACATGCAATGTGAAGAAGACAAGGAAAGAGAACACCTGGATGATGAAAATAGGAACATAGCCGAGCCTCTTGAAAATATTCCCCAAAACACAAAAACAAACATAAAAACACACAAAAACAAACCGAAAATAAAAGCACACAAAACACACAAAAATAAAAGAAACAAGAAAAACAAAAAAACAAAAATATGATACAAAAAGGTTGGAAGCAAACTACTCATAGTTAGTAAACCAGGGCCTCGAGAGTGATCTCTTAAGTCTGGCTCACTCACTCAATATAGTGTTTCAATATCTGGTCATTGACTCTGAAAACTCTCACAATGCTCGGGTCTTCAACCTCGACAACACCATTGGGAAAGACTGTTTCACCACAAAAAGACCAGTCCACCGCGACCTTAACTTACCTGGGTGGAGATGCAGATGGGAGTCATAAAGATGCACCCTCTAATTTGGCTCGAAGTTCTTCCTCAATATCTGCTTGTCATTAGCCATATTCATTTTGGCTTTATAATTGGAGTTATCATAAATCTTGGAGTTATCATATGCATCATTTCTCAACTCCTCAACTTCCGATAATTGGAGCTTGCGATGTATACCTGCAGCACTGAGATCAAAGTTAAGGGCCTTGATAGTCCAATAAGCCTTATGTTCAAGCTCTACAGGTAAATGATAGGCTTTTCCAAAAACAAGCCTGTAAGGAGACATCCCAAGATGGGACTTGTATGCAGTACGGTATGTCCAAAGAACGTCTAAGAGACGTGAAAACCAATCTTTGCCATTGAGGTTCACCATCTTTTCCAGATACTATTTAATCTCCCTATTCAACAACTCAGCTTGGCCATTTGTCTGTGAATGGTAGGCAGTGGAAACCTTATGAATGACACCGTACTTATGCACGAGAGCCTTAAATGAACGGTTGCAGAAATGAGTTCCTTGATCGATGATGATAGCACGCGGAGTACCAAACCTAGATAATACATTTTCTCTCAAGAACTTCACAATTGTTGCATTATCATTAGTTCGACATGACACGGCTTCAACGCATTCGGAAACGTAATCCACAGCAAGGAGAATGTAGAGGTAACTAGAAGAAGATGGAAATGGTCTCATAAAATCTATCCCCCAACAATTGAATATTTCTATCACAAGAATTGGGTTTAAGGGCATCATATTGTGACGAGACAAAGCACCTAACTTTTGGCACCTCACACAAAAATGAAAAAACTCATTAGTGTCCTTGAACAAAGTGGGTCAATAAAGACCACACTGCAAGATTTTTGCAACAGTCTTCTTCACAGAGAACTGACCACCACAAGCATCGTTGTGGTAAAAGTTAAGAACACTATGAATCTCGTCATTGAGAATGCATCGCCACATGATTTGGTCGGGGCAGTACTTGAATAGGTACGGATCATCCCAATAAAAATTATGCACCTCAACCAAAAATTTACGCTTATCTTGAGCACTTCAATTAGAAGGAAGTTCGCCGGTCACCAAGTAATTGATGATATGAGCATACCAAGGCAGCTTAGTGACCGCGAAAAGATGTTCATCGGGGAAGTCATCTCAAATGGCTAGATCGTCAGCAATCATTAAATTCCAATCGGAACAAGTGGTCTGCCACTACATTTTCAACACCCTTCTTGTCCTTGATGGTCAAGTCAAATTTCTACAAAAAAAAGGATCAACATGATTAATTGCACCTTAGCATCTTTTTTGGAAAGCAAATACTTAAGGGCAGAATGATCTGTGAAGATGGTGATGGGTGAACCGATTAGATATGCACGGAACTTGTCAAGTGTAAACACAACAGCGAATAACTCTTTCTCAGTGGTTGAGTAGTTTATTTGAGTGCTATTCAAAGTTCGGCTTGCGTAATACACTACAAAGTGCTTCCCCTCCCTTATTTGACCAAGGACCGCCCCAACAGCATGGTTACTTGTGTCACACATAATCTTGAATGGTAAGCTCCAATCCGAAGACTGAATGATAGGGGCAAAATTTAACTTCGCCACGAGCATTTGGAAGGCATCCTCACACTTTTGCGTCCACTCAAAAACGACATTATTGGCTAGGAGATTACATAATAGACGAGAAATCACAGAAAAGTTCTATATGACCTTCTATAGAAACTAGCATGCTTGAGAAATGACCGAACTTTTTTCACAGTCTTGGGGGTAGGCAAATTGGAAATGTGCTCAATCTTAGACTGATTGACCTCGATTCCTCTCTCAAAAACAACATGCCTCAATATTATGCCAAATGGTACCATGAAATGACACTTCTCCCAGTTGAGCACGAGACATTTCTCTTCACATCTTGTCAAAATAGCTTTTAAGTTGAGAAGGCACGAGTCGAAGGAGTCGCCGAAGACGATCAAGTCATCGATGAACACTTTCATACATTTCTCTACCATGTCACTGAAAATGCTCATCATTCACCTCTAAAAGGTGGCTGGCGCATTACTCAGTCCAAATGGCATGCGCTGGAAAGCATAAATGCCAAAATGACAGGTAAATGTAGTCTTATCTTGATCTTCCAATGTGATCTCAATATGATAATAACTTGAGTAGCCATCAAGAAAGTAATAGAAAGGATGACCAACCACTCGTTCTAAGATTTGGTCGATGAACGGAAGTGAAAAATGATCCTTACGGGTAGCGGCGTTCAACTTTCAGTAGTCAATGCATATGTGCCAACCAGTCACAGTCCTTGTGGGGACATGAGCCCATTTCTCGTTCTCTACCACTGTCACACCCGATTTCTTGGGCACTACCTGAGTTGGACTAACCCACTTGTTATCAGTGACCAGATAGATGATACTTGCATCTAGAAGCTTCAAGACCTCATTCTTCACAACTTATTTCATCGTCGGGTTCAGTCATCTTTGGGGATCCCTTTGTAGAATAGCCCCATCTTCCAAATTGATGTGATGAGAGCAAATTAAGGGGCTAATACCCTTAATGTCAATAATCGTCCAACTTAATGCATATTTGTGCTCACGCAACATGTCGACTAAGCACTGCTCTTATGATGCATCGAGTTTAGAAGAAATGATGACAGGAAAGGTATCACCAGCTCCCAAGAAGACATGTTTCAGACCCTCATGCAGTTGAGCAAGCTTGAGTGTTGGAGTCTCTTTAGTGGATGGTTTTGGCTTTTCTTTCTCTTGAGGAAGCTCTTCAAAGCGTGGTTGCCAAAACTTGGTTCCTCTGCCTTGTGAGTCTTTGTAAATGGTAGCATTGTTGGCCAACTCACAAGGATCGGAACTCTCAGATTCAAAACTGTGGAGGAGATCATCAAGACCATCGGAATCGCTATGCAGTTGAACCTCCTTTGAGACGAGTGGGTCGATCAGAAATGTTTGGTGACACTCGTCATCATCACGTGGTTACTTTGCAATGTGAAAAAAATTCACCTCCAAAGTCATGTTCCCGAAAGATATCTTCATGAGACCATTTCTACAGTTGATGATAGAATTGGTTGTAGCAATGAAAGGTCTACCGAGGATGATGGGAATCTTGGACTCCATGCTCACCACGGATCGGGTGTCTAGGACAAGGAAATCAATGGGGTAATAGAACTTCTCAACTTGAACCAGAACATCCTCAACTATACTTCGAGGCTTCTTGATCAAATGATCAGCCAGCTGCAAAACCACAAATTTGGACTTAATCTCTTCAAGACCAAGTTGCGAGTAGATAGAGTAAGGTATGAGATTGAAATTCACTCCAAGGTCAAGCAAGGCTTGGCCAAATTCCTGAGTCCCAATTTGGCATGAAATGGTGGGACAACCAGGATCTTTGTACTTGGGCGACGCCTTCTGCTCGATCATCGCGCTCACTTGTTCCGTCAAGAATGCAGTCTTCTTGACGTGGTGCTTCATTTTGACAGTGCACAGATCCTTTAAAACTTTAGCATAAGCCGACACTTGCCTGATCACATGAAGTAAAGGAAGATTAATCTTCACTTGAGTCAAGTGCTCTAAGATCTCACCTTAATTTTCCAGCACTTTCCCAGCATATCGTACAGCTTGGGGAAAAGACACATTTATTGGAAGTTCGGTTGGCTCATTTTGCTTGGTCATGACTTCTTGACCACTTGAAGTGGCGGCCGTTGATGATGGATTATTCAAAATCTTGCCACTACGAATGGTGATGGCATTGACCTCTTTGATGTTTTGATCTTCAAAGTTGCAGGTTTGTGCCATGTGTTGTCCCTTGGGGTTGGACTGAGCTTGGGAGGGAAACTTGCCGCGCTCTTGAACAACCAAGGCACCAGTTAGCTTTGTGATCTAGCTCTTTATTTCTTTGCTTTCTTCCACCATTTTGTGTGAAAAGTGATTCAAACTTTGGTTTGTCTTAATCTGCGCCTCTATGAAAGCTTGTAAGGTATTCTTGAGAAAACTCCTCGGCAGTTCTGCATGGTACTGAGGTGCAGAATACGCCTTTGGTGGTTGTGGTTGTTTCTCCGATTTCCATTATCCACTTGATGGTTGTGTTTGATTGGAATATCTCTAACTGAAGATTGGATGGTTCCTCCAGCCAAGATTGTACGTATTAGAAAAAGGCTTATTGTATGCCCTTAAGGCATTACGTTGCTCCTCGTAAACCCCTCTCATTTTCACTGTAAGCAGGGCAATCCGTAGCTAAATGTTCCACCCTTCCACAAATGAAGCATGGCTCGTGTGACTTAGCCCTTGCGACCATGTGGATTCCTCTACCTTCCTTAGTTTTGAGGGCCTCAATCTGTCGTGTCAAAGACTCGATTTGGGCCTTGAGGTTGTCATTTTCCCTTAGTTGGTAGATTCTAGCAGGTCGGGACCGATTAGTACTGTCAGTAGCACTTGGTCCAGTCCATGTGTGGGCTTTCTCAGTAGCTTGTTGAGATACTTAAAAGCCTCTTCGAGATCCTTCTGGAGAAACTCACCATTGCACATCATCTCCATAAATTGACGCTCTCGGATTGTGAGTCCTTCATAAAAATAACTGACAAGGCGCCAACTCTCATAACCATGGTGGGGACATTGATTCAACAAATCTTTATTGTCCTTCTGGGTAAAGGTCAAAACCTGTCGTTTAAGACCGTTGGTCTTATGGTGTGGGAAATACTTGCTGAAAAACACAGTTGTCATCTCTTCCATGTTCCAATAGTCCTAGGTCGTAGAGAATACAACCAGCTTTTGGCCTTGTCTTTCAGAGAAAAGGGGAAAAACTTTAATCGCACAGAGTCTGCAACCTCATCTCGGCTATGGAAAGTGGCCACCACCTCTTCAAACTCCCAAATATGCACGTACGAATTCTCACTCTCTAACTCGTGAAAGGTTGACAAAAGTTGAATCATACATGCTTGAAATCCAAATTCGGCTTATTGGGGGAAAACATTATGTATGACAGTGTGGCCGTGTGCGTAGGGTGAAGGTAGTCGTTCAACGTCTTTTGCTACACCTCCTCATTTTGCGCCATTGCAAATGGATTTGGAATTGTTAAAGCAGTTGCTAGACCTCCTCGATTTGGAATTGTTAATAACGACAATTAAACCAAAAAAACAACACAAATTGGAAGACCACAATACCAAAGGGAACAACATTAAAATAAATATATATATATATATATATATATATGTGTGGGTTATGTTTGGCAACTAGTTTTGAAAAGGGACTTTTACAATGGGGGTAAACTTACTTTACTTTATTGATAGGGCAAAAAATTATTCACCCTATTCAAATCTAAAGATCAAAAAGGACTAAAGATCACTTAATCAAAATAAGATCTCACACATAGAATAACAAGCACAATACCAGATTAAAACAAAAATTTATTCACCCATAGATTCAAACTAAAGGTCAAAAAGGACTAAAGACCGCTTAATCAAAATAAGAACTCCCACATAGAATACAAGCCCAATACCAGATTTTTAACATGAAAAAAACAACAACAAAATTTTCCTTCCCCTTGGCCCAAAACAACCAGCAATAGATAATAAAAAAAAAAAACAACAACCATGGTGGTTCGCCAGAGAGAGCTCACGAGGCGATGAACCTCCCAATGGTGCGACGGGTTCACAATAGAGGGAAGGGCAAAGTCGAAAATCTAGATTCATCACCGACGATAGAGTTCCACGCTCGCGATATGGTCAACACCGGCGAGCTCGTGATGGGGAGGCTGAGGGCCAATCTCCCATAGGCGCGGATCTGCCTAAAGCCTATACAATCTGCCCTTTGCCGGACCTATGCGACCCACGGTGGCCATCGCCCACAACCCCGGCGACCATCAACATGACAATATCTACCTTCTCCATGGATGACGGCATCTCACAAGGGCACAAACACTCTCCTCTACCTAAAAATCGGTGACGTCCTCTACCACCGCCAACTACTTCTAGTTCGATGCAGCGGCATTCGGAATGACGTCAAAAGCGGTGCCGCCGCTGACGACCATGGCCGGCATAGTTGAGCTAAGAACGCATTCGGAATGGCATCAAAGGCGGTGGTGCCGCCGACAACCATGGCCGGCATAGTTGAGCTGAGAACGCGTTCGGAATATGATGCAGGAGCATACTTGAACTTGGGAGGCGATCTACGTGGCTTAGGCCTAAAGAAGTACTTAAGCCCGTCAATTAGGTGTGCCTATGAATTAGTAAGGGACTCCTTAAAGTAAGGGCATAAATATATAGTGCTTGAGGTGTATTCTCGAGTCTAGTAGTGGGTGGTGTTTAAAGGAGTTGATTACGCCTCTCACATAAGTTATAACTTTTGGGATGAATGGTTGCGTCACTCCTATATTAGTTGGTATTAGAACAGGAGGTCCAAATTTCAAATCTCCATGAGTGTGTCCTGGAAAGGGCATTTTTCTAAGGAGGGAGAATGATGCAGGAGCATATTTGAACTTGGGAGGTGACCTATGTGGCTTGGACCTCAAAGAAGTGCCTGAGCCCGTCCGTTAGGTGCGCAAACGAATGGTGCTTATGGTGGATTCCCGAGTCTTGAGGTGACAATTTTCTAAGGAGGGAGAATGATGAAGGATCATACTTAAGCTTAGTAGGCGACCTATGTGACTTGGGCCTCAAAGAAGTGTGTGAGCCCGTCCGTTAGGTGTGCCTACGTAAAGGACTCTTCGAAGTAAGGGCCAAAATGGATAATGCTTAGGGTATATTCCCGAGTCTGGTAGTAGGTGATGTTTAAAGGAGTTAATTACGCTTTCTCATCAATTGTAACTTTTGGGATAAATGGTTGCGTCATTCTTACATCAATGATGTCAAAAGCGGCATCGCCGCTGACGACCATGGCCTACATAGTTGAACTGAGAATTGTGATTTCTTTTTTTATTTTTTTTTCCTTAAGAAAATTTTTCCTATTATTTTTAGGTGTGATCCCCTATTATAATCTCATAATAGTTTTGGTGTATAGTTTTAATCTAAACGGTTGAAAGACAATCCAATGCTTGACAATTTTACTCCATGGATAAGGCAAAAAAGATTTACGTCATTGTAGATTTACCCATTTTGAAATGATGTTTTCGGAAAAAAAAAAAAAAAAGGGAATTCTACAATGGGGTAAAGATATTATACCTCATTGATAGAGTACAAGTTTTCAACCATTGGATTGTTTTTAAATAGTTTGTATGCTGTGATTACACAAAAAACAATATAAGCCCAGTTATTTTGATCACAATCAACTTTAAGCATTCAAAAAAAAAAAGGAAAACTTTCCTGGAAAAAATTAAAAAAGAACAAGTCGGAAAGGACGTCGGTGGCAGCACTGTCGCTCCTGACGCCACCCGGACACCACCCGAACGCCACCCATTCTAACGAGTCGAAGGACGAAGCTTTCTGCCACCACCTTTGCTCCCCATGTTCATTGCCGGAGAAGATCTTGAGACCCAACTCATCGCCGTGCCACCCCCCTTCCTGGTGCGATCCTCGATTTGGGTTTAACCCCCCCCCCCCCTGGTGTGATCTCCGCTCTGTTTCACCACCCCCACCCCCCACGAGCCCCGGTTTTGCCCCTCCCCCCCAGCGATCTGGGCCTCCCTGTGCCCCCCCCGCCCCCCCCCCCCCAAATCAAAGTTTGCCCCCCCCACCTCCGGCAATCGTCGATTTGGGACTTCCGGTGATGCTCCACGACAACCGCTCCTTAGACCCATAACCACGACAAGCCTCGATCTTTGCCGCCGTCCTCGCATGAATTTGCTTGTTTTCCAATGTCGCCGGCAATGAACCCATCCACCACTCTTCCCCAACGTCGATTCGAATCCACCCAAAGTGGAGTTGATGTCGGAGTTACGGCCCATAGCTTGGAAGGGATTGCACGGATCATGACCACTAGGTCGGCGTCGATCTTCCATTTGAGACCTACATCGCACTGTTATTCACGTCGGAGATTTGTATGTATCGAAGACGGAGAAGGAGAAAAAAAAAGTCTCATTTTCCATCTCCGATACACACAAATCTCCGGCGTTCCTCTTCTTCGTCTCTGATACACACATATCTTCGGCGTGAACAACAACACGACGTGGGTCTCAAACGGAAGATCGGCACCGACCTAGTGGTCACGATCTGTGCAATCCCTTCCAAGCTATGGGCTGGAACTCCGACATCAACTTCATGCTGGGTGGGTTCATATTGGCGTTGGGGAAGAATAGTGGATGGGTTCGTTGCTGGCGACCATGGAAAACAAGCAAATTCGCGCTCGGTCGGCGGTGGAGATCTGGGCTCGTCGTGGCTATGGGTTTGACGAGTGGTAGTCGTGGAGCGTCACCGGAAGTCCCAAATCGGGGATCGCGGGGTGGGGGGGGTGGCGAACAGAACGGTGGTCGCATCGGGGGGAGGGGGTGGCGAAACAGAACGGTGATCGCATCGGGGGGAGAGGGTGGCAAAACAGAACGGTGATTGCACTGGGGGGAGGGGCGGAACCCAAATTGGGGGTTCACGCCGGGAGGGAGGGTGGGGGGGCAAGGCAATGAGTTGGGTCTCAAGACCTTCTTCTCCGATGACGAACATAGAGTGCAAAGGTGGTGGCGGAAAGCTCCATCCTCCGATGACTCGTTAGAGTGGGCGACGTTCTGGTGGTGTCAGAAACGGCGGTGCTACAACCCACGTCCTTTCCAACTTGTTCTTTTTTTTTTTTTTTTTTGTCCTTTTTAAATACTTAATGTTGATTGTGATCAGATGTAACTGGGATTTTAATGTTTTTTTGTGTAATTACAACATCCAAACCATTTAAAATCAATCTAATGGTTAAAATTTTTTACTCTATTGATGAGATAAATAGTTTTACTCCATTGCAGAATTTCCAGAAAAAAACAAAAAAAGAATGCAATACGAATTTCCATGAAATAAAATGGTGTCCCATGAACACCACACACAACCAATTTTTAAAAGATGGTGAGAAAGAAACTAAAAAGAAAAAAAAAATCGTGGGGAGAGGATGAAATTAAAAGCAACTTTGAGGGCCAATATAGGAAATTGGAATTCCAGAGAAGCAAGAAGTACAGAGAGGGTCCCACAAGAGTAACGAGAGGCAAAGAGGAGCTCAACAATATCAAGCTAAGTGCTCCAACAAGCCACACGATTTGCCTCGTCATCTTCATTATTCGTTTTCATTGGACAGTCCTCAGAAACTTCCAAAATCCATTTTCGATTTTCAGATAGTTCAGCTGTTTAAAAATGTACCATTTTTTTGACCCCATTCCGGCTCTGTAGCTTGCATCTTAAGAGCCCATTTGATTTAAGGAACGAAAATCTTTTTTGCTTGTGTGTTATTCTTACGATTTGAAGTTTTTTTTAGTTTAAGTAGAATAAGAGTTTAGTGAGTTATTTGTGTCTGGGGAGTGTTTGAATTAATTGTTCAGTTTGATATTATGACAATGTTGCCAGTTTGCTCAGCAACTCCAAGCTGTTCTTCTCATTCTCAGGTCAGATTCCATTCCATTTCATTTGGTTTTTTTTTTTTTTTTTTTTTTTTTTTCGCTTCTAATCTTCTAGTTATCCAATAAGCTTTGCTTACCCTTTGTTTAATTATCAACATTCTTAATTTTTAATGTAGGATTTTATCTTTTAGTCAGTTAACTATGTGGGTTTTGTCTTGTGAAGTTGCTTGTTATTTAAATTAGTTTTTTTTCCCCCTCTGTTTTTGACACCTTAGACTTCAAGTAAGGAAAAAAAAAAATTAGAAGTTTTCCTTTAATTTGGTTTATCCATTTCTTTACCTTGGATTTGAAGTAGTAAACAAATTAAGTTTAAAGGAGCCAACTAAAAGAAAGAGACCGTTTACTGCATAGAAGCTGAAAATGTTAAACGACACCACTAATGTAATGTGATTGTATAGCATCTCTGTGGATATACTTGTGGAACTTTATTGATTTTGTTAGAGAGCTTGAATTTCACAGATATCCGTCCATGGAGGGTTGCGTCCCTTTGCCTCATTCCAGAAGGAAATTGAGGCCAGATGCATGTTTCAATATCGGGTCTTTGGATTGTCAAATGGAGTGAACTTCCAAAGAGATTTCTTCAGATCACATGCTACAAAAGCTTTCTACTCTAATTTTGTGAAGGGCACAGAAAAATCAGTCTCTGCGAATTTCATTACCGAAAATTCCTGCCAAAATGAGTCAGACCATCTTAAATGCGAGCATTCCAATGTGTGGAGCTCTTCAACAGACGATGTATATCTGAAGTATATTGAAAACTCGGACCTATCTGCAACAGAGAATGGAGTGGTGGATTTTACTGACAACTTGAATGAGAATGCAAATGTTTTATCTGGCTCTGTACAACCTGAAGCCATATCATCTGTTGATTTAACCCCGGAACCATCCACCTCATCGATTCCATCTATCTCCCTGGATGTGGGTGTTGATTCGTTATCTGGTGCAAAATCCAGTTTCGAGGAGTTCGTAGCTGGAGTTAGTAGTACTTTCAACGATTCAATAAGCAAAGGACAAAATGCTGTCAAAAGCTCACTTGACACAATCAATTCATCAATATCATCCATCATTAAAGGTACTAATGATGCGGTGGATGGGGCTGTTGGTAAAGTGTTTTCAACTTTCGATAAAACCGGAGAGTTAGCTGGTAATAAAGTGACAAACTTTTCGAGTGACCTGAAGGAAACCGCAAGTAACGCAGCCGTCATTGTCGTTGATGGGTTGAGACGTACAATTGTTGCAGTGGAGGATTCTTTAACAAATGGCACTTCCTTTGTTATATATTCCTATCAGTCTGCCAAAGAATCGCTTCCTCCCGAGATAAGGGATGCACTTAATTTATCTGAAGAGAAAGCAAATCAAATCATCAGTCCCGCTAAATTTGCTTTACAGAAGGTAATTAGACACATCAGTACATGTTTTCCTTAATTGTGTACTTTTTATATAATCTGAATACGTGGTCTCCCCACGAATTTGCAGGTCTATATTGCTATTGAGGGGTTAGAGGAAAGTCTTGGCTTGGACCTGAATGATCCAATTGTTCCAATTGTTCTTTTCCTTGGCACCTCTGCCACTTTATGGTATGAAAGTCTGTTTTTTCTTAGAATGCTTTATTTTTATTTTTATATTTTCTCTTTTCTTGTTTACTATGAAAATGGATTAGTCTATTGCATGAGAAATTTATATTTCTTATCAGATTTGGTACAGGGTCTTCTATTGGGTTTTGACATACAGCGGTTATGCGGGAGATTTATCTCCTCAATTGACTCTGGAGATCTTGACAGGGAAGGAGGATGCTCTACTCATTGATATCCGGCCCGAGGCAAGAGACAATCCTTTTGGCTTAGTAGTTACTTCTTTGTAGACTACATTTTTAAGAATTCTGAAGTCTCCAAGTGAAATTCTACCTCATCATTCTTTTGAAGTCTTGTTTATAGGAGATGGAAAAGAATACCTTTTGAAAATTTTCTCTTCCATGGATTTTAATTGGGATATTTTCTTTTGTGAAGGTTTTGAGAGAAAGAGATGGCATTCCTGATCTCCGACGGGCAGCTCGGTATCGCTATGCAAGTGTAACTATTCCTGAGGTTGGTTAACATCTTAAGTTGCTATTATATAAAAACTGATTCCAATTCTGTATTTGTTACGCTGAGGACCTTATGATTGTTATGGTAACATACCTGAACATGCCAGTTACATTGCTACTGAATTGACGATATATTAAAGCCCTGAAAATGAATACTGCTAAACCTTGATACCAGACTTCTTCTATGGTCTTTTTATGACTTTTCAGGTTGATGGGTCTCAACGGAAGTTGTTCAAGAATGGGCGAGACCTTGAAGACGCGTTGACTGCTGCTGTCATACGGAACTTGAAGATTGTCCAGGTGAGGATTAAGGAGCTTTATACCTTTCATAGATAACAACCCAACTCATTTTAAATTTATCAGTGCAGCAACAATTGAACCCTAGAAATATAAAATGTTGTAAGCATGGCATCTCGTTGACCAGGTCTTTCATCTATTTTTTTGGTCACAATTATCATGAGGTGTGTATAATTGCTGAATGACTGTAAAAGGCAGCTACGGAATCTTTTGGATAGAGTTTGTGAAATAAATGGTCGTGAATGTATAATGGTTAGATATGGTTACTTTACCAATCTTTGACTTTCCACGGTTGGGATCTGGCCTGAATAACGATGTTGGTGCTATTTTCTACTATTTGTAGGACAGATCCAAGGTTCTAGTTCTTGATGCTGATGGTTCTCGTTCCAAAGGAATTGCAAGATCCTTGCAAAAGCTCGGGGTTAAGGTAAGTGTTCTTAACTCGGATATAAGGCGACCCTAGATGGTTGTGTGTATTGCTTGTGAACTAGAATTTTGAGCTTTGACAAATCGAATTGCTAGTTTTAGCTTCAAATTCAAATTGAATAAAGTGACAATAAATGTTGGAATAGAAGGATTTTTTTTTTTTTTTTTCTATTTTATAACCTGAATAACTACAAAGCCATCCACTTATAGGCTAAAGTTATTGGTTATCTTCAATTGCAAAAGAACATGCAAGAATTGATTATGTCGTGGTGTAATACATGACAGCAACCTTACTTGGTCCAAGGTGGCTTCCGGTCTTGGGTGAAAGAGGGGCTTCGCATTAAGGAACTCAAACCTGAGACAAAGCGCTTACCATACTCAATGAGGTATCTAATTTAAATCTTTACTAACATTGTTAAATGGATTTGTTTTATCACTTGATGCTCATGCTAAACTTGCATATTTCAGGATGCTGAAGCGATCCTAGAGGATATTAAGCCTTCTCCAATGCAAGTTCTTGGGTTTGGTGTGGTAAGCTTCATGTGTTTATACAGTGCCTTGCTTATTACTTCCAACATGATTAATTGTGACTTTAATTGGTTTACCCTCTTTACTTAAAAATATCTTTTTCCAGATTAATTAAACTCCGTGACAGACTAAATGCAACCCGGGTGGGGTGATGAATTTTGTATTGAGAATGTAATTTCTATGCAACTTAGCTAATAAAAGTTACGATCTCATCTGCAGGGTTTGATTGCGGCGTCATATGCACTTCTAGGTGTGTACATTTTTCTTTAGCTATACGTTCTATGAATTTATCTTTTATTTTTCAAATGACTTATATGCTGTGTGTATATTTCTAAAAACGTTTTCGGTTTAGCCTCTCGTTTCTGACCAAGCGTTGTATCTTTGATTCCAGAATGGGAGACGACACTCCAATACATCGGCGTTATTGGCCTCGGTCAGGTATGTTCATATTTATTTTCTGTCTCAGTTTCTGGCCTCACTCCTTTCCTTTTCTTTGTTTACTGCTTCTCCTGAATCTTTGCCCTTTCTATTCTTCATATCTCCTTGCTTGCATTAACTTAAAACTTCGTTTATGTACTTCTTTCTGCATTGGTTATATATCTTTCAACTTTGGGCCTTTTCCTCATTGCTTGTGCATTGTAATAACTGTAGACCGTAGTTCGACGTGTTGCTTCTTATGAGAAAGCTGATGATTTCAAACAAGATGTGAGGTAAAAAAAAAATTCTTCCTTGGATTCTCACTGAAGATTTTTTTACTACTTCCAGTTTTTGTTTAATGCCTGCATTCTTATATGCAATCCGAGTATTCATGAAAGCGGCTGTTGTTATGATGCTCCCCAGCCGATTGCTTGCTCCTGCTAGACTTGGAGCTCAGGCATTTTCATGGGCAGCTGGAAAATTGGAGTCGAACCGCATTGGACTGCCAACATCTCCATCATCCTCGGATGTTCAAAACCGGGTTCTCCAGGCTGCCGCGAAGCATGAATCGCAAGCCAGCTGACGCTGAAGGTTTAGCCGACAATCTTCCGAATCAACGATTTCTGTAAGCGAGAATGTAGATCTCTCTGAGCTTAGAGGCTTCAAAATTTTCTTGCTGCAACAACACTTCCACTGTGTTCTGACTTGATAACTGGATAAGCCTTATAAACTGTAACATAACCAGTATATATCACAAATAACCTTTTGGGGTGAAAAAAACGCAACTGTTATGTACTTCTAATCAAGTATAAACCTGAGCTCTAGATATTCCCCCCCCCCCCCCCCCCCCCCCACCCCACCCCCCCCCCCCCCCCCCCCCCCCCCCCGAGTATTGACACACACAGAATTCAAAAGGGTGATATCAAGTAACCATTGATTGAGATCGACTTCCTTCTCAAGTATACATCTTACAATGATGATCGAAATCTTCCATCAAATACAGAACTATGAAGAGAATATAACTCCTATAGTCCTAGGCCTACTACATGTGGAAAAAAAAAAAAAAAAAAAAACTCAGTTACTAGACGTGAATTGGGGTGAAACATGAGAAAGTCGTGTGGTATAACCTAATCTGGGTCACTAGCATCCATCTGAACACAAAAGTTTAAGGTTGATTTCTGGTTTAGGAACCCCAAAAGCACTCTCAATTCTTAACCTTTTTTAAAAATAATCACAAGCTTATGAAAGTGCTTTTTCAAAAGATACCTACAAAACCACAATCTAAAACGGTCCCTCATTTTAGATGAATTCCAAGCCTTTCCTTTTCCACGTGGATGATTCTAGAAATGATTCATTCCTTTTCAGCAATTACCACAAAAACATCCTTCACTGACCACCTTTGTCTGTTGCTTTTTGACGGGGGATTGATGACAGCTCTCTCAGCAGTAGCCAACCGGTAACCGATCACATCTCTCTCCTCTGTCGGGCTCGTAGTATTATTTCGTAAAAACTCAATTCCTCACCTTCACGGAGATAGAGATCCGCTTGTCTTATTTGTAACTTCATTTCCCTGAAGAAAAACAAGGCGACAAAATTCTGAGAACTCATTTAATGTACTGGAAAAAATGAGTCGAGTTCACCAAACAATCACAGCAATGCATGAAAAATAACAGATATATTCACACTAACTGGGTGGAGGGGCAATGATGCTTATGATGCTAGTCTTTTGGCTCTTTTTCTAATAATTAATAAAGTAGAAAACTCTAATTCTTTTTGCATAAAGCCCTTGGGAAGACATTTTCATGTATAGCATGTGTACAATTTTGCAGAGACGAGTAACAGTTAATTTCTCTTTCACCTTCTCCTATTGCTGTCTAGATAATTGCACTAAATCTAATAACCAATTGTTAATCAAAGAAAGAGTACCTCCTCTGCAAAGAGCTCTTCCAACACATCGTTTATTTGCCGATCTTCTGCAACCATGGCTAATGCCATGCTGACGAGCTCATTTGATAGCACATAATCACTGATCTTTGACATGGCTAATAGATTTTTTGTCCTTGGATCCAGAATTTCACTAATTATAACTGACTTGTCAGAAGCCTGCTGCATCTCACCAATCCAAGAGCCTTGTGAGAAGCTTCCTCTCTGAACTTGTGTTACCATCGGCATTCTCTTGGCCTACAAAACCAAAAAGCCTTGGAGATATAATATAACAAAGCCCCGGCGACGAGCAGTTCTTGATAAAAAGAACATCTCAAATCAGGATAAAGATGTAACTTAGACACGTGACCTGGAATTGCTAACAAAATCTCTAGAGATGAAAATGTTCAAAGAATTAGACTGTTAAACAATTACCAACACACGCACCTGAATATCACGAATCAACAGTAATGTGGCAAGAGATCTCGAATCCGCTTGAATGGCTGAGTCTTTCCACAGATTCATCAGCCAAAATTAGAATCTGTTGAGATGAACAGTCAGATTAGAACGTCTGACCTTGAAGTGTCAAGGATGATATCTTCCGAGTACACTATACAAGTCTCATCAACGGCAGTTAATATTTTCCCCTGATTTACGATGTTGTGTACTTCATGATAGTCATTCATCTGTCGCAGGTGGATGGCAAATAATGTCAAGCCTCCAAAAAGGAAGATGTGGAATTCTCGCTTAAATTTAGTGACAAGTGTACAAAAAATGCACTTTGTTCCTATAGTTTAGTAGATAATTTAAGTTTTAATTGAGTATTCTATAATATTAATTCATAATATTTTCTTTAGAAATATTTAATATTCTATTTATTTTGGTTTATTTTATTTGTTTTCCTTCCTCTTCATTTTCCTCTCTTTTTCTTTCTTTCTTTTCCTTCCTTTTCTTCCGCGGCAGCTTTCTCCCGTGTGCGTGAAACCTGCCAACTCAGGGCTTTTGGGCCAAGATTTCTCCCACCAGCCCGCGTGATCTCAAGCCCGCGTGACCTTTAGGTTTGCACTTCTCAAGCCCGTGATTCCATCCTTCTCCAGCAAGGCATGCAGGCATATCTCCTCCCAGCTGGCCGCGAGTCTCCAGCTGTTTACTAGCTGGGTGGCAGATTTTTGGGACGGATTTCTCTCTCCTAGCTCTTGGATATCATACCTATTTAAGATTGAGCCTTGCAGCAAGCATGGACGTTTTTTTTTTTTTTTCATTGATTTTCGGCTTAGTTTTTAGAGTGTTTTCTTGTGTTTTTCTTTCCTTGCATTTTCATCTCATGTTTCTTTTTAGAATTTTGTGAGATGAATTGTAAGCTAGGCTAAACATTTTGGTGAGGCTAGTGATGATCTCATGTGTGAAGTAATCCAATTTAAGTTTGATTTATTTTGATTGTAAAAATTATATGTTTTAGTATATTGAATTTCTTCATTCATTTTTCTATTCAAAATATTTTGTACCCTTTTATATAATTCAGTCATGATTTGTTTATGTATTAGTGTCATATTCTGTTTTGACAAAGATTTTCTTATAAGTTGTCTTTTACTGTAATTTGCTAAAAACAATACTTTGTCGATTTTGGATAACTTGTAATGATGAATTCGTTTGGTTTCAACATAGATATTTAATCCACCGAAACACTTTTGTTATTTTTTGTTAAATCTTTAATTCCATATTTTGCCGGTTGTTCGTTTGGGATGTGAAACGTGCAGTTAAGTCAGAAATCAAATATTGGATTCAAATTGGAGAATGAAATATGAAGGATTTACGACGCCTTGCCTCATTATTATTGAATTTTTCTCTACCTAAATCTTATCTTTTTCATATTTTTTATTTCTCTATTACAAAAATTCACCAAAAATTATCTTTTTATTATTTTATTTCCTTGTCTTTTAAGTTTATCTCTAACAAATTATTTGTTTTTGTTTTCACCTCCCTATGGATACGACCGCCCGATCTGTACTACAATTGACCGCTTTGCAAGTGTATCTTTGGACGTTAATCAGTTAGCTAGGAATTTTAGGCATTGTGTTAGTACATTTTTGGTACAATTTAATTAGAAGAATCTGGCATTATGTTACCAGATTCCACTGTTTATTTTCTTTCGTAGTTTAGTAGAGTTTTTTCCTCTGTTAGCATGATTTGGTCCGAGTCTTATGTCTTGTACATTGCAGCCAACTCTTGTGTATAGTACATTGTACCTTTCATTCTAGAGATGAAACTAAGAATCAGAGCAATGTCTCTCTCAGAAAGTTACGTGGTATTAGAGCCCTACCTCTGAAAACTATAATCCTCTCTCGGACACTGAATACAGCATGGCTATATGAGAGACAAAGCTCACATCAGAAGTGACCTCCAATCCAGAAATGGCACCAGACTACAAAACAGTCATGGAGGATCAAATGGCACTTTCCCTTCTCATCACATGGTCACAAACTCAATGGACATAAATTTTCTCCAATGGTCCCAGTCTGTGATGATGTTTAATCTTAGGAAAGGCATATATGATTATCTCACTGGTGAAGTTACCATTCCAGAGGAAGATGATCCGAAATTCATGTGAGAGACCGAGAATCACATGGTGATGTCATGACTGATTAATTCCATGACAAACGACATAGGTGAGAATTTTCTCTTGTAACGGGACTACAAAGGAAATCTGGGATTGTTAGCAAGGGAGATGTAATCAAGTTCTGAAAATACTTAAGAACATTTGAAATTGAAGCCATATTACATGATCTACGCCAGAGATCTCACGGTCACTCAATATTTCAACACTCTCACTCGTTATTGGCAACATCTTAATATGTTCGAAATCTACACATGGAAGTGCCCTGAAGACACAGCTTTATACAAGAAAATTGAGGAGTAGAAACGAACGTTCAAATTTCTTCTTGGCCTCACAAAAATCTAGACGAAGTTAGAGGAAGAGTGATGGGGACTAAGCCTCTTCTAAGTATCAGAGAGGCATTCTTAGAAGTTCGTCATGAGGAAAGTAGGAAGAAGTTGATGATGGGACCTCAAAACTCTACTCCAACACTTGAAGGATCTGCCCTTGCAGCCCGAGGAGCACCGTCAAACAACAACAATGAAAATCGACAGAGAAAAGAGAGACCTTGGTGTGACTACTCTGCCACAAACTAGGACACCTTAGAGAAAATGGAAAATTCATGACAAACCTGCTAATTGGAAGCCAACACGTCCAGCAAATGACAGAGAGAACCGTGCTCATGTTATTGCCACCATAGATGACAATCTTGCCCCAACTGAGACAAGTCCTTTCACCAAAGAGCAACTCGAGGTCCGGCAAAAACTCTTCAGTCAAAACTGTCCATCGCAGTCAAGTACTTCTGTCTTCGGAAATGGCATGTTAGCACAAAAAGGTAATTTTTCAAAAGCCCTTATAGTTAATAAAAGGCAGTCAAGTCCGTGGATCATTGATCTGGAGCATCAGATCACATGACTAGAGACGCAACCATCTTTCACCAGTACAACCTGTGTAATGAGAATTATACAGTCCGAATAGCTTATGGATCCCTATCTAAAGTTGAGGGAACAAGTTTAATCAAGATTGCAAAGGACCAAACTCTAAACTATGTCCTTCATGTCCTTATTGGACTGTAATTTGCTCTATCAGTAAATTAACTCGTGATCTTAATTATGTAACTAAGTTTTTCTCTAACTTGTGTGAATTTCAGGAATTGGATTCGGGGAGGAAGATTGGCAGTGATGAGATGTGTTTGGACTCTATCTTCTCAAAGACGATACCCCTCTAAGTAGACAAGCTCAAAATGCAAGTTGCGTGTCTTTCAAGAGTCGGTCAGTTTTAAATTCTTGTGTCAATAAAGATAGTGAGGATATGTTATGGCACTAGCGTCTTGGTCATCCGAATTTCATGTATTTGGAAAAACTATTTCCTTTTTTGTTTATCAATAAAAGTTTGAAGTTTTTCAGTTGTGAAATCTACCAATTGTCCAAACGTACTCGTAGCAGCTATCCTACTTCCATATAAACCATCTCGTCCATTTACCATGATTCACAGTGATGTGTGGTGGTTCAAGAGTGAAAAATATATCAGGAAAACGATGGTTTGTATTGTTTGTTGATGATCATACTCGATTGACCTGGATATTCCTTATGAAAGAAAAGTCTGAAGTTGGTCAAATTTTCAAAATTTCAATTATATGATACAAACTCAATTTTAGAACAAAATCCTGATAATGCCAAAGAATACTTCAAATATGTCCTTGGTACTTACCTCTTGAGTTAGGGAATAGTTCACTTAAGTTCCTGTGTTGACACTCCTCAACAAAATGGGGTTGCAGAAAGAAAAAATACACTTGTTAGAGGTAGCTCGGTCCCTCATGTTTTCCACTCACGTTCCAAAACATTTCTGGGGTGAAGCAGTCCTTACAGCTACATATATCATCAATAGAATGCCCTCCAGAATTCTCAAATTCCAAACTCCGTGTCAAGTCCTTCTTTAGAACTTTCCACATACCAAAATCATCTCTTCATTAGACCTTAAAATATTCAGGTGATCAGCATTTGTTCATATACATCGGCAACATCGTAGCAAATTGGACCCTTAATCCATCAAATGTATATTTCTCGGGTACTCCTCAAACCAAAAGGGTTATAAGTGCTATTCTCCCAACACCCAAAAGAAATACAACTCAATGGATGTGGCATTCTTCGAACACCAATCCTACCACCCCAAAATCTAAAATTCAGGTGGAGAACATAAGGGAATATCAGCTTTGGAACACTCTTCATGACATTGAACCTCATCTTGATCGTTCACCTCAACCTATTTCATAGCCAAACGAGAACTCCTCACCATTGTCCCATCCTATTACACAGTCAAATGTCATTCAACCAGAGATATTAATCATACACTTCAAAACTCGATCCTTAAACAACCCGAGAATCATCCTCCTGCAAGCCCACTTCAATCTCCAGTCCGTAATCCTCAATCTCTAGTCCATAATCACTCTAAAACACCACAAATTGCAAACAAAGAGCTTCGTGTCTACACTACGAGGAAAGGCCTGAGAGAGAGATAGAGCACCCAACACTTCTCTCACACATGACCAAGAATCTGAGCCAGTCCAAAACTTGCTCAAATTCACTCAAGTAAGGGAACTTCTGATCTTGAGAATGCTACACCTATTATTGATGATTCAAATATTCCAATTGCTCTGAAAAAGGTGTTAGATCATGCACAAATCATCCTATCTGCAAATTTGTTTCGTATGAAGAATTGTCACCATTATACCATGCATTTGTTTCGGCTCTTGATAGTGTACAGGTCCGTAACTCTATTCAAGAGGCTCTCAAGAATCCATAATGGAGAAAGGCAGTCAGTGAGGAAATTAAAGCTTTGGAGAAAAATGACACGGGCAATCTCAGATCTTCCCCCTGGAAAGAAGCCAGTTGCCTGTAAGTGGATTTTCACTATCAAACATAAGGCTGACGAAGTATTGAGAGGCTAAAAGCTCGTCTTGTTGCTAAGGGATTTACTCAGTCTTACGGAATAGATTACGAAGAAACATTTGCTCCAATGGCCAAGATCAATACTATCAAAGTCCTTCTTTCCTCGCAGCAAACCTAGATTGGCCATTACATCAACTAGATGTCAAGAATGCGTTCTTGAATGGTGATCTGGAAGAAGAGGTGTATATAGAGATACCACCGGGACTGGAAAATTCTTTCAACAACAGCAAGGTGTGCAAGCTTAGAAAATCTCTAAACGGACTCAAGCAATCTCCCCATGCATGGTTCGACAAGTTTGCAAAGTCAGTGGTTAGGATGGGATACACTCAATGTCAGGCATATCACATTATGTTTGTGAAGTTTTCTCCAGAAAGGAAGATAGCGGTACCGATTGTGTATGTTGATGACATCATTTGATAGGTAACTATGAGGAGGAGCTATTGAGAATGAAGAAACTTTTAGACAAGGATTTGAAATCAAAGTCCTTGGTTATCTCATATGTGGTAAATGAGAGAAAAGTTGTATCTTTCTATTCACAATTACAGGGCTTATATACACGAGATTACAATAAGAAAGGGAAACTAAAATATCAAAGAAAAGGGAAACTAACTTAGCTAAATCAGGAAACCCTATATTCAGTAACAACTATATCAAAATCACATTCCTGATTTCTAGAAAGTGATTATTTACAGTTTGACCGACCACCACCAATCAAGGGATCTAATTCATATTTTCCCACACTCCCCCTCAAGCTGGTGAATAGATATCAGTCATTCCCAGCTTGAAAATCAGATCCTGAAACGCCGAACTGTTGAGCCCCTTTGTAAGAACATCTGCCAGTTGACCTCCTGTGGGAACATATGGTGTACAAATTAATCCACTCTCTAATTTCTCCTTGATAAAATGTCTGTCTATCTCAATGTGCTTAGTTCGGTCATGTTGCACAGGATTATGTGCAATGTTGATTGCCGATTTATTGTCACAGTAGAGTCTCATTGGTCCACTCCATCTAATCTTCAAGTCTTCCAGTATAATCTTTATCCATAACAGCTCACACACACCCTGTGCCATTGCTCTAAACTCCGCTTCTGCACTAGACCTGGCTACAACATTTTGCTTTTTGCTTCGCCATGTTACCAAATTTCCTCCAAGGAAAGTACAGTAACCCGAAGTTGACCTACGATCCACTGGAGACCCTGCATAATCTGCATCTGTATAGGCTTCAAGGACTAGCTCGGAATTTCTCTTGTACATTATTCCCTTCCCTGGATTAGCTTTCAAGTAGTGAAGTACACGGTAGGCAGCCTGAAGATGAACTTCTCTTGGATCGTGCATAAATTGGCTGATGACACTCACCGAGTATGCAATATCCGGCCGAGTATGAGAAAGATAGATAAGCTTTCCAACTAATCTCTGATACATCTCTTTATCTACTGTCTGTTCTTCAATAGCCTCTCCAAGTCTATGATTTGGCTCTATAGGCGTTGCAACCGGTTTGCTTCCAAGCATTCCTGTTTCCTTGAGAAGATCAGTAACATATTTTTGCTGTGAAATGAAGATGCCTTGTTTAGAATGAGCAACCTCAATCCCCAGAAAATATTTCAACCTTCCCAAATCTTTAATCTCGAACTCTTTGACCAAACATTGCTTCAAGGCTTGCTTCTCCTCTTCATCATTTCCAGTTACAATCATGTCGTCCACGTAGACTATCAATACTGTGACTCCCCCTGCGCTGAGTGTTTAATGAAGAGGGTGTGGTCTCCTTGACTCTGCTTATATCCCGTAGCTGTCATTACCTTAGTAAGTCTCCCAAACCAAGCACGAGGTGACTGTTTCAACCCATACAAGGCCTTCTTTAACTTGCATACCTTTTTTCCTTCTACCCCTCCAAAACCTGATGGGATACTCATATAAATTTCTTCATCTAGGTCCCCATGTAAAAAAGCATTCTTCACATCATACTGCTGTAGTTCCCAATTACAGTTGGCTGCTAATGACAGCAAAATTCTTACCGTGTTCATCTTCGCGACTGGAGCAAAGGTTTCTTGATAGTCAACTCCATATGTCTGTGTGTATCCTTTGGCAACCAACCTTGCTTTGTAGCGCTCTAATGATCCATCAGCCTTATACTTTAAGGAAAATACCCACTTACACCCTACTGTCTTTTTCCCCTTCGGCAGTCCACTAACTCCCATGTTCCATTCTTTTCCAATGCATCCATCTCAGCTCTCATGGCTTTCCTCCATTCTCCATTAGATAATGCTTCAGATAAATTGTTTGGAATAGAGATTTCATTCAGACTCGTAAGAAAGTTCCTATGGGTTGGGGAGAATTTCTCGAAGGACACAAAATGGGTTAGAGGATACAATGGTCGTTTGGTACACTCTCGAGTTTTTCCTCACGGCTATAGGTAAATCCTGGTCAGTTGTTTGAGTTTCAGGAAGTTGGTGTTCTACAAGTGGGATAAAATTAGGTTCGGATACTGTTACCTCATTCTCAGAAATCGGATTGGAGACTTGGGCTTGCATCAGATCAGGAGCTAGACCTTGCTTCCTCGAGTACACCTTCCCTTTTCCGTATCGTATATGATCAAGAGTCCTATTATCCTGTTCAGGAGACACGGGTGACAAGATAGGAGACGGGGGACGGGACAGGAGACAACACGGGTTCTGTATTTGAGATGAACTCATTTACTGAAGTGGACTGAGAGTTCGACACAGGAGGAGAGGATGGTAATTGAGACAGAGATGAGGGTGGTAGATCAAGTAGAAAGAAATCCTTATCTTCTATGATAGATGACTCCCCCTGAAGATAAGGTTCAGTGAAATATGGTTTCCCTTCTGCAAAAGTAACATCAGCTGAGATATAGAGTTTCCTGGTGGGTGGATGAAAACATTTGTAACCTTTTTGTGTGGATGAGTATCCTACAAAGACACACTTAATAGCTCTAGGATCTAATTTACCCCGATTATTGCTATGGACGTGAACAAATGAAGTGCACCCAAATATCCTAGGCGTGAGAGTGTTCGTAGCATCAATGTCGGGGTAGAATTTTGACAGAACTTCCATTGGACTTTTTGACCCTAAAACTCGTGAAGGAATTCTATTTATGATGTAGGCAGATGTAAGAACTGCTTCCCCCCAATATTGTTTTGGTACATTTTGATGGAACAAAAGTGCCCGAGTAGTGTTTAGGAGATGACCGTTTTTCCTTTCAGCTACCCCATTTTGTTGTGGGGTATTAATGCAGGATGACTCATGAATGATTCCCTCCTTGTGAAAGTAGGGAGATAAGATTTGATTAAAATAGTCCCTTGCATTGTCAGACCTAAACCTTCTTATTTTGGTACCAAACTGATTTTGAATCATCATATGAAATTTTGGTAGGACAGTACTCACATCTGATTTGTTTTTTAGCAAGAATATCCAGGAGACTCTAGTGCAATCATCAATAAAAGACACAAACCACCGTGAACCAGAAACATTTGGGACTGTAGAAGGTCCCCATATATCACTGTGAATTAAATAGAAAGGAGAAGAACTTCTTTTATTGCTAATGGGAAAAGAGACACGAGTGTGTTTGGCATATTCACAAATATCACAATGAAAGGTTCTAATATTTAATCCCTTAAACAAAGAAGGAAACATAATTTGTAAAACTGCAAAAGAGGGATGCCCAAGACGAAAATGATGCAACCATATGGCATCCTTATTGGAAGAAGACAGAAACGAAGAGGATAAATTTTTCTTGATCATACTTGGAGTAGGTGATGTCTCAAGATAGTAAAGTCCATCCTTTTCCTTAGCACGTCCAATCCTCCTCCCCGAACCCTGGTCCTGAAAGTCACAGTAAGAAGGATAAAACGTAACATGGCAATTTAAGTCTCTAGTAAGCTTTTGAATGGACACAAGGTTGGTGGTTAATTTTGGGACATGTAGAACATTTTTAAGGACAAGACGTGGAGTGATAATTATGTCTCCTACACCGGCTACTGTGGCTGTGGTGCCATCGGCAATGCTGATTTTTCTAGTGCTGGAACATGGGGTGTAGGTATGGAAAAAATTTGAGGCATGTGTCATGTGGTCTGTGGCTCCCGAGTCTATGATCCATGAATCTTCAAACAATTTACCAGAAACATTCAGTCCAAAGGAGAATAAGGACTCACCTGAGAGGGCCAATGAACTAGCACCAGAAGAGAATGACTTCTCGAGAGTTCCCAGTAGATTCCTCAGCTTCTCAATCTCGTCACTATTGAATACTCCATTTTCCTGTGGTTGCTCCAGTTTCACCGGTTGAATATTCTGCAATTCCCTTGTGGAGCGCTGGACCTGCTCTTCTTCATGTTGCTGGGATGATTGAACCGTAGGAGTTGAAACAGTCGTCTCTGACATTCTTTATCAATTGGCAATGAAGGCTCAAAAGAAAAGAAAAAAATGGTTGATAAAAAATTGACTGATCTGATTTCCAAGAAAGGGAATTGCAATGAAGGCAAATCAGAAAAAAAAGGCTATGAAGGCTGATACACGGCAATGAAGGCCAGCAGAAAGAAAACTGATTTGGCTGAACAGAAACCTTGCGAAATACTCTGTTTTGGACTCAAAAAACAGAGTAAAAACAGGGCATAAGGAACAGCAGTATGAAGGCCAAAAAAACGTTTTTTTTTTTTCTTAGAGAGAACCTAAGGCTCTGATACCATGTGGTAAAATGAGAGAAAAGTTGTATCTTTCTATTCACAATTACAGGGCTTATATACACGAATGGTTACAAAAGAAGGGGCAACTAAAATCATCAAAAAAAGGGAAACTAACTTAGCTAAATCAGGAAACCCTATATTCAGTAACAACTATATCAAAATCACATTCCTGATTTCTAGAAAGTGATTATTTACAGTTTGACCGACCACCACCAATCAAGGGATCTAATTCATATTTTCCCACATCATATTTTCTTGGCATGGAGGTGGCACGATCAAAGAGAGGTTATTTGTCTCCCAAAGTAAGTATGTTCTGGATTTACTGAAGGAGACTAGTATGCTTAGATGTAAACCTGCAAACACTCCAATGGATTCAACCAAGAAAATAGGGACTGAAAAAGATAGTGCACCAGTCGACAAGGGGAGATATCAGAGACTTGTAGGGCGTCTTATCTACCTCTCACACACTCAACCTGACATTGCTTTTTCTGTTAGTGTTGTAAGTTAGTTTATGAGCAACCCAACAGAAGAACACATGGAAACTGTGAATAGAATTTTGAGGTATCTTAAGATGACTCCAGGAAGAGGTCTGTTATACAAGAAAAATGACCATAGAGATGTTGAAGTCTTCTCAATGCAGACTGGGCAGGAGATGTGTCAGACAGGCGATCGACATCAGGGTGTTGTTCCTATGTGTGGGGAAATCTTGTAACTTGGAGAAGCAAGAAACAACCCGTCGTCTCAAGAAGCGGTGCAAAAGCTGAATTTAAAGCACTAGCTCTTGGTATTTGTGAAGGAATGTGGATACATAGGCTGCTTAGCGAGCTTGGAGTAGCTATTGAGAAGCCCGTCAAGATGTTCTGTGACAACCAAGCTGCCATAAGCATTGCAAAGACCCTGTGCACCATGACATGACAAAACACATCGAGATATTGGCATTTCATCTCAGAGAAGATTGAGAAGGCAATTGTGCAGCTGGTTTACATCCTTACAAGGTTACAAAGGGCAGACATACTCACCAAAGCCCTTCCAAGAACTAAATTTAAAGAATTGAGTCACAAGCTGTGTATGTACAACATTTACAACCCAGCTTGAGAGGGAGTGTGGAATCCTCGCTTAAAGTTAGTTAGGAATTTTAGGGATTGTGTTAGTATATTTTTGGTACAATTTAATTAGGAGAATCTGGCATTATAATACCAGATCCCACCGTTTTTTCTTTCCTAGTTTAGTAGAGTTTTTTTCCCCTGTTAGCATGATTTGGTCCAAGTCTTATGGCTTGTACATTGTAGCCAACTCTTGTATATATATTACATTGTACCTTTCATTCTAGAGATGAAAATAAGAATAAGAGCAATTCTTCTTTCAGAAAGTTAGAGAAGACCAGTAAAATAATGTCATAACAATACTTCAGTAATAATTTTATTACTCACCGAATCGAAAGACTCCAAAGGAAGGCTCTCCAAATGACGCCGTATAACCGCATTTCCCTCACGATTAACCAAAGTTATGTTTTCCAACCGACCGATGTCAAGGCCACCATCAATAAGCTTCTTTTCCCTTTCATTTTCCGCAACTTCGTTAAACATCCAGAGCTCTGAACCGTGTGCCAAAAGGCATCCAACACCTGGATAGATACAATCAAGGTAACTTTCCAAGAAACTAAATAACTTACTGAATTTTCGTGCCATAATAGATGTCGCAAGTTAGTCCTAGGACTATGAATTGTAGAAGTGCAATCCACTTTTGAAGTGTAGCAAAAAGCATTAAACTATTTATAGGCATAGCTATCATCAGTTTGTGCATGCTAAGAACAACACCCAGGATGTATTAGGAGCACGATTGCAAAACCCTTGTAAGATTACCATAATAATATCCTCCATATCTCGTCGCCAACCACACAAAAGTATCTTTTCTGCTGTCTTTGGAACAAAAAAGTCTTTGGGTAGACTTCCTCTCCAGACCTGCAGCATTCAGGCGGAAAAAAAAAGGAATTAGGAGCTTCAATAGAAAGGACGTACCACAATCATATCATCAATGTCCCTCCTCCATCCACAAAGTAGAATCTTCTGTGGCTTTCTTGACGGCCGGGCGATGTGTATGAATGATGCCTCTTTGACCTGAATGATCAAATTGTTTATACTTATGTGAGTTTTAATGAAGGCATCCACATCCTCCATTTACTAAAACTCCATTTTAGGCATCATCAAGACACATGTAAGTTTCCTACTTTTTTTTCATAATACACGTAACTTGTTCTATTTATTTTTTCCTCATTATTTCCTCCACTTTAACTGTGAGGCTGGACATAGCATAAGCAAACGAGTATGCCATTCTCTAACAACTCGTTTATTTCCTGTTATAGGAGTTGGATGAGGCTAGTATAGGATCATTTAGAATTACCAAGAAATGAACAAACTAGCGTAAATACCAATATGAAAGTTTGATAGTTTCAAGGGAATGTGTAAGCACCATAGGTAATGCTGCTGGAGCATACGTATCGTCGTCCTCTGCTACAACAAGAACTTCATCACCTTCTTGTAGAACATAGGAATCCTCGGGATTTAGAATAATCTTACCACCTAATGATGCAACCTTGACTCCACAAGGGATGGCATCCGGGAAACCGATCAAGACATCCTCAAAAGGCATGCCATCCAACTGAGGCCATCTTTTGATGTAAAACTCACAATTTTCAAACCCAAGGATATCTTCCCAAATCTGTGAAAACCAGCCCATCAGAGAAACAAATTAAGACAAATGAGTGAAGAAATATGCAATCATTTAAAATATTAGAAGCATTTTGGAGCAATGACCTGTGCAAGTCCCGGTTGTCTAGCACATTGAATCATCAAGCGACCAATTACATCATGAGCCACAACAGTCTCAACAAGGTCGCCACCAACAAGTTTAACAAGAACCTCATTGTCAAGATCACTTAGTTCAACCACTATATGTCCTCTTAGGCCTTCTTTCACACCTGTCAGACTTAAAACAGTTCTTAATGCACGAGCATCGCTCTGCACCAATTCAAAGAGAATTAATTCTAAAGTCTAAACGGCTCCCTCGAGCACAAAATATACTACTTGCATGCCAAAAAAAGATGCAGACTGAAGTAAACCTGATCAGCGTTTCCATCTTCAGCAAGGATGACTATGGCACGGGCCTTAGAGACAGATACCTGTAATGCAAATATTAATAACATGGAAAAAGCTTGCAAAAGCTAAGACTAGTAACCAAATTATGCGATTACATCCATTGGAAAGAAGAGATATATATAAGTGTACATATATATTTTGAAGTAAGAAAAGATATTTTATTAAGCATGTCCTAGCACCTTTTTCAAGTCGGCCAGAATAAGAGGGCTCCCGCTTCTGCAAATGACAGATGTTCCTTTGAAATCAAACTCCATTTTCGCAATGTCAAGTTCCATTTCTTCCTTGTCTCTCTCAGCCATCACCACAACCATTCCTCCGTCCAAACTCTCATTTGCTTTTGCAAGCTGATTTAATAGTGATCCCTAAACATTGAAAGGGTGCTACCAGTCACTAGAAAACACTAGCCACTCTAAACTATCATAATTATTTTAAGGATCTCATTCTTCCATGCTACTAAAATTGTAGTACATTAGTATTTTCCAGTACAACAGAGAGAGAGAGAGAGAGAGAACTATTCATAATCTAGATCCATCTACAAAAGCAGAAACTTACCAATTTATCACTCCACCCAAGAATCAACGTATGGTTTTGCTCAACTACCTCACTTCTTCCTTTCCTCAACGAATCAAAACTTCTCGGAAATTGCATCAGAGACAAGTCCAAGCATCATTGCGAAGATAAGCATACCACCAAAGCTAATTGAAACAGAAACTAATCTTTCACCAATTTTTTCGGAGTTAGCATGGTTGCCAGAATCAGCCACATAAGTCCAAGATAACCAAAGGCATTCTGCTAAGCTATCATCTTTCACCCCAAAAAGTGCCAACCCACCAAGACAAATAAGTAACAGAGTTTCAACTAGCAATCCCAACGACTTAGCATATGGGTGGACTGATAAAAACACATCGACCTGATACGCTAGCTGCTTGTTCAAAGAAACTTCTTCTGTGATATTTTCTGATGATCTTGATCTTGATACTGATACATAGTCAATGTACTTTAAGACAAATATAGGGGATGGATAAAAGTGTGACAGAGACAAAAAGAGCTAATCTTTTCAAGCTTTTGCTTGGGAGATCATCAGTTTCCCCTGCAAAAGAATGGACAGAATGTATTGATTCTGACAAGTTGTGGGCTTGGAGTATAGTTTCAAGCTCAGAAATATGCTCCTACACACACATGCCAAAAAAAATTAAAAAAAGGTTATGAAGGAAAATTTTGATACAAAAATTCGTGAAAAATAACAGAAATATGAAAACCACTGAAATTTCCCTTCTTTCTTTAAACCCGCAAAGAAATTCTGCTACAAAAATTCCATAAAAAACAACGGAAAACTGAAAATCAGTGGATTTTTTTTTTTCTTCCTTTTTGGCAAGGCATTAGACTTTTTCATAATTGACTTGATTGTTAAAAGAGAAGTTATGGTACAAAAGTTCTTTTTTTTTTTTACCTGCAAAGCATTGACTTGATTGTGTAAAGAGAAATTCTGGTACAGAAGTGACGAGAAAACCGTGATCAAAACCTGCATTTCCCCACAAAAAAAAAAAAACTCTCAGCTTCAAAAACATAAATGTATGCAATTATATATATATATATATATATCGGCGTATACAGAGACAGAACCGAGGACACAACCGCCCCCGTGACAGCCATCTTCCATTGAACTCGAAACTCCAATCCATGACCGATAAAACCGATCGCCTTCTTCGAAGCGGAAGGCCTTATCGCCGGAATTTTCCGACATCCGAACCGAAACGGCGTCGACTCGGCTGTCGGTTCCGAGAGGCTGGTCGGTCCGGCGAGCGAAGCCGACTCTCCGCGAAGGCCTGCATGGTGGAAAGCTCTTTGGGGCTGCGGCGGCGACCGAGGCGGTGGGAAGAATCTGGGGGTTTCGGGAATCTGCGGGGGTATTTTGGGAAATTGGAGGGGTGGTGGAGAAAGGGCGGCGAAGGGAAGTACCAGTCTCTGCTGGACGACGCCGTGGCTGTGCCTGCGTCGGAGTCCACGGACATAAGTGGTAATTATTTTTATGGTCTTGGGAGTATTTTCGAAATAAGATCAAGTGTTTTTTTTTTTTTTTTTTTTCAAGAGCAAAAATAAAAAGTAGAGCTAAAGCTTTTGAACGAAATGATTGGTTTGGTTGTGAGGGCGGATTTAAAGTGGGTAATGAGAAAGGAGTTGTTTGATTAATTGAGGTTGATTATTGAATAAATTATGTTTGTCGCCTTTAGATTTTAGAATAATCTTGGTTATAATGAAATGGCATTGTCTGCCTTTAGATATTAGAATAATCTTTGGTGATACTGAAATGGCATTGACGACAAATAGTGACAGGTTTAATTAGAATGTAAATAACGAGGGAAAAAAACAAAAAAAAACCCACAATAAACAAATAGTGACAATGCCAAACGACAACAAACTAAATGACGATAATAAAAATAGCAGAAAAATGTTAGGGATATTAATTCTAATCTCAATTTTTGAGTATCAACTTATGTGACATATGAATTGTCATTATTTTATTGATAAGTGTTTAAGTATTACCACATCAATTGATTGCATTTACCAATAAGAATATGACACATGAGTTGGTACTCAAAAAGTTGAGATGAAGTTGATGTCCCTAACACTACTCGTATTTTTAAGCTTATATTTATGGTTCTTTTGCCATTTTGAGTAATGCTAGGACACCAACTCTATCCTAACTTTTTGAGTATCAAATCACGTGCCATATTTTCATTGGTAGTTGTAGTTAATGATATGACAATACCTTAAACACTTACCAATAAAAAAATGGACAACCTCATATGCCACATAGGTTAATAAGCAAAGGTTGTTATTAGAGTTAGTGTCCATAGTATTTTTCTTTTCTAAAAACACACTTGAAAAAAAGGGTTAATTTTAAAATAGTACCTGTAGGAAAAGTATTATTAAAACTAGCATAATTTTTATTTCCTTTCACTACTAACACTATCACGTCATTTTTTTTATGATTTGTGGGACCCAGAAGCTTTTAAGGGATGCCAAATTCAATGATTACCCTTATCTTCCCACCGCCCAAATCTCCCTTTAATGCCCTAACTTGATTTTCAAACCATTTTCAATAGTTTAGAGAGAGAAACTCTCATTTAGAGAGAGAAAGAGAGCGAACGAGAGAGAGAGACCATCACCCATGGAAACCGTCAGAAACTGCTCCAAAATCGCTCGGAAACAGTCTAAACCGTCGTAAACCACCACCCACGCCCTCTATAAAGATTTTTGAACTCTGTAATGGGTGAAGAAACTTCTAAAACCACCCAAACCCAGTCAAAAATTCTTGAGTCTCCCATGTCCAAACCCACAAAGTTGACGGAGAAAAACATAACTCCTGAAAAGAGGTATCCCCGACTAAATGGCTTCGGTAGAAAAAAGGCCACCGACAAAGAAAAACCCTACAAAACCAGCTCCAAAGAAAAAAAGAAAGGCACCCAGAAGGTTTTAAAGAGAAAATAAGAGGAAAATGAAGTTAAGGGATCCAAGAAGGCAAAAGAACCCTAGAAGATAAGAAGGACAACAGATGCTGAAGAGGTAAAAATTTTGCATTTTCAATTAATTTTTTAAAAAGTTTGCAATTTTAATAAACATTTAGTAAAAATGTGCATTTTTAATGATGACGTTTGCATTTTTGATTGATTTTATAATTAAAAAAAATGTGCAGATACAAAATAGTGATAATATATATAAAATCATCACATAACGGTGCTATGAGATATGGAAGATTATTTGTTCCGGGACCCCGCTTCATCTTGGGAGGATTGATAACTTGGGAGTTCACTTCTTCAGAACGTCCTAGTCCTCGGCACTGCTAATCGAATGGACGAGAGGTTCATAGGTTGTATAGAGAGCCTTTTTCGTGTAGTAATATTCGTCTGTGGTTATAGACGGCCATAGCACGAGGACAAGGAATTTGATCTACCTGAAAACGTCTGTAGTTACAGGTCATTTCTCTCATATCTACAATCTAGGTCTGAGTAGCCTGTTAGTAACGGCATACTCAAACTGATCAACTGGCTGAGGCTGTAAATAAAGGGAAGTTGAACACATTAGTTTCTCCGAAGTCATTATCAAAATTACTACAAAGTCATTTAAAAAATTACCGATCATTACAAAATTTAGCGTATACCGTGAGTCATTTTTAGTAATTATCAAGTACCGTTACTGTTAGTCCCAATGAAAACTGTGTTCGAAGAAGTTTCTCTATTTTGGGGGGCCAGTTTCGATGGAAGTTTTAGGGCCACTTTACGTTTGTCGACAAACCACTTTTGTAGTAGTTCCCTTAACCATTTTACCAAGAATCTAACTGGCATTAACTTGGCTTTCTGATCCACACTGTTCAATGATTCAGCAATGTTAGTTGTCATAATCGCATACCTCCATTTTTTGAGGATCTACTTGCAAAAGGTATCGGTGCATGTCGGGGTTACGATTCCAGATGGATTCCATATGATGCTGGTGCTCACTGATAAGATACGTCCTTGATGCACCATAAAAATATGTCTTCATAGGGCCATAGAAATATTTGTACCTCATTGTCAAGTTTGCAGCCAAGTGTTGAACGCATATCCCGAAATCAGCATCTGGATAGACAATGTTGGTTGCATATTCGATACCCTTATGCCTATCAGCCACAATAGCAAGAGACTCTCGCGTGCCTATTGAATCCCTTAGCTTCTCGAAGAACCATTTTCTACGATTCATTGCTCTCCGACGGAATGATACCAAAATTAGTGGAAATAAAGAGCCATTTGCATCGTGGCCACAAGCAGCAAGCAACATTCTTCCAAACCTAGCCTTTAATACCGATCCATTGACCTCAATTATTGGACGACAATGAGGCCAACCCTGCTTCAATGGAAGTATTTTAAACTTTTTTCTAGAGTCAGTTTCAATGTGAATGTAGGATTTAGGATTTTTTTTCCCCCCCTCTTAACCATTTCACCCTAGGCAGGAAGAACTGTAAAGGGCTAAAAGATGTCATTATTAAAATTACCATGTGGTCAATATATAAGTTACCATGTCAGTCATTAAAATAATTACTATGGGATCAATATAAAATTTACCTTTGTATGACTCTGCATCATCGCCCTGCAGGATGGTCAATGCAGCTTCCTTCCCTCGTCATGCTCTCAGATAATTGAAAGACACTCCAAATTCATCATGCATTTCCCGCATCATTTTTCGAGGTCTATATGAGGTATTAGTCAGATCTATATATCTTGCCTTTATACATTTCCCAATCATCCAACTCTTGGCTTAACGATGATGCCCTTAAACGATTTCAATAATGTAAGTATGAACTTCATCGTACCTCTTCACAACAAATAATTCACTACTCTTCATCCTAGTCGCACACAACTGCCATTGACATTTCTCATCATATATACATACCACGTGTAATAGAGTAGTGGTCGACCTCTTCACCTTGAATTGATAGTGTTTACTCATGGCATTGTGATGAAGATGGTATTGCAGTAACTTTCTATTATCAAAAATATTCTTACACTTATTGTGATAGGTGTAAAATCAGCAATTACTATTGCGCCAGAAAAATCATCACTACCAGATACATGAACAACTTGAGTTCAAAATATTATTGACTTGTTTGGTTATCATAATGATTACTAAAAGGTCATTATGTTGTTTATCATTAGTACTGTTGAAAATTTTTCAGTGAAAGAACAAAAAAACACAGGAAATCTAATTACTATCCACAAGTGCTATAGGAGATAACATATGTTACAAGATCTTACCTTCAAAAGTTTAACATAGTTATTTTTTAGATTATAATTCAAAACACAAACCCATTTAAAGCATTTAGAAATAAATAAAATTGAAGAACAAGCATCATTATATCAGATATGTACCTGATCTAAGCTAGAACGAGGCTGATGCAGAGTGGGAAGAGCTGCAAGTGGACTAGGAGATGAGCTGCAATACTCTTCAACCATGGTGAGGATAGAGAGGGTGATGTGAATAGAGTGAACAAGAATGGGGAGAGGTTTTGTTGAACTTATAGTGAAATAACTGAGTTCAGATATTCAATAATGGTGAAGAGAGAGTGCGTGAGGCTAAGGTGAGAGGAAAACGAGGGAAAAAAATGAGATACAAAGAGATGACTTATATATTGTAGGTGGTTTTTTTTTTTTTTTGGGGGGGTGGGCGGGAAAGTGGGAAAAAATGTAGGGTTTAGGGTTGGCTGAGGGCATTTTTGATTTTTTACAGCCACTTCAATTAATGGTGATGATGTGACAGTGCTAGCAATGAAATGAAACAAAAGTGGTACTAGTTTTAATAATATATTTTCCACATGTGCTATTTTTGAAATAAACCCTTGAAAGAAAAGGCTAAAAAACGACAGCAAAATTAATGGCAACAAAAAAAAAACAAACGACTACAATACCAGATAACGACAGTGAAAATGCAAACAAATGGAAAACGACAGCAAACTTTAGAGCGCTAATAGAAATGTTAAAAACGACACAAAAGAAGTCGAACGATTCCAAAACTGTTGAACAACAAGAAAACATTGCAAACGCAAACGCCAAAATAATAGAACGACAAGAAAACTAGCAAACTTTTAAAACGACATTGTTTTCTCTTAGGGGATATAGGAGTTTGGGTCACTCTTTCAGAATCAGAAGAGAGGGAGAAGCAGATCCTTTTGTTCCATCTATCGAGCTCGGTTAAGCAGTGCAACTAGTAGAAGAACCCTCTCTACCTCTAGGGTTTACCAGAAAAATTTCTCCCAGGTACTCTCTCTCTCTCTCTCTCTCGCCCCCCGATGGATACCGTATTTGAATGGTTAAGTTCGAAACCAATATTAATTTTACATAATCATTTCTTAATCAACAAATTAAACTGAAAAAATAGCTAACGAAAGCTGTAAGCTTTCGAGGAGGAGAAAAATAAAAACTGGGTTTTACACAACATATTTTGTTTTTGTCATATAGAAATGTAGAATATAGATTAAGGTTTTTCGAATTGTGCTTGAATTTAACGGAACGGCGCTGAGATTGTTCGCAAGATGTGGGGTTTAAGGTGAAAACCAATGTTTTTGGTTTTGCATAACTCCCGCTTTTGGCTATTTCAATAATTTGATTAGGTTAATTTAAAGTTGGAAGTTTGACTTAGGTGGTTGTTTCTTTTTAATTTTTTGGGATTTGCAAATCTTTCTTTGTTTATCTGAGAAGTGAGAACACATCCTAGGATACAATACAAAGATTCGTTACTTATTTATTCTTTTCTCCACTTTATATTTCTCTTAGCTAGTGCTTGATTTTGTCTCACTATAGCGAATTAAGTGAAACCGTGTTCGATTTCTTAATGAAAAATTATGTCGTCGTTGAATTTGTTTTAAATTTTTTGTTATATAATATGCTTCTGATGTTTGACGTTCCAAAGCTGTGCAGTACCATAAGTTTTTTTTTTTTTAATTAATAATAATTCTCTTTTCTTAAGATCATTTAGTATTTTGCTACCTTGTTACTAATTTGTACCCTTTTGGTAAAGACTAAGGCGCAAATTAAGTGATTTGAACTCGGAACGCATTTATATAATGCTAACACTACCACGCACTCTCAATCTAGTTTCTATTTGCTGTGGAAGTTTCATGCTAGATCTCTTTTATTGTATGATTATTGGCGAACTAAGATCCTTGAAAACTTAAATTTTACTTGTTAATATGATAAATAAGACTTCTATCAGCCGATATGTTGATCTTATGTGAAATATTTCTGTTCTTAAGATATCCCTTTGGTTGGTTCTGTTTATTGTAGGTCATTTAAGCATCAATTTGCTCTTTATAATGTTTTAGTGAGGTTGATAAGCTAACTTATTTCTTATTTTATGGATTCGAATTCTTTGGAAACTAGATTCTTTGCTCTTCAAATACCAGGAGATCAAAGATGCAAGCTCCTCCTACAGAGGTTGAAAATGCTTTGTCTGTAGTCGGTCCAAGGCCAATGGAATGGGCTACTGTACCATATAACGCTCCCCAAGCACCTGGGCAAACTGGAAAACAAAGGACTTCTAGTTTGGAATCGCCAATAATGTTGCTGACTGGTCATCAGAGTGCTATATACACAATGAAGTTTAATCCGGCTGGAACGGTGGTTGCCTCTGGGTCTCATGACAAAGAAATTTTCTTATGGTACGTGCATGGAGAATGTAAGAACTTCATGGTCTTAAAAGGGCACAAGAATGCAGTTTTGGATCTTCACTGGACTACCGATGGGTCCCAGATCATATCCGCCAGTCCGGACAAAACTCTCAGGGCATGGGATGTCGAAACGGGGAAACAAATTAAGAAGATGGCAGAACATTCCTCTTTCGTGAATTCGTGCTGCCCGTCTCGGAGGGGGCCTCCTCTGATAGTCAGCGGGTCTGATGACGGAACTGCTAAACTATGGGATATGCGCCAAAGAGGTGCGATCCAAACTTTTCCGGACAAATACCAAATTACAGCAGTGAGCTTTTCTGACGCATCCGATAAGATCTACACGGGTGGTATTGACAATGATGTCAAGGTCTGGGACTTGCGCAAGGGTGAAGTGATGATGACACTTCAAGGGCATCAAGATATGATAACAGGTATGACATTGAGTCCTGATGGCTCCTATCTTCTGACCAATGGAATGGACTGCAAGCTCTGCATTTGGGATATGCGACCGTATGCACCGCAGAACCGCTGTGTGAAGATATTGGAAGGCCACCAACACAACTTTGAAAAGAACTTGTTGAAATGTAGCTGGTCTCCGGATGGAAGCAAGGTTACTGCAGGGAGTTCCGACCGGATGGTATACATATGGGATACTACTTCTCGACGCATCTTGTATAAACTCCCCGGCCACACGGGATCCGTGAACGAGTGCGTCTTCCACCCAAATGAGCCAATTGTTGGATCTTGCAGTAGTGACAAACAGATTTATCTGGGGGAGATATGAGTTGTCATGAAAACATAGGTGAAGCTGCTGCTCTTCATCAATCTGTTAGCCTGCTTTAACAAAACTGAGTTTTTTAATAGTGGTTTGTATTCCAACCTAGTTTCGAAATCAATTGCGACTGATCCAGTTATTGTACAAACATTTTGAAGAGCTTGTCTGTGACCTTGGGAATATTGTTTTTTAGATATGTTAGAATTTGGAATTTTGTAGAAGCTAAATGACCATTCCATTGGGGTGTGTTTGTCTTGTCTGGTACTCTGGTTTAGTGCGTGTTTGATAGTTTTGGCTGGCAAGGGAAAGGAGTATATGCAGCAACCATCTGGTTATATGCAATTTTAGATGGTCATATATTTCACAATGATGGAACTTATATCTTTTGTTGTCCCGCAGCTTTCATTTCCAGATTAAACCTTAAAGGCCACGGAAATATTCCTTTGAGTTTTAGATGGAATTTTTATTTCATAGCATTGTTTCAAGTAGAATTCTGTAGTAGGATCCGAAAAAGGGAAAAAAAAAAAATATATATATATATATATATGTATATTAGTAGGATTCTGTATTTTAACTGTCGGATCTGGATTAGTAAATTGTTTCTGCATATTTCCTTATTTTGATATCAACCCTTAATTTCAATATTTAAGAAGCAATTAAACGACATTGGAAAGGACAGAAATTGTCGAAAAGAAATTGAGGGATCCACATCAACACCATGATAAATGTGTTGGTTGCTCAAGTCCTGCCAAACATCTATATATATATACACACAGATCAGCAAGGTATTTCCTTCGATGCAATTTCCCTTTCGTTTCAATCGAAATGTTTTTTTTTTTTAACTTAAAAAACACTGTTAATCTGTTATTTGTCAAAGGCCGTGAATTTCTCTCTCTAACTACGGTTTTTTAGATGTATATTTCAGGTAAGTAAGGATGAATCTGGTAAAGAATTTGAGGGAATATTTATATGTGTGTGTGTGTGTGTGTAAGGTCTATTTTTTTATTTTTATTATTTATTATTTTTTAACTTGAAGAGTAAAAGAGCCAGATTATTTCCTGATGCGATATTTGTATTTAATACGGGTGGAGTTGGAATAGGAGTAACCAGTAGGGATGGTTCACTGAACCTAGACGAATTCATATTCGAAAGAAGTTTAATTTCTTTGAAGATGATTTTGGAAATAAAATAAAAATTCATTATTCTTTTTTTTTTTTTTTTGGTTTCCTTTTTTTTTTTTTGGCTTCATAATTCATAAAAACACAACACTTGGCAGTGCTCAAGAGTTTCTTTCTTAAAAAAAAAAAAAAAAAAAAAAAAAAAGCAGCAATATCTAAAATCACAGAAATTGGATTTACAAGCAGATATTCAGAATCGGCTTCAGTTGTCTGGTGAGGTTCTTAATCATGACAAGTACCTTGGTCTCCCCTCTTTTATGGGGAAGAATAAGCGGAGTTGTTTGAACGCCCTTAAGGAGAAAGTTTCTAAGAAGCTGCAATTGTGGAGGAGTAAAGTCTTTTCAATGGGAGGTCGAGAAGTTCTTACTAAAACTGTCGCTCAAGCCACAACAACTTATTCGATGAGCGTTTTTAAGCTTCCCCAAACTTTTATGTGTTTAGACCTCCAAAGCTATGATTGCGAGATTTTGGTGGGGAGGAGCGGAGGATTGCAAAAATATCCACTGGGCTCGGTGGGAGAAATTGTCTCGCCCTAAATCCTGTGGGAGCTTGGGATTTCGGGATATTGGAGCTTTCAACCAAGCGCTTTTGGCAAAACAAGGGTGGAGGATTTTACAAAACCCTTTATTCTTAGTTTGTCGTGTTCTGAAAGCTAAATATTTTCCAAATTCTTCTTCTTCTTCTTCTTTTTTTGGATGCGGGGTTAAGCCATAATGCCTATTATGTTTGGTGTAGTATCATATGTGGCCGTGAGTTGCTTTTGAAAGGAGTGCGCTGGAGAGTTGGGAACGGACATGATATCTCTGCATTCCAATCACCGTGGATTCCTCGGCCTCATTCTTTCAGGGCGGTTACTGTCGACATTGAGGCCACTCGTGAATGGAGAGTCTCGGACTTTATAAAAGAGGGCAGATGGGATGTGGAAGTCTTGACTTCAGTCTTCTGGCCGATTGATGTAGAAGAAATCTTTAGAGTTCCATTGGGTCATAACTGGGCTCAAGATCGGCTGGTCTGGCATTTTGGCAATAAGGGGCGATACACGGTCAAGTCCGGTCATTGGGTGGCAATGGAAATTGATGTGCGAACCAGAGTCTTCTGTCGGCGCGTTAGACAGCCTGTGGTGGAAACGCCTTTGGAACTTGAAAATTCCAAGTAAGGTTGAAGTCTTCATGTGGCGAGCTTTCAATGATATACTCCCCAGCTCACTTCATTTGTCTAAGAGAGGTGTGGATTGTAATCCTCTCTGTAGTCGCTGTGGGGTTGATACCAAATCGGGTTGGCACTCCTTATGGGCCTGTAATAGAGTGAGGAAGATTTGGAAGAAGAGTTCACTATGGGCGAAGCTGCGTATGCTAGATGCAAGAGACTTTGATGGACTTTGTATGACTACTAGGCAAAAGCTCAGTCAAGAGGAGCTTGAGATCTTTGCTATGATTGCTTGGGCAGTTTGGGGGACTCGGAACCTTAAAGTTTTTGAGTCCAAATGGAAGAATATGGAGGAGGTTTCGGAGATTGCAGGGGATCTACTTGGAGAATTCCAGACTTGTAATAAAATTGAAGTGTTCCCATCTTGTCCTAGTCCATTACAGCCATCGCGTTGGAAGGTTCCAGCCGCCGGATGCCTTAAGCTTAATGATGATGCAGGACTAATAGTGGGGGGCTCCTTTGCAGGTGCTGGAGGGGTGGTGAGAGACTTAAATGGGACCGTTATTGCATGTTTTGCTAAGAAATTAGTGGGGTCCTTTTCTCCCTATGTTGCTGAATGTTTGGCTTTTCGAGAAGGTTTAGAATTTGCCACTGCGTGTGGGCTACAAATATCTGTTGTTGAAACAGACGCTCTTGCAGTAGTCCAGACTGTGTATTCTTCGAAGACTTTTGATGATGCTGAACTTATTATTTCTGATAATCGAAAGGATTGGTGGTACTCTTTGTTGTCATATTTCTCATAGTGAAAATATAGTAGTCCACCTATTAGTTAATTCTGTCTTTTTCTTTTGATGAGTTTGTAGGTTTGGATGTTGTGGTCTGGCATATTGAAGGAGCTATTTTAGTCTATTTGGCTTCTTAATAAAATTCAAATTTTTCTTCAAAAAATAAAAATAAAAAAAATCATAGATATTCTCATTGTGAAAACTATGTATATATATATTTTTTTTCTAAAGGATGTAAATACTGTCACTTTCGTAACATATTGTTAACCAAAGAAATTGCTTAATGACATGAACAACTTTTTTTTTTCTTTTTTTTTTGAATTTGACACCAAACAAAGTTTGTTTTTGCTAACCAGGCAACATTATAATACAACAAATATATATATTATAACAAAACGTGGCAGTTATGATATTTTTTCTTAAATTTTCTATAATGGCAACCATGATTAATTAGAAATTAAGAAAACAATTTGATTATTTAGGCTAGGCACATGATTATGGTGCTGTATTTATATTTTTCAGAATTAGACCGAAATTAAAAAGATAATAAAATCAATATAATTAATTATTGCTCTCCACGCTCCACCGAAGTCAACTTTATCCGAGACTGTAATCGTCAACAGACGGCAGATATTGATTGGCCAATCAATTACAGGATCGACCAAATAAAGAGAGAGAGAGAGAGAGAGAGAGAGAGAGTCATGAAGACAACAAAAACTGGGTAAATATCCAACGAACCGGACAATTAGAACCGCACGGAACCCAGTATTTGTAAATATTTTTCTTTCAGAGAAGAAGAGACTCTTTTTGTGCTTTCCTTTCTTTTCATTTTCAGAGAAGAAGAAGAGAAAGAAGAGTGATTCTAGAGAGAGAGAGAGAGAGAGAGAAATGGGTTCAGCTTCACTGATCAATCCGTTGACATCGTCTCTCGGAAGCACCAAATCCGAGCTCTGCACAGTCTCCTCTTTCGTCCCCAAATCCGAGCTCCGCTCTCTGTCTCCGAAGAGGAGTGGCTCTGCGAAGCTTAAGCTGATCTCCGGCCGCTCCGTCGTCTGCAAAGCCGTTTCCACGGAGCCTCACACTGAGGTCGAAGGTCTCAACATTGCCGAAGATGTTACTCAGGTGTCTTTCCTCTCTTCTTTTTATCTGCTACGAATTCAGAATGTTCCTTCACTTGTTTCTCAGCTTACTAATTTCATTTCATTTACTGGTAATTATTCTTATTTTCTGCTTGTTTCTAGAAATTATCGTCAGTTTAGCAAAGATTTTGCTTGGCGTGAAGAATTTTGAATTTTGCGTGTTAAGTAATCGAACTGATTAGTGTGTGTGTGTGTTATATTTAAAGATTATGAAAGGGAATTTGATAGGTTTTCCATAGAATTCACAGTTAGTCTTTCACTTTCTTTTTCTTACAATCCTTAAATACACCTTTGAATATTCTTCTTTAAAAAAACATGATTGGAGGCACAATGCAAAAAACGAATAAAATTTTGTAGGTTTTACATTTAGCTATTGCCATTTTCTGTGGTGTTTAGTTTTCAGAGAGAGAGACAAAAAAAAAAAAAAAAAAAAAAAAAAAAAAAAAAAAAAAAAGGATCACTGCCCCTCATAGTTTATGAACCAGTCAATTGCTGCTTGACACACAAGTCTATGATAATCTTGAACTGTACGTAGGACTGATCTATTTTATTTTTCACCATGAAAAGACTAGAAATGAGAAGTAAGACATGTAAAGAACCTGTAAATAGCAATGGTGTAAGTATAAGAGCTTCTTGTTTCTACAGAAAACAATTCATTTTTCCAACTAGATAATGGAACCTCTTTGTGGTTAATTCATCTCCATTGGTTGCTTTTGATGATGCAGCTTATCGGGAAAACTCCAATGGTTTACCTGAATAATGTCGTAAAGGGATCTGTTGCAAACATTGCTGCCAAGCTTGAGATAATGGAGCCGTGTTGCAGTGTTAAGGACAGGTGAGGAAGCTATAGATGGAAAATTGTCGGCAATGAAATATAAGAACTTATTAGTCCAAAAAATTAAATTACTATATGCTTTTCAAATATATCATGGTCTAGGCTTAGTTACAGAGATGTTCTGGCGTGTTATAATTACGACCAAAAAATTAAAAAATAAAAAAATAAAACCTAATGTATTATATTCTCAACACATTCTTTTTTATGTTGTCGACAGGATAGGGTTCAGTATGATAGCTGATGCTGAGCAAAGAGGACTTATAACGCCTGGAAAGGTAACAAATGGGATATAGCTTGCATATGGAAATTGAGAAATGTGTAGTATGTAGACAGATATAACCCCCAAGTTTCTTGCATTTGGAGATTTCCACTTCAAAGTTTTAAGCAGGCTAGAGCTAACCAGTTTCCTTAACAAGTTGTGTGATATTTTCCAGCAACAGCCTTTAGGACAGTTAGAATGGGCTTAAAAGTAAATATTTTCCTATGATTTAGGCATTGATTTGGCTGGGGACTTGATTTTTAGTTATTTTTACACCTCCACTGGTAAATGGATATGAAAAATAAATGGCACCGTCTGCTATAAAATCACTTAATTATTTTTTGGCTTTGGTTCTTGTGAATAGTGAATACTGCTTTGGTGATCCTTCCAATTCGTTATGACATAGTTCCTTCATTTCAATTATTCTTTAGAGTATTCTGGTGGAACCCACAAGTGGAAACACTGGCATTGGTCTTGCTTTTATTGCTGCCTCTAGAGGATATAAGCTCATATTAACAATGCCTGCTTCAATGAGTCTGGAAAGAAGAGTTCTCCTCAAAGCATTTGGGGCTGAGCTTGTTTTGACTGATTCAGCCAAGGGCATGAAAGGAGCAGTTCAGAAAGCTGAAGAAATATTGAATAGCACACCCAACGCATATATGCTTCAACAGTTTGACAATCCTGCCAATCCTAAGGTTTGTGCTCCCTTAAGATGGTTTATATGTGGTCACCTTGTTGTCATAATAGGGTGGGTGCTACACATGGCCACAACACTGCAACAATTTGCCTGAGTCTTCTGTAACAATATTGTCTATTTCCTGTTTTATGGAGTTACATTACTTTATGAAGTTTAATTTTCAATCTAAAGGAGGAAGAGGAACACACACGTTAATTAATATGCCGCCCGAGATTTAAATATTTAGATACTACTAATTCTTTGTGACTTTATAAGGAATTGAATAGAAACTGGGCAAGTGTTTTGATTGAGAGATTTAATAAATCATAGAGCATAATAAAGACTTGATCTATGGAAAGAGATGGAAAAGCAATCTAAAACCTTAATCAGTATGGTTCGGGTTATATTTTCCAGACATTTTCATTGTTAGCTTCTTCAGTGAAAATCATCTCAAGTTCAAACTTATTCCAGGAAATGGTTCGATAATTTCCTTCGAATGGGTTTTACAGACAAAGTAAGATCTTCTTAGTAGTTATAATATTTTGATTTTCGGTTTTCAATGTGTTCAATTTATGTGTGTTCATTATGCAGATACACTATGAGACAACTGGTCCAGAGATCTGGGAAGATACTAGAGGGAAGGTGGATATTTTTATTGGAGGAATTGGAACTGGAGGAACCATTTCCGGGGCTGGTCGGTTCCTCAAAGAGAAAAACCCTAAGATAAAGGTAAGATGTCTCTTTTAATAAAGTAAAATCACGTTTGGAGTATACCCTCTTTTATGGGAATGCCAACATGCAATACATGAGAATTTAATAGAGAATCTTGGAAGGAAAAATTCGTTTTTGTACATTTCCTTTTTGTGCTACCATTTGACACACTATGTTCCAGGTTATTGGTATCGAACCTACTGAGAGTAACATCCTATCGGGTGGAAAGCCTGGTAAGTTGTAAAGTTTACCTTCTAGGACTCCAGTTTGAATGCTTCGCATCATTGTTCTGATGTGATGGTCATTTGCATGTCTTGATTTTGAATAATATGCAGGTCCTCACAAGATTCAAGGGATTGGAGCTGGATTCATTCCCAGGAATTTGGACCAAGATATTGTTGATGAAGTCATAGAGGTCTAATTCTGCTCCTTTTTTATATTCTGCAACCAGAGTTTTGAAATCTCTTGTATCATGGATAATTTAACCAGGCAACCGAGTTGACACCAACTACTTTTTTGCCTTCCATAGCATGTATCTTCATCTTACTGATTAATCAGCCCATTACTCTACATAACTTGTCAGTTCTCATAGATTCTGAATTGGCAATTGGCAGATATCCAGTGACGAAGCTGTTGAAACTGCAAAGCAATTAGCACTACAGGAAGGCTTGTTGGTTTGTCTCTTGCGTATTTTAATATTTATACCAACTTTATATTGAGATTAAGGCAAAATTCAAAATGGAAATTACTGTCTCTTATGTGTACTAGGAAAATTGAAGTTACCAATTATCCGTTTATGTTATGACTAGATTTGAGGTTACTGAAGTGAAAAAAATCTCCTTGCTTTGTTTGCTCAGAAGGTTAACATGTTAATCAGGACCAAAAAAAAAAACCATTGAGAAAGATAGGTATATGAGAAACACCCATCCTAGCTTTGGAATATAGGAAGGTCCTTAACCCAGCTAAGAGTATGGGAAGGCCATTAGCTCTGATATCTTTCTTCTTTTCTTTATTAACTTTAGCAGTCGTAGGGGAACTGAGTGAAACAATCTCCAAGTTTTACGCTTTATTTACTCAACCATAAATCAGGAAAAAAAAAATTCCGGACCACTGAGAAAGACAAGTATATATAGGAAACAGCCATCACCAGCTTGGAATGTTGGAAGGCCTTTAGGGATTAACCCGGCTTACGTATTGGAAGGCCATAAAATATTCTCTCTCAGAATCTATTATTTTCTTATCAGGTTTAGCTGCTTGATTCTTCCCCTTGTCAACAAATAATGTTTGTGCTTCTCCGTTGTTGTGCGTGTTTATAGTTTGATATTTTCTAATGGTTACCCTTCAACCAATATATCAGGTTGGAATATCTTCTGGGGCAGCAGCTGCCGCCGCAATCAAGGTCGGAAGGAGACCAGAGAATGCTGGGAAGCTTATTGCAGTACGTCATTTTCATCCATCATATCCAAATGGGACTTAGAGGGATTTGAAGGGAAAAAATAAATAAATAAATAAGAGAGAGAGAGAAGGAAATTTATATTCCTGAGGTGGAGTGATGGGAGCCATCTCTACGCATAAAAAATTACAATAATTTTCTCAAAGTTAAAGTAAAACTGAACATGCCTGCCTACCCCATGACCCATGAGCTCAATTTTTTTTTTTTTTATAGTCACATGTCCACTAACAATTGTCAAAAGGATCATGTGCACTAACCAGAAGCTAACCTACCGGCTAAGGTGAAAGAGACCTGCTTTTTTAATATTTTCTAGCCTTTGCCTTTTTTTTTTTTTTTTTTGGTTGGTTGGTTGGAACATACTTGCCAGTGGAGCTTCACCCATTATTGTCCTCTGCCAACCACATGAAATATTATTATTATTATTATTTTTTTTCATAGGATAAACACCCTACCCTACTGGATACAATATTACACTATAAATGTTCGGGTGAAGCCAATAATGTTTGGTAGATAAGAAAGAAAAGAGGAAAGACATTGTTTCCAACAAGTTTGTTTTACTATTATATCAATGTACCAAATGAGTGAATGAGGGTAATTTAGGGCATATAGTTATTTTATACCTCATTTGCTTTGTTTAACATTTCTATTTTCTTTCCAAATTTTGAAGGATTAAAAAAATGGGGGCTCTCATGGATTTTCCATTTCTATCCTTCCTGATATTCTCTTTTACCAAACAATCCAATATTGCCTTTTCTTCTCTAGAATCCCTCCAATTTCTTTCCTCCTAGTTTTCCGCTCTACCAAATATAATGTAGAAGAATTTACGAATAAATATTCAATAATTTGCATGTTCTTGTTCGTTTTCTGTAATTTGTATGTTCATGTTTGTTTGACTGGTTTCAGCTATAAGCTCATGGTGGGTTTTTACGGCCATTTTGAACCCTTTTTTTTTTTCCTCTTCCAAAATTCCCTCCATGTCAATTCATCTGAGAGTTCAAAATGCTTTGCAGGTGGTCTTTCCGAGCTTTGGTGAACGATATCTCTCGTCCGTTCTCTTTCAGTCAATTCGGGAAGAATGCGAGAAGATGCAACCAGAGCCATGAACAAACATTGCCCTTAAATGAGTCTATAACATGAACCATTCCTGAATTATTTGTTATTGTTTTCTTTCTTGTACATTTTCTTAGGTTCTGTTTTTCCTCTAGAGGATCTTGGACCAAGATTTCTACATGATTTTCTCGAGAAAAATCTAGCCACTGGGAGTTGAGGTTGGACTTTCGAGCATAAGAATTGTGAAGAAAATTCCTGTTTTGCTCTCTGACTTGGATGAATAAAACCAAAACCAACTTTATTTTATTTTCCCTCCCTGTATGCTTCCCCAGTTTGCAATGTATTTGACATTTGACTATTTCGAGATTATATACCCATTTATCTAAATCCCAATTTTGACTGGTCCATATTTCATTTCCTAATTGTAAAAAGTCTTATTCTTGTTTCTCTTTCTAGAATTTTAAGGCTTTGAATCTACACTTGCATTTTCCACTTTGGGTGGTTTGTTGAAGCAGAGAAATCCATGTGAAAATGAGAAAGTGGTATTTTTAAACCTGCACGTTCCATGATCCATACAAGGTAAAGGGAAAACCAGTATAAATTCTCTGCACGTTCCACTAGTTGAAACTTTAGATACACATTGTATTACGTCCATTTTCTGCCACATAATTTTCTTTGGAGGGTCCAAAAAAGTAACAATATTAATCTTTACTCCAAGACAGAAATAAACATGTTTTTGTCCTAATATATAGAAATTTCTAGCAATTAACCAATACCAGGAAAAAAAAAAAAAAACTCATAATTCAAGCCGTTGTGGCTTTTTCATAAACAACGTTAAAGAAATGATTTTTTGACGGCAGAGGTTAACTTGTACCTAATCACATGCCTAATTCTAAAAAGCAAGATTGAGGTCCCCCATCCTATAAACTCAGCTAGAGACTATATAATGACTATGCTATGGCACCCAAATCAACTAAAATGTGAGTGGTTTGTTTGTATTAATTTAACTAGCTTGTAACTAGTTTATTTATTATGTCTGTGATTATATATACACACACACACACACACATATATAACATAAGCATAACATAGTCCTCGTAGCTTTTTAAGCATGACAGACAACCACTTCACTGTATGGATTCCAAGCATGCAAAAACATTAGTTTATATTAATGCAAATTATTGTATATATGTATCTATAACTTTACCTTTCTAGCCGCAAAATAACTTTTTCTAGCTAGTTAGTGCCATTTGCTTGGATTAGTGCCGCTTTAGATTGTGAGTTTGAATTTAATTTAATGAAAAGAAATTTTTGTGAGGGGATATAATAGCAAGAAAACGTTCGAACTTTTTTTTTTTTTTTGGGTTCAAATCCATGATCCAAAAGGACTATTAGAGGTGTATTTTTTTCCCCTCTTGTTTTTAATCACTGCTACACAGGCGAAGTCAGATTCTGCCTTATATTGTAAGCATGTGCTGAACTTTAATTAGGGAGTGTGTGATCAGTACATGTGATCACGAGACTCTACCTGTATTAATTTTTCAACCTTAGTGAGATCTGAGAATACAAATTAATTTGATCTTAAGCCGTTTTAATATAAATATATATATATACACACACATTTTTGTTTGTATGTTACTGATATATAGTACTACCGGCAGTATTAATTGTATGTAGCTTGTGTCGACCACATAGCAGACAAATTGGACGGCTATAAAAGGGTGCATCATTTACGGGTGAAGACCATATACTATATATATAATAATATATACATCAATGCTTATATATACGAAATTAGCTCAGATCATCTTTGTGTGATTCAGATGTAAATTAAACTTATTTAAGTCGTTGAAGAGTGACTAATTAGCAGCCCAACGAAAAGTACATACTTCAAAATAATAACAATTAGTCACGCATTACCAAATAATTAATAAATCTTAATAAAATAATAAAATAACAACAAATCTTGGAGATGGGGTTGGCCTGTAGGCCTACCTTTACGTTCCCACAATCCACGTCTAGTTCAGTGTGGTCACATCTACCCTTCTCTCTTTAAAGCCTTTTTTTTTTTTTTTTTCAAAAGAAGAAACTTTTTTTTTTTTTTTTTTTTTGGTAAATAGCTCATATGTTCCCGAGCTCTTTAAGATAGTGCCCAATGGTCCCTTTATTTGTTTTGTTTTGTTTTTTGTTTTTTTTTGAAAGTTCCCAAAACTCTTAAAAATAGTGCAAAAAGGATAAGACTCTAGAGGCCGTTTAAAATTGGACGGTTTTTGACCCATGTCAACTACACATGCTTTCCAGTGGGGGTATGTTTGGTAAAAGAACTTATATAGATTTGATAAAACTTTAATAAATTTAAGAATAAAAGTTAATATAATAATAGAATAATAAGGGGAAGTAACTACCGTTAAAGCCTTTTTTTGAACCGTTGAGATTTAATCAGATAGTTAAATGTTGTTAGTATCCCAGACTTATCATATACTTTACCTCATTTACCATTTCCACCTCAATCTTCTTCGCGCTGCGACCTTTCCCTGCCGGCGACAACCCCGACCCACCCCCGGCCCCCCCCAACCACAGGCCCTAGCCCTAACCAACTCCCACTACCCAGCCCCCGCACCCCCCCAGCCCCTCCCTCGCCGGCCCATCGGCCCCCCCTCCCCCAGGCCGCTCCCCCCACCCCCCGACGAGACCCCCTCTAACCCCGTCTCTCTCTCTTCCCGTCTTCCTCTCTTCTCGTTTCGGGGTTGGGGAAGGGGGGGGGGGGGGAAGGGGGGCGCGGGCCGGGAAGAGAGAAAGAGGGGAAGAGAGAGAGAGGGGGGTGGGGAGGTCCCCGTCGGGGGGGGGGGGGGGGGTGCCTAGGGGGGTGTGGGGGGAGGTCGAGGAAGGGGGCCTGGGTGGAGGTGCCGGGGGAGGGGGGACCTGGGGTGGGGGGGTGTCGGGCGGGCTAGGGGCTGGGGGGCCGGCCGGGGGGGGGGGGGGGGGGGGGGGGAGGATGGGTGGTGCCTGGGTTGGGTGGGGGGTGGCTGGGGGGGCCGGGGGTGGGTCGCCGGCGGAGGAAAGGTCGCCGGCGACGGAGAAAACTTGGGGTGGGAATGAAAATATGAGGTAAAATATATGATAAATATGTTACACTAACAACATTTTTAACCGTTCAATTAAATCTTAACGGTTCAAAAAAAAATTCTACCGATAATTACTATAGGAGAGGCTCTGCTATAGCCTCTCCCAATAATAATACCAAAAAAATAAAAAATGACTCTCTCTCTCTCTCTCTCTCTCTCTGCAATTGTGCTCGTTGCAGAGCACAATGGATTTCGCCGGGGGCCGTTGGGGGAGGATGGTGGGTGAACGGCGGGGAGAGTGGGGGATGACCAGATTGGCAGAGGGATCTCGCTAACGAGGGTGGCACTCGCGAATCGCGATGGTGATCTAACGGCGAGGGGCAAGATTCGCGGCATGAGGACTGGACTCCCGAAGGAAGGATCTCGCGAGGGGGGCTTAATCTGCGAATGCGATGGAGGGCAGAGCTCGCGGTAAAGGGGCCGCTGCGCGCGATCTGGGTTTCGCAAGCTATGAATCTGGGTTTGGCAACGGCCGGGTGAGTTCGGAATGGAGGGGCCGCTGCAGATGTGCGTTGCTCACTACTTTTTTGTTCTACGTTGAATAAGTGCATATTTCATGTTCATCATCATCACTTTAACCCATTTTTTTTTTTTTTTTAAATTTTTAAATTAGTCTTGTTTACATATGCTTATCTGTATAATTCGCCTAATTGCCTAATTGTCAATGTGCACCTCTTTTCTGGACATTTTGCTCACAGAAGATCTTGAGATGAGATTCTGGGGAGGTTTTGAACTACCAACCATTTTCGTCTGCAACTGATAAGGGTGATGGGGAGGAAGCAGAGATATATATTATTAACATATATTATATATTTGTGTTTTTAACTTGTTCATATTTTGGGGTGTTTTAGTCTTTTTAATTAATTTAGGTCATGTGTTTCGCACTTGGTGTAAAACCGTAAAAAATCAACCATATAGTTTTATTTGTTAATTGGAGACACACAATCGCGAGCTCCTTTTTAATTAATTATTCATAATAATATATATAGAATCCCTCTTCACACTTGACTTAGTTTATCATTATCTTATTCCTTATATTTTTATTTTAATTTATTGCTTTGTATTTGATGAATTTCTTGTTTACTCCAACTAATTTTTTAAAAGCCTTTGTTTGATTAGTTGTGTAAATACACATATACTGGTCATCTATATGTATATATATATATATGTGATGTTGATAGCAATGCCCTGCCCATATGTTCCATCCTCCATAAATTTCTCCATTTTCTTCTCTCAATCCAAACAACAACAATGGTTCAATCAAAAGAACCGCCACACGATCAGTACCTCCCTTTGCCTTGTTCAGATTCATTTCTATCCTTCACAAGGTATATTATATAAAATTCCTACTACACCGAACCTTGATCTCTTTCTCACATAATTAAAAAAAAAAAATATATATATATATATATTCATGTAAATTCTGTGTGTTGATGACCATATTAATTATTAACATAATTTATATATAATATATGGTCAATTTTTTGGTGCATATAAATACAAAATGATGAAGATGGTGGTCCAAGGAGACGGTGGCCATAGTGACCGGAGCGAACAAGGGCATAGGTTTTGCGCTGGTGAAGCGGATGGCGGAGATGGGGCTAACCCTAATACTCACTGCCAGGGACTTGGAGAGAGGATCAAAGGCAGTTGAGTCCCTCAGAAGCCAAGGACTCTTTGTTCACTTCTTTTGCTTGGATGTTTCTGACCCTTCTTCTATCCAAACCTTTGTCTCCTGGTTCTCTCTAAACTTCTCAGCCTTGGACATTCTTGTAAGTCTTTTTTTATCTCTTATCTATTTATCCAAGCTTTTCTTTGTTAATTATTATGCATTTTATATATATATATATGTATATATATATATGTATGTATGTCTAGTACATATTCACCTTGTCGGATTATTTTTATTACTATTTTATAATTAGCTTGTCAAAATATTTTTATTCTTTAAATATTTATCCTTTAGTACTATAGGTAAGATCAATTACATGCTCAAAAAAAAAAAAAAAAAAAAAAAAATTATGATATTTTAAATGTTGTTTCAAATTTTACTGGTTTTTAAGAAGACTCGCATGATATTTTTACTGTTGTTTCAAAGTTTGCTGGTTTTTAAGAAGACTCGCATGATATTTTTACTGTTGTCCGTACACTTTTTGATCGGTTTCAATTTTTGCTGGTTTTAGGAAACTCTTCATTATATATTGTAAGATAATAGATATATAGACACACAGACATGCAAACGGTGAAAGACATCTTGCGTTTAACAAGTGGCTGAAAATCGGTTCACACACGCAAGTTTATGAAACTCCCAGATAAATAATATATTCGTTTATTTACACATATTTATGTTTGCATTTATCTCTTTTTTTTAAGCTTTTTTTTTTTTTTTCCCCTTTCTTTTAGTATTTGTTTTGTTTTTCTTTTTTGGACAGTTGTAGCTTTTTCTTTGCATCCTTTGTCTTGTTGTATACGTCTCCATATGCTTTACATCAATATGTGTATGTCCGTGGATACCCACGAAAACAAGTACGTGTAGAGTATATGAAAAAGATAATACACAATTGGGAGCTAATGTTAAATAGTAGGATGAAAAAAAAAAAAGATTTAGAGCTAATATATATATATATATTTAAGAAGTTTTCAACAAATCACCGAAAGTTTTAAAAATTAGTTCAAATACCCAAAATTTTTTTAAATGATCAATCAATTTTCTTAAACAGTCAATCAATGATTGACCATGTAATATCATTAACTTGGTAAATCAATGATTGACCGTAGTCAATAATTAATTGATCATAACGTAAATTCTCAATTTTCAAGTCAATCACTGATTGATTAAATAATTGACCAAATCTTGAAAAAATGACAAATAGTCATTTTACTGAATATAAATGGTTCGATCATCTATTAAATATGACAATTAAAATAGACCACCCAACTTAATTTTCTTTAAAAAAAATACATCGTGCTATTCGTATATTATGCAACTCTAAATAGATAACATATATGAATTTAATATATTTTGACAGTTTAAATATATAAAATTTTTAAGGTAAAGATATGCATATACCATCGGTTTCATTATACAATTTTAAACAGATATTATAAATGAATATGATGTGATTTAAAGATTTAAACGATAAAGTATCTACTGTAGAGTATTCCTTCTACTACATATATATATATATATATATTTTTTTTTTTTTGGGTACCGAGTAAGAACTACTTTTTACATTAGTTCTCGTTATTCACTATTGAGATTTGACATCATGATATATATATTTATATATATTAGATGACTGATGACATATATGTGCTTATATATAAATAAAAATATCAGAAAACCAATAGCCCGCCATACACAAGGTATTTAAAAAATTAACAAATGATCATACATAAGAAGTCATTTGGAAGTTAGCCCAGTTTGAACTCAACTTAATTAGTATTCTATGCAGATTTCATTGACTTCTTTTGCACCACTTAATTATAAAAATAACAAATCGCTCGCCAATATGATCTGAAAATTGAAATCTTCAGTACAATACATATATATAATAGTAGTTGACGCAATTATATATGTATACCATGATCCTAATAGAGATCATTTGTAAACAATTAGCTAGCTATATTAATTCTTTAGTATATAAATCGTTTTAGACGTACTCGCGAAATTAATCAATGACAAATTTATGTTGTTAATTAAAAAATATATATATATATATATACATATATATATATATGTACAGGTAAACAATGCAGCAGTATCATACAACGATATTGGAGAGAATTCAGTGGAGCACGCAGAAACAGTGATGAAAACGAATTACTTTGGAGCAAAGCTACTCACACAAGCCCTCTTGCCCTTCTTTCGTCGCTCTTCTTCCTCAAGTCGAATCCTTAACCTCACCTCCAGACTTGGCTCCCTAGATGTAAGTTCATTCATTTATTTGTTAACGATAATTAAATTTCATTAATTGTTCCTAATTTTTTTTAACAAATGAAAGTCGTGTCTAAGCCTAGGCTATGATTGCTATATGAAACCCTAGGATTAAAAAACATGATTAACTTAGTTTACTATTAATGTTTAGTTTTGTAGCCTAATTAATGCCCAGATACAGAGACAATATATGTATGTATCAACCTTCAAAATAAGGTCATCTTGGGGGTTGGAAGGGAGGCGGGTGGCCCCCTCGAAAACTAAACTCATTAAGATGGTGTTTTGTTAAGGGTAGTTTTGAGATTGCATACTTGTAATAATTTATATTACTCTTTTTAGTTTTTTTTTTTTTAAATAGGGGGCACCGTCATTAAGGTTGATTATTAGAGGTTAGAGAAAAAAAAAGGAGTTTGTGGTTGTGTGATTCTCTCTTATAAGCTTCTTTTTCATTATAGTAAAATATTATAGCGGCTCAAAGAGAATGTCTTACATTGAGAAGAACTTTCATAAATCTTTTGTGTTTATTTTTTTTAATACAATTTTTATTGCTCTAGATAATATAGAATGATAGGATGTGTAATTCTCTATAGCTATAAGTAAATACATCTCATGAAGTACTACAAATATTAAACGAATATTGTAGAAAAATAATTTGTATCCCTTTTGATAACATTTTTCAACATAACATGTAAAAATGGCTAATTTAACAACGTTGCTATTGTCACTTAATATTTAGATATCTAAATGTTTTACTAGTATGAATGGTAATTGCTAATTGAACGGACAAAATTGGAAATGGTGAATTTAATTGTAGAAGCTAAGAAACCCGAGCATGAAAGCAATTTTGGCGAGCGAGAATCTGACGGAGGAGCAGATCGAGGGCGTGGTGAACTCATTCCTAGAGGACGTGAAGAGTGGGAGATGGAAGAGCCAAGGGTGGCCAGAACTATGGGCAGACTACTCAGTAACAAAGTTGGCGTTGAATGCCTACACTAAGGTTTTGGCGAAGCGGAACGACGGATTAGGACTAAGCGTCAACTGCTACTGCCCTGGCTTCACTCAGACGTCAATGACTCGGGGCAAGGGCTCGCACACCGCGGATGAAGCCGCCGAGGCTGGGGCTAGGTTGGCCTTGCTTCCGCCTCACCTTTTGCCTAGTGGCAAATTCTTTGTATGGACCAGCAAGAACACTACTAGTACTTTTATTGATTCCAGATTGTAGTAGTACTACACATTAACAAAATTATTATTATAAATTAATCATTATTCTGGCTTTTATACAACTCATGTATAGCACGTAAAGTGCTAGTTTATTTTTATTTTTATTTTTATTTTTTTAATAAAATCGATATTATCGACCCACCCTTTCACTTTGATGCATGTGAGAATCACCACGGAGGGGACCTCCCATAGCTATTCCCTATAGCCTAGTAGCCTATAGTGTAGGCTGAGTTTTTCTTTTGATTTTCTATATTTCCCCCCAAGTGTATATATTAATAGGAAGGCTCTTTCATACGGCACAGCTAGCCGTATGAACGGCAGCTATATTGGGCATGTAGGAAAGTCAAAGATGTCGCAGGATCATCACAGATGTCAACCAAAGAGCTTGGTGGAGTGAAGAATAATCCCCGACTTCGAAACCCAGTCCACCTCCAATATGGCTTCGTCTTCTTCCATCTCTAATATTAGAACCCCAATTCTATCCCTTATGCACTACCACATATGAATGTGTATGTATAGATTAACACTTGTACATTCATAAAGAACCCCTTGCTTTCTTCTTTTTCCCTTCCGCCGTCGAATCGGCTACGTCAACCACCATTATTTCCGTCAAACACCCTACCAGAACTACATACCCACTCTTTCCTCCTTAAAAGTCATTATCCTATTCATTGCTTCATTACCATCCCATTCCTCTGCCCCATATACTCTTTTTTTTCCCCCCCTTATAAAATTGTTTTTCTGAGCCAGACTACTACTGCCATTCCGTCAGATGATATTTTAGGGTGCCCCTCTACATCCTCCTATACTCCCCTCACCGTTGGTTTCTCATCCCACGGCTTCAGCTCCAGTGTCTAACTCTGTCCGGCATTTTCGACTGCCCCATCCGAGAGTTTTCTCAAGTATATACATGATTCTTTAATATAAACTCTACGTTAGATGGAAAAATTCAATCCATCAAAATGCATAAATCCGTAGCGCCAAGGACATATAAAAATAGCTCTAAGAAACGAATATAACATATTGAAAACACAACCTATACTAGAAAACAAGAAATACACACCATTAAATAGAAACAAAAACCACTATTATTACAAATCATAACATAAAATTTAAAATAAAATAAAAAATCTCAAACATTACTAACAAAACCTCCGATCTCTAATGATAAGACGACTGATAAAAAAAAGCCACCAGAATACCGTTGTATACATTTCATTGGGAAATTTTCGGGTAACTAGATTTAAAAATATATGATTAATAAAAGAAAGGCCAACTCTACAATTAGTATCGTCTACTACAACTATTTTGCTAATCTCCCTTGGGGATTGGAAGTCTTTGTGTCTTTTTCACGTAAGTCAAACATAACAATATCGACCAAGAGACTTATTGATAAAAGGTTCGTCTACGAAAATTAAGATATCCAATTAACTAAAAAAGTATGTTAAAAATGGTATATAAATTATGTTTTCAAATTTTATTTGCAAAATGAAACAAAACTACGTAATTTTTTTTTAAAAATCTTTAAGCTTAAGCTATGCGATTCAAACTCTATATAATATATAATTATTATTAGATTTTATTTGTAATCACATGCGTTATTTAACTTTATAATTGTTAAATGTAAAAATGATAGTTACTTCTTTCTCAAAAGAAAGGTGGGGAAAAAGACTTTGCAAGAAGTTTGAAATCTTAAATCCAGTAAGCACACATTGAAGGGCTAGGTTTCAGCTTGGGCCAAGTACGAAAGCCCAGCCAACCGACCGACCTAGGTGATGTGTATTGACAGTGACACTCACGGCGCACGTTAGCTCGTCGTCAGAAAAACAAAACAAAAAGCAAAGACGAACTGAGGTTTAATCGAGGAGGGTTTTAGACCTTTGGATTCTTCGCTTCTCTATTCCACTATTTCAGGTTTGTTTCCATTTTCCTCTCTGCCTCTTCTTCTTCTTTTCAATAAATTGTAATTCTGTTTAAGAAATTTAGTCAGTTGTCTTTCTGCTGTTTTTGGTTGCTGAGAAAATGTCGGAGAAAGTTGAAATCTTGAATCTGTATTTACGAATTTCATTTATTGTAATCTCCTTCCTGGATTTAGTGTCAATGGTCGGAGCATAAAAATCGATTCAACTGTAAAGCCAAGCTATTTGTTTTATTTCTGAGAAAAATACAAACACAAGAAAATTCCCAAAAACGAAAATGAAACGGGAAAACCAGTGATTTTTGTTTTTTGATTGTTCTTCAGTTTGTGTACAGAAAATTTTATTTATTTATTTATTTATTTATAAGTAGTTTCAGTTGGTTAGAAATGTAATTTTTTTCAATTTCATTTCTAAGGCAGAGCCAATAATTATAAATGTTCCCTTTCCCTTGGGAACTGACTGAACTGAACTGAAACCCTAGTAGAGAAGAGAATCCTCATTATGTATATCTGGTTGCTCATTGACTTCTCATATTATTTGGGTTGCAGATCGAAAACATAATCGGAAGCTGTTGTTAAGTTTTGGTTTTGGTTTGAGAGAAATGGCAGGGGGATTTAGGAGCCTTGCACCTAAGACAAAGAACTTGGTAGTTGCTGGGGGATTGACGGCGTTTGTGTTCGGAGTCTATTTCTACACCATGAGAGCTGTTGGGGGTACCGATGAGCTCCAAATGGCCATTGACAAGTTTGAGGAGCAGAAAGGCAAGAAAGAGGCTGAAGGAAGCATACCATCTAAAGTCTAAAGTTTGATCTTTTGTTTAGTTTTGTTAGTCCAATTATGTAACTCTTCTTCTTATGTTTGCCTACAGCCTTTTTACATAAGATGGTACAAGTGATGTTCTTTTTATTGATACTTTTGACGTATACATATTCTGTTTAATAAACGAATTTCAGTTGATGATGTGGTATGATTTGCACATTTGTGTAGATATGTGGTAGATATCGATGTAAAATGGCAAAGTAGGTGACCCCCACTGTGACTAGCTCAACGGGTCGGGTGGGAGGAGAGGGGTATGGATAGGAGTTCTCAAGTTCAAAACATTAAATTATTTACCTTTTTTTGTAATCAACTGTTGTTTGAAAGAAATTTATATGATGCTTTCTATTGTTTGAGATTGGAAGTTTATTTGAGAATTTTGGCAGTAGTTGGAGTGATTTTGCTTAAAATTCATGGATTTTTCTCAGCAGCTACCTCAGGAAAATTTGGGATTGCAAGATTCCTTAAGTCATATAAAGCTCAACATGTATTGTAGGAGTTCCTAACTTGCAACAAATGTAAAATGTAAAAGCATGGTTAAGTAAATGGTGATAACAAGCAATTCTAATAAAAACATGAATTAGAAATTCTCATAATCTATAGGTCTCAAAAAGGGTCACATGATTGACGTTAATGTATCAACCGATTATCATAAACTATAGCAAACTCAATGAAGGGGGAAAAAAATATTTCTGAGATAGCATTTATTTGAGGTCTTTTGACTTAATTGTTGACAGAAAGGGAAGCCTTCAATTTTTCAGCAAGATGCGGTAGCGTTTTGATACTGTCCTGGATCGAGTGCTCGACACACGACTCTAAATCGTTCAGCCCATTGTTCTTTTTCTGTTGTAACTTGGCTGTCTCAAACTTGTCTTGGCAGACCATTAGAGCCCTGTTTAACTTCTCCTGTATATTCAGATTAAGAATTTCAAAAACTAGACATCAGTGTTGTGCTGTGGACTAATTTACCAAAAACATAGATAGTCAATGCACAAACACGTAAAATATCATGTAGCAACCTACAACACATTAGTAATAATTAACCACATCTTGTTCTTTGGAGGACAATTTAAGAATATAACGAAGTGATCGGAAATGGAACTTCAACCATATCATTACTACAATTGTTCATAGACAATCAAAGGGCAACCATAGAGGCGAATAAGTTACTCTGCCAAGGATAAAGAAATAAGAGAAGATCCACGCTCATCAATAAGAAGCGGTACAGGGGATGAGAAAAGAGAAAGAGAAACTTCTCTCCTTTCTCTTCAGTTAGGTCACTGATTATGTGGTATCCTATCATGTAATAGAATTGAACACCATCTCTTGTTGCGAATTCAATTCATCCTTTACTTTTTCCCTCACAATTGATGTAATTTACCATGTCGTTTGTAGATTATAGATGAAGGACCGAGTGAAAGAAACGTGAAATTTATCCAATGTCATACCTATACCAGTTCAGAAAGTCGTTTTTTGTAATTGAGGACAGGAAAACGAATTTGCCATGAAATGAAATAGTCTCTTACAAATCAAAGCAAAACAAACAAAGGGAATTTCCTCTCATATACTCCTTATGTTCATCTACATAATATTGCTCCTCTCTGAATCTACTTCTTTGTCAATTACTATTTACAACCCCAAAAAACTCAAACCAGCAGTTTCCTACATCTCATGGCATAAGGAGCAGTAAAAGCATTTAAAAACTTTTCACGCTTCCGATTAGAAAGAAAAACTACAAAAAAAAAAAAAAAAAAAAAAAAAAAAAAAAAAAAAAAAAACGAAAAAGAGGGTAGAGAAAAAGGATCGTAGCTTACTTGAAACTTGGCCATCTCATTCTCAACTCTCTGTTGAGCACTAACGACAGGAACACTGCAATACTCAACGCAACTGCTTATCTCCTCTTGCTTTCTTCTTCTATCAAAGCACTCGTATGCACATTTGAAGTACGCTTGCTGCATTCATATTCCCCACGCCAAATGTAAAAATTACACCAACTAATAGAAAGATTAAACAAAACTAGAAGAAGAAGAAGAAGAAGAAGAAAATAAAGTTTCAATTTTTGATACACAAAACCAAGAAAACCAACCAACTTTTAAACATCAACCAACCAATCTTAATCGACAAAGATACATTCTAAAAACCCAAAGCAATGAAAAAGAAAAAAAAAAAACATCAAAATCAACCAACAAATCAAAGAACCCAAAAAATAAAAAAAAAAATGAAAAAAGGGAAAAACCTGAAGAGTGAAATTGACATGGTCCTGAATAGGAGAGAGATGCTCTTGAGCAGCCAAATTCACTTCCTGTAGCTTTTGCCTTATCCTCTCCGATACTATTTGCTCTTCTGCTGCTGCTATGTGATTCATCGTTGATTTTCGGGGGGCTTTGCTTTCGTTTCGTTTGTAAAAATTTAGGGTTTAAAGGGTTTTGGGCGTGTCGCATAAGTTCTCACGCGCTTTCATGTCGCGTGAAGGGCACGTACTGAAAGTATGCCCTTTTGACTCGCTGTAGTCATACAGCCAATAGATACGGACGTATAACTAAGAGAGAGAAAGAAGAGAGAGAGAGAGAGAGAGAGAGAAGACAGGCAAAAATGGAGGACCACCCACGGAGGGAGGAGTGCAGAGAAATCCCCAAACTCGTCTCCTCTTTTGTCGACACGTTCGTCGACTTCTCCGTCAGCGGCGGTCTCTTCCTCTTACCAAACCCTAACCCTAATTCTAATCATAATCCTCTGCGGACTCAGTACCCCGCCGCCGACCGCCTCATCGCGATCGGGGATCTTCACGGCGACCTCGAGAAGACCAGGCAGTCGCTGCGGCTGGCCGGCCTTGTCGACGCCGCCGACAAATGGATAGGTGGCTCTACCACCGTAGTCCAAATCGGCGACGTCCTCGACCGCGGCGGCGAGGAGCTCAAGATCCTCTATTTCATCGAGAAGCTGAGGCGAGAGGCCGCCAGATGCGGCGGCGAGATCATCTCCATGAACGGCAACCACGAAATCATGAACGTGGAAGGGGATTTCCGCTTCGTGACCAAGGAAGGTCTGGAGGAGTTCAAGATTTGGGCGGATTGGTACTCAATCGGAAGAGAAATGAAATCGCTCTGCGACGGTTTGGAGAAAAACCCTAGAGATCTATTCGAAGGTATTCCACACTCCTTCAATGGCGTCAAATCAGAATTCTCCGAAGGATTCCGCGCGAGAATCGCCGCCTTGAGGCCGTCCGGTCCGATATCGTCGAGATTTCTGTCTCGGAACGTGACCGTACTGGTAATCGGCGACTCGGTCTTCGTCCACGGTGGACTTCTACCGAGCCACGTGTCGTACGGACTGGATAGGATCAACGACGAGGTTAGAGATTGGATCGTGAACGGATCGTCGCAGGGGAGGAGATATTCGCCGGGGTACTGCCGGGGGAGGAACGCGGTGGTGTGGCTGAGGAGTTTCTCCGACGAGTCGCCGGCGAAGTGCGACTGTGAGGCGCTGGAGCACGTGCTGGCGACGATCCCAGGGGCGAAGAGGATGATAATGGGGCACACGATTCAGCAGGTCGGAATCAATGGCGTGTGTGATGATAGGGCGATAAGGATCGACGTGGGGATGTCGAAGGGGTGCATTGATGGATTGCCGGAGGTGTTGGAGATCAAGAGGAGTGAGGAGGTCAGGATATTGACTTCAAATCCGGTCTACTTCAAGTCTTCTACGGCGGTGGTGGAGGCGGAGGGTGGTATTGGTGGTCGGAGGGAAGGGCTGGGGTTGTTATTGCCGGAGAATGGACCCAAACAAGTAGAAGTCAAGGCTTGAGACTTTTTTTCAGTAGTTTCCATATATAATTTTGAGACAAAATTCTAAATTTTAAAGATAATATTTTGTCATTTTCAATTTTAAGGTAAGATTCTAAATGTTAAAAGGATAATATTTTCACCATTTGACATTTTTTGTGCTATTAAATATTTTCATCCAAAATATTTCTTCTTCTTCTTCTTCTTCTTCTTATTTTTTTTTTTTATTTTTTTTTTTTTTTGTGGAATATTTCTTTTTAATTTTTGGCCAAAAACAACCTTCACTTTTAAAACGTTGGCAATTAAATCCTTATTGTCTGTAACCTTTTGTTTTAAACGGTAACTCAGATGATCTTTTTTAAAATAAAAATCACCAAAATCCCTGCCAATCACAATATATATCTCTCAACAATTTTATCTTATTTTATTTAACATCGTTTGCAAGGGCATTTTGTTTCTAATTGCTAGACAAGTTTGGAATTTGCAATCACTTGTGAAATGCGTCTTTGCACGTTCATCCATAGGTTTGAAATTTCTAACAGCCCACATCTAAATCTAAATGAAAAGAAAAGAAAAAAAGTACAAATTATAAGTTTCTTTTAAAAAATATTTAAAGAAACAATAATTACACTTAGCATATATGTTCATGCACAGACGATCTTTTAATTCTAATTTCTTCTTTCTGTTAAATGAATATGTATAATTAAATTTGATATTTTCACATTGATGAGCGAGAACCACAATTTACGACAATATTGGAATGGCTTTGTGAAGAACCACCGACGCAAAAGACATAATAAAACAAAATCAATATGTTATTACTTGATACGATTTCAGCATCTCATTCATTGATTGGCCTCGGAGCAATCATTTTTACCATTAAAGTAAGATCCTTTTAGACAACATTGAAGGCAACACCAGAACTATAATCCTCCAACCAACAAAACTTTGGACCCTTATTTCCTCTTCATCAACTACCAATCTCCATTTATAAAATAAAAAGGATATTTGACTCCAAAAATATGGCTGCAGTCCTAGCATTCGGCCTAGCAGGAATTCACTTGAAGAAGCTTGGCTCCTTCACTTATCAAGAGATTTGCATGGCGCGGGGCATGAAAGATGACCTGAAGAAACTCCATCAAACCACTCTCCTCCTCAAAGACAAGCTGCTCGATGCTGCGAAGCAGCAGGAGCGCTGAAACATTGGCTGGTTCGGCTTAAACAAGTCTTCGATGATGCTGTGGATGTGCTTGATGAATTCAAGTGTGAAGTACTGAGGCGTCAAGTTGTGAGAGAATACGGCAGTGTTGGTAGAAAGGTACGCCTTTTCTTTTCGTGATCCAATCCGCTTGTCTTTTGCTTTAGCCTTGCTCATTAGATTGAGGAGATTGGGCAAAGGTTAGATGATTGCTAATGAAATGGCTCAGTTCCAATTTATCAGTTCCCAACTGAACCTGGAACAGACCCATGATCATGATCTCATGCAGGGGACGAGGGACACGACACACTCCTTCGGTAACCCTTCTGATGTCATCGGTAGAGATGATGACAAAGCAGAGATCATTGACATGTTGATGAGTAAACAAGAAAATACTCTCCCTGTCATTCTTTTTGTTGGGATTGGAGGCTTAGGAAATACCACGCTCGCCAAGTCAGTATACAACGATCAAAAAGTTGTTGAGAGGTTTGATTTGAGACTCTGGGTCTGTGTGTCGTTGGATTTTAGTGTCGTTCGATTAGCAAGAGAGATTCTTAAGTCTGCGACGGATGCAGGACAAGATCTTAGTAGCCTCTCTCCAGATCAATTACAAAGGTCCTTAAGGGGCACTTTAGAAGGTGAAAGATTCTTGCTTGTCTTGGATGATGTGTGGAATGATGATCGTAGTAAATGGATTGAATTGAGAGATTTATTGATCGGGGGTGCAGAAGGAAGCAAAGTTGTAGTGACAACACGAAGTCTGTCAGTTGCCTCTTGTCATGAGCCAAATTCCGCCACACCAATTGGAAGGTCTCTCTGAGATGGATTCTTTGTCTCTGTTTTTCAAGCATGCATTTGGGGATGAGAAACTAGCAGAGCAACATCCACAGCTCAAAGAGATTGGCAAAGAAATTGTGAACAAGTGTGGTCGGGTTTCTTTGGCATTGAAGACCTTAGGGAGTCTCCTTTACTCCAAGACTGAAGTTAAATGGAAATCCATTAAAGAGATAATGAAGAGATATGGCAGCTAACCCAGGAGGATGCTCACATTTTACCTGCATCACGATTAAGTTACAATGCATTGTCTCCATGCTTGAAACAATGTTTTTGCTTATTGTTCAGTATTTCCTGAGGATGAAGACATGCTTAGTCATGAGTTGATCTGGATTTGGATCGCACTTGGAATCATTCGGCCACGTACCGGCAACATGGAGCTTGAAGATATTGGTGAGTTGAACTTTAGAGAGTTATGTGCCAAATGTTTCTTTCAATCTGTTGACGATGAAGGTCCCTAATACACCTGTCAAATGCACGATTTAATTCATGAGCTTGCCAGTTCAATTACACAACACTAGTGTTTCATAGTAAATGCTGGCTGTGAAAAGGTACCTGAGACGGTAAGACACTTGAGAATCTTTTTAGAAAAGAAAAACCTAAACAACTTGCAAAAGTTGAATCAAGAGCGTAGTATCTTTGTTGATGCTACCACAGGAGATGACAATGTCATCGAGTCCTTCCTTTCCATGTGCATCTCAAGATTCAGATATTTGCGAGTGTTTGATCTTAGAGGTTTATCTTTTGAGGTATGGCCAAGTTCCATTGGGGCACTGAAGCATTTGAGATATCTCAACTTCATTTATTAGATTATTGAATTTTTAAACTCAATTTATCCAGATTATCATATTATTTATATATATATATATATAGCATTAAAAGTTAAATGAGTAAGATTTGGCCAATTCTTCTGGACTTTTCACTTATCCAATAGATAGAGAGATACAAATTATTCAAGAACAAAAAAAAGAAGCTAACAACAAGGGGTTGAATGTTGCAAGGGAAAACAAATGTCTTGTATATATTTTCATGACCCATCTCAAATGTTTGTGTCATTAATATCATTTGATTTTTCAGGTCCTTGAGCAGTTTTCTTCTCCGACATCAACGTTATAAGCATTATTGTTAGGAATATGATACTCAACATGAAACAAATTAAATTATTAAAAAAAAAAAAAAAACTACACATCAATGAACTAAAACATGACTTGTCAGGGTGTTTCAACTGGGACAAAACAGTAGTTTTTCTTTTGTGAAACTCACATAATTTGGACACATTCTTTCATGGCATTATTCAAGATATTAAACTTTCCATGATGTGTACCATTTCTGCCACAGCAAAATCACGATTTTTTTATCATAAAATTTAGATCCACAGTAAAGGGTCACCATCCCTACCTCATTAGCTCATTTTATAAGTAGAAATCAGGTTCAGAAGTCATCAAACTTCGAATTTGAATTAACTACCACTATTGCCCAAAATATGAACTTGCGAGAGTTACCAGCATTTGTACCTTATCTGACTGCAATTTTTAAACCTGCAACTAGACCAGAACAACACTCTCAAGTTGGAGCTCTTTTGGAGGCAATTTGTGTAGGATTTTATCCCACATTTTAAAATTGTTTCTTGAATAAAAGAAATGCCAAGATCAATTGCTGCTTTGTCGTTAGGATTTCCAAGACAGTAGCTTATGGAGGAATTACAGCAACAAAAGCATTTCTGCCTGACACCAATTCTCATTACTTCCCTCTAAAGCTCATGCTTTTCCGCTTCTCGTTCAGGGCAAAACGTCTTGCCATAGCAGGATTGTAGAATTTTCTCATATGTTCTGAAAGCCTGTGGATGGCCCGTAGATCACCAATCGTAGAAAGTTGTGCCAAAAAGGCGTCAAACTTCCTATACGAAATTTTCATTCCTCTGTTCACGACATCTTCCAGAAGACCACATGCATCTTCCACTTTATTGCAGCCAAAGAGCCCTTCAATCATCACACAATAACTATCGATATCCTGTGTGCAACCACTTTTCTCCATCTCATGCCAAGTCTCAATAGCCCCATTTGGATCGCCCACCTCAAAAAACATGGAAATCAGCATATTATACGTCTGCACACTAGGAAGACAACCAGCCTCAATCATTACCTTGAAAAGCCTAAGCACTTCGTCACGTTGTTTATTGTCACATAGGACCTTGAGAAAACAGTTATAAGTGACAATATCAGGAGGGAAACCTCTGTTTCCCATATCTTGAAGAAATTTGTAGGCCAACTCAACTTTTCCAGCCAAACACATCCCTTCAATTAATTCCTTATACGTCGAAACATCAGGAAGGCAACCGCTACTGATCATAAGTTCCAAAAACTTGAAGCACTCTTCCATTCTGCCATTTCGGACAAGAGCCACTATCATGATGACATAAGTTTTAGCTGTAGGAGAAGATATTGGGGAGCCACTCCTTCTCATGAACTCAAAAAGCTCAACCGCTTCATTCACCATCCCCGCCCTACAGAACGAGTCAATGGCAGTGTTATACGTAAAATTGTCAGGCGTTAGACCCATTTCAATCATTTCTTCCAGTACCCTCATCGCTCTAGTTGGGTTCCTTACCCTACACCAACCAAAAAACAAAACATTATACGTATTAGCATCGGGCTTGATTCTTCTCCTCACCTTGTCAAACATCCCTTGAGCATCCTCAACCAAACTGCACTTGCACAGAGAATCAAGCAACAAGTTAAAGGCATTGATCTCGGGTTGCGTCTTCACTCTGACTCTCTTCTTTTTAGAAAATTTCTGCACATGGGTTAGGTACTTCTCACAATATTGCCTCAAAATTGTCAGCAGAACCTCAAAAGGAACAGAGTTCTTGTCATGCCTCTTCATGTAATCCAACATATCACAAACAATTCTAAACTGTTTGATCTTGTATTTTGTACTAGACAATATGTCAATCATATCGTTATACACCCTAGATTCATGAGCATAATTTTCCTGGTGACCAGCCCAAGTGAAAAACCTAAAGGCCAATCTCTCCTCATAACGAAGCTTATGGAGAATCTCAGCAACCAAATCAGTAGTCAACCCAACACCAACTTGGTCCAAAGCTTCTTCCAACTTTGAATATGAGTGAAAGTTTTCCATAATGGTTTTGTGAAACTTCTCAACATCATCTAATGGAACGATTCCAGAACAGAAACCCACACTGAGAAGAGGAAAACAAGCATTTGGGGGACTCCATAACCGAGCTAAATTGAAGCAGGAACATGGAAAGAAAGAAAATATCGGAAAACGATAGTGGGTTTGATCAAACCTGTGGAGATGGCATCACTGGTAGAAGAAAGGCGTGGTCTTGTCGTCAGCAAAGAAATTGAAATCGAAATTGAAGGAGAAGAAGATACGAGGTATTGTCGTCGCAGGATGTTTTTCAACTTGAAGTGTGTACCCATATTCTTTGCAATCTGCAAAGAAGAGTTATTGCTTTTGGTTGGGAATTGGTCTGAATGAAATCCAGGTGAGAAATGATCAGATTTTAGAGAAACATTGGACTTCAGAGGTGCCTAATGTGGAAGCCCAAATAGTGTTAGTTAATGGGCCGGGCCTATGCAATTAGGGTTTAGGTGAGCGTGGTTTCAACTCTTCAATAGCCTATAAATAAAGCACCCATTTTTAGCAATGCAGTCACCTTAGTCACTTCGTCTCTAAGTACTCTTCGGTGCCACTTCCGTCTCTTTTTTCTTTTTTTTTTTTCTCCTTCAAATCCACAAATCTAGGGTTTCTCTTGTTTGCGTTCTCTAATTCTTCGGTTTTATCTCTGATTTTTCACTTTTATTATTAATATTTTTTTTGTTTATTGGCTTCTTTCAACATGTTTTTGTGTGTGTGTGTGTGTGTGTGTGTGTATGAATACGAAAATGAGTGAAAAGGTATAAAATAAGCCAATTAGCAGAGCAAAGGCGTCGATTAGAAAGATGGCGCAAATTGCATTGAAGGTTGGCAATATCATATTTACTGAAAGCGATTCTCCGTGCCTATCAAATTTTGTTCTATTTCGTTTTGATTATGGCCTCGAACAAGTCGCTACATGTCAATCTCTTCCCTTTCCTTTTTTTTTTTTTTTTTCCCTCCGTTGAATGATTTTTTCCTGTTTCGATATTTTTTTATTTTCACTTTTGTATAACTTTCTTCCCTGTTTTCCTTTATACTTTTGATTCCAATGTTTTCTGGTTATCGATTGGGTGACTAGAAAATTTCTGTTGACTTTGTTGATTACAATAAAATGATTCAAAAAGATTGTGGACTGGAGAAGAAAGGATTAATGAATATTGACTAACAATAAGATTTTTTTTCCGGTAAATAATAAGAAAATTGATTAATAACTGAGTCACTATGCCCTTGCATCTTTACCAGGAAAAAAAAGAAAAAGAAAAAAAACTGCACCTTCTGACGGAAAAAAAATAAAAATAAAAAATGAGAAGACATCGTATGAACCTTACTGAACCTGCATAAGAAAGGACAATTAAATAAAAATAAAGAATACTTGCTATTTGCTTAACAAAGTAGTTAGGGACAAGAAAAGAAAGGTTTACTTCGGTGCAAAAAGTTAATATATATATATATATATATATATATATACACACGCTGATGGATCCGTTCAATGGATACCATACCTTCTCATTGAAGGGAATTTTCGATTTCTGTTTAAAAACTGGTTCCTTTTTTTTATCACTGCAAAAAAAAAAAAAAAAAAAAAAAAAAAAAAAAAAAAATTCCTGTTTTGGAAAGGGATTTTACGCCCATCATCCAATCAAGGTTTCCGAAATCCATCAGCGTTGATGCTCTAAAACTGATTATGATACATTTCAGCGATTAGTCACGTTTAAGTAAACTTGTTTTTTGATCAAAATATTTCCTACTTTGAAAAGTGTTTGGATAAAAGATTTTCATCAATAAGTGATTAATAATAATACTGATTCCATTCAGACAGCAAAAGCAGAATCAGGAATTAGAGATGAGTTATAAACTTATACAACAGAAGAAAGTTGCAAAATGAAAGAGCAAAGTGGGTGGGTCACCATCAAAATTGCCATAAAAGACTATTATGTTCTTACATTTGAAACCATCTATGAAAATATGAGGGGGGAAAAAAAGTACACAAAGACTCTTGTCCAAGATAACATTCATTCAGGTCCAGGAGAAAGTATACAAAACATTACGGAACTACAGCTGCTACTATTTTTTTCTCTTCTTTTTTTTGTCTCACCTAATACGACACCACCATAGAGAAACGACAGTATCTACAGAAATACGACGCTAAAAACACTCCCCTCCACAAACTTCTCCTCGCACTAACCAAGCAGCAAATGTAAAACACTTGGATTTTGGAATCAAACTACAACCACAAAAACTTTTAGCTCCTTGATCATTACAGCTAAGAATTTTGCCAGAGAATGCAACCTACATTTTCCCCCTTTTTCTCCTCTTTTCCTCTCTTAGAGCTTCACTTCCCTGTCAAATATCCAACTGAATGGTATGGTCGGACCCTGCTTGGCCCGCCCTTGAGCTCTCTCCTCCAGCCTTCTGATTCTTGGGGGTAACCCGCACACATAATCTTGCGCCTTACGCCCCTCACCCGAAAGCCCGGTTAGGTTCTCCACCTTCCACCTTCCCACCAAGAACTCCAATATGTCAGCATAGTCCTTGGCAGTGTAGACCCCAAGCCGCTGCGCAACAGCTGAAAAGTGCTCGAAAAGGTTGTCGTCAAAGCCATCGTACATCAAGTGAGCTGGCATAGAGATTTTCTTCCTCATCATGTCAGCAAAAGCTATGACGGTGCCATCAGGGTCAATCTCAAAGAGCTTTTCGACGATCTTGGTGTAGGCCGTCTCGTGCCGCTTCTCATCTGCAGCTATTGTACCGCATATTTGTGCCAACTTCAAGTCCCCATGGTCCTTTGCATGCCTGGCAGTGTTCCCATGGGAGATAAAGGTAGCCCTTTCCTGAAATGAAGTGTAGATGAACCCGAGATATGGATTGTTCTCTGTCCGCGGATCCTATGAAAAATAACAAAAAAGACATAGTTCAATAGTTAAAGGATTATGTCATAAAAGTGAAATGGTAACACTCTACTAAGATTTTCAAATGATGAGATCGAACCATTTGATCCATAAGTTTTAGATCATGTGAGCATGTTTGTGTGTCATGTATGTTATGGTCAGTGCAAAGAAGTGAACAAGGACAAATCGCTTAAAAGAAAGAACAAATGCAACCATGCTAATTTCACCGAGCTATCCCACCATTCCAGAGCCAATCAGATACTGAATGGTCTTCTCAATCTGCCTCATGTCGACGCGTCCCGTGAGATAGAGATACTTATTGAGAAGGTCACCATGCCTGTTCTCTTCAGCAGTCCATGCCCTGGTCCAAACTGCCCATGAAGTAGGGCTCGCACCTGTTTCATCCCGAACACCATCCAAGGTGTTGAGCATAGTTTGGTAAGTTGGAAGGGCTTCTTCTGTGATCATATCACCTACGAGAACAACAAAGTACTCATCAGGAATCTCCTTAGCCCTCTCCCTCAGTTCCTTGACCTGGTCATGGAATCCATCAGAGGCTGGATCCGGCAGAAAATCCTGAGGCTGCCAACACTTTTCGACCGGCTTCAGGTGAACCAGAATGTTCTCCTCAGCCCAATCTTCCATCGACTTGAAGATCTCGATCTTCTGAGGTGGCATGGAGTGAGTAACTTGAACATGAACCTCTCTTGGCGGCGTGAAAGGCTTCTTCAGTTTCTCAACTTCCCTGCGTTAAGTTAAGCAGCAGATCAGGTTAATTACAAGAAAAACTTAAATCAAAACACAAGTCATTATCTTGTTAACTTCAGATTCTCTATGGCATGCCATCAAATGTCAGTAATACAAAAATAAAGCAATTATAATAATTCGAAGGAAAATACTGGTTGGAAGTGCAAATATACATTGCTTTGAACGGATAAATATTCTTCCCATCATAAATTATAACCATGTCTCACTTATTCCCTGTCACTCTGTATAGTGTTTGATAGATTTTCCATCATTCATAGTCATTATAACAGGTACTTACTGTCTAATGGAAGGAAAACTTATTGCAAAAGAAGGAAATTGAGGAAACAGAAACTCTGGCGACTCATATATGTTATGGAAATTATTTCAACTAAAATGCTTATCAGAAATCAAAGGAAAAATATTGTGAAATTTCCTGTCTTAGACCGTCTCCAATTTATAGTCAATGTCAATGCTATATTTGTTATAAAAGAGTATAAAAAGTAGAATTATCCTGTTTTGTACTCCAATTGATAATGCTATTTCTAATGCTGTATCTATTTTTTTATCATCATTGTTATGCTTTGAAACTCGTAAAAGCAAGCTTTTAGTATTAAAATAATTCTAAAATGAAAATTAGTGATCACATGAAAAGGTCAAGGCACTAACCAGTAAGAATCAAATGTTAAAATATCATTGTGATGAATTTGTCACAAAATTTAACATATGTAAATTTGACATTAAAACTAGCACCCCTTTAAAGAACATTTTTTTTTAACCTAAATGTCAAATTTACAATTAGCATAGTAATTTAACATTATCTTAGAGACGCTCTTATGCACAAAATAAGTAGCACAATTGAATTTGTTAAACTAGAATACAAAAACTCAAGACCAAGCTTGGGCATTAAATGTCAGAGGAAGAAGCTTCCAGATCTTGAAAACCAGTGAACTGCCAAAGACTGGAGAGGCCAACAGGTGGACTTACATGCAAGCCAGAAAGCAACAGAATCAATTTGGAAAAGCTAGAGAACTACAAGTCCCCATTTGCAATAAAAAGAGAAAACTTTACATAGAGACGCGTGTGTGTGAGAGACAGAAAGAAAATTTGTAATATTTTCCTACAAAAAAACGTGTTTGATTCCACCCAGTATTTTGAGATGAAATGACAGAAAAATATAAAATAAAAAAAAAATGATAGAAAATAAAAAATAAAAAAAATGTATGCATTTATTGGCATCAAGTATTTAATAAATCGACAAGTACTCTCCTGCACAAAACCAATAATTCAGTGACATAAAATATATTTGAGCCAAAGTGGTTAAAAAAAAAAAAAAAAAAACAAAAAAAGCATGCATTAATGAGCTTATACATATATTCCTCCAAATTATAAAATGAACAAAATAATAATAATATAATAATAATTAATCTAGCTGCCTTCCTTCTGGATTAACTCTGAACAGGACAAAATAAGAAGCCATGCGTTCTATGAAATTTAAAAACAAAGCTCCAAAATATAGAAATAATCCAATAATCAAAGCAAAAGAAATTAGCACCCAAAAAAAAAAAAAAAAAAAACTAGGGAGTTTTAGCATTCAGGTCTTGAAGATTCAGAATGATAAAAAAGTGAAAATATCATTTTCGATCACTTCATTTCCTAACAATATATTATGAATGATAATGAAAATATGCAATTCTAGAACAATCCAAATTTCGAAGAAGCTTTTCTACAAAACCAAAAATGAAAAACAATTTGCTGAGCATCTTTTCTATTTTCTTCACCGGATTCTGGTCTTGAAACGATACCTTAACAGGAACTTAAAAAAAAAAAAAAAAAGAAAAAATTCCCAAAATCTGCCGTCACTACCAAATTTACGAGTGCACCTTATATTGATCATTTGAATAAGGAGCATCAACAATGAGAAACCAACTTTAAACAATATAATCAACCATTTATAAATGTTTCTTAGAGCACGAATGAATCAAATTAAACCCAATTAGAACAAAATCAAATCTGGGAATCCGCATTAATCAGAAAATAAGGAGGGTTGTGCTTATTAAACAAGAGAAATCAACAACTTTAACATTAGCAAAATAGAACCCAATACAAAAAGCGTTTGAATTCAAATTGGGGGGACAAAACATCACGAGAAACGCAGAATTTATAAACACGAATGAAACGAAAAGAAAAGCGGAAAACTTGAAAGAAGAAGAAAGTGCATTAGAGAAAAAGAGAAAGCCCAGATCCAAGAAACAGCTGAAGAACAGGAAAGAAGAAAAAGATCCCGCGATTAATAATAATAATAAGATTGAAAGAGAGAGAGAGAGAGGAGAGAGGGCTGACTTGGAGCCAGAGCGGAGAGTGGAGGCCATGAAGAACTTGGAAGAGGGAGATCTGAGGCAGCTGGCCATTGGAGGAAGAGAAAACGCCGGAAGAAGCTTCGGCGATTGAGCTGAGATGGTAGGATTCAGTCTCAGAGCCATTTTTTATTTCTTTCTTTCTTCTCTTTCTTTCTCTTGTGTTTGATTTGTTTGTTTGTGTTTTGCCTAGTGCCTTTTGCGTTCGGTTTTTGTACTTGAAGTCTCGTCCACAGAAACCCAAATAGTAAAGAAAGGAGAAAGAGAGAGAGAGAGAGAGAGAGAGAGAGAGAGAAAATTGGCACCAACTATGTTTGGGTGTTTGTGTATTTGTGAATTTGTTTGTTACTTTGTTTGTGGGAAAGAGAGACAGACGCAGAAAATGAGGAATTGATGAGAATTGATGAGAATAGAGAATTGGAATGCAATGGAATGGAATTGAATAGGGACGGGAATAAGGGATGCCAACTCCTGTTCATCTTTGCCTTTCCCTACCAACTATGTCTATATGTGCTCAAAAAATTTATTAAAAATAAAATAAATAAATAAAACTAAAACTATGTCTACACGTGTGAAGTGATTATACTACCTTTCCAAACTTGCTCTTTCCCATTTCCCTTTATTTGCATTACTACCCTTTATCTTCCGTTATTAATTATTAAGGGGGTATTTGGTGAATGAGTTTGAGTTAAGATTTTTAAGTTTCAATAGTAATTTGTATTGACTTTTCAGAAAAGACAAAAACTTTTTCAGAAAAAACAAAAAATTTTTTCAGAAAAAGACAAAAAAAAGTACAGTTTAACTTGAGTTAAACTTGTATGCCAAACAAGGCCTAAGGTGAGTTCCTTGGAATCACATGTCTAAACTTTTACCCTTTCTCGAATGATATCGATTAGAAAAATAGATAATGCTTCAAACTATTTACTAAGTAATGTGCAATGATATGTTCTCTTGCTGAGGGGGAAAAAAAAAATTAGATAAGTGGTGATACGTGTCTTCCAAACCAATGTTACAGTGGAAATCAATCAATCTTATAAACGAAATGATCAAGAATTCAACATAAGAATGTGCATGTCACAAGTCAAGATCCATAATCCAATGATCCTGATCATGAATAAAGATTGAACACCTAGTTACACTTTCGTTATCGTCATTTAAGATGAGCAAGAATCGAATCTGAGTTAGGAGCATGAGAAGTTTTAAGTAGACTTTTTTCAACTATTATATCTCTACCACTTATGATGATTTGATTAGACAATATTTGATAAACAAAAATTTGATATAAAACTATGGTTTGCAGACATAATCTTACATTAATTACATACTTAACTTTATTAAAAGGTGTAGAGTCTAAACTCCCACTCCTAATTTCGGAAAAAATTATATAGAACTTTAGGACATGAAAATCTTCTAACTAATAATGTTTTGTCATATTTCTTAAATTTTTATCTGAATGAAATTTTTGATGTCATTTGATTGTTAAAAGAATAATACAATAAGGACAATATATATATATTTTTTGTTATTGCACAAATCTTGCTATTTTATTTATTTATTTATTAATTCTGTCACAAAACACTAAAATCCTAATTTTCTTTATTTTTTCTTTTTTTTTTTTCAATGAAATTGATATCAAACTTCAGACAAGGCCAGCTCCACTAGACACGTAGAGAATTCTTTTTAGTGTTCTTTTTAGTATGGACACATCATTATATATCTTGCGAGCCAATTCTACAAAAAACTAAATATAGTTTTCTTTTTTTTATTTTGGCATCTAACCTTCTTTTTTTTTTTTTTTTTTTTTTTTTTTTTGGTGGTAAAAGTTTTGGCATCTAACTTAGTTTTTTTTTTTTTGTTTTTTTTTTTTTTGTGGTAAAAGTTTTGGCATCTAACTTAGTTCTATATGGATATGAACCAATTTACAATTTACATGGGACAGCCACTTAGAACACTATTAAAATATAGTGGGATTTTGCTTTCAAATGTCGTCCAAATAGTGAATAAATTGTTTTTTTTTTTTTTTTTTTTGGGGGGGGCGGGTTGGAACAACTATATTTTACCCTTGTTTTGAGGAGGTGGGAATGAAAGAGAGAATAATAGTAAAATTAAATTAGATCAATTAGGAAAACAGGAAGATTAAAAGGGTAATTTTGTGGTTTACTATCTATTTAGTAAATTAAGTAAGTATTTAACTGATTTCCTCTAAAGCGGGTATGCTAAATTATATCTCACATGATGTGATCCATTCAAAGTGCATATTGTTTTTGAAAGAAAATCATCATTGACTTTTTTTTTTTTTTTTTTGAAAAAAAGCGGATAATAGATGTACAATGATGGCGTCTCTAGATAATCTCACGAGAAGAGGGTCCCTTACATAATGATATGAACCCAAGATTTTTAGTCGAAAGAGTAAATATATTATCATCTCATCTAGTTACTCGGTGGTGAAAATTATCATGAAATAACGTTAGTATATAATAAGATTGAGACCACTAATTAATCACTATCAATTTTGTTGGTCGACAATGGCACGAGCAGCCCCAAAACAAATATCCACATTTTTCAACATCACCTGAATCTGATTGGCTATGTGTATCATTCCTAGCAAGTATGCGCCGTCAGGCTAACTAAATGAGCATACTAAAGTAGTTCAATATACTGCTTTCACGCGTAATATCAAATTTTTTTATTTATTTTTCCTTTTTGGATTCCGTAATTTTGAAGCCTAAGCGAGGGCAAACCTGTAAATCAGTATCAAAGCATTTATGTTCTTATAGTGGTATATATTCTCTTTCGTCTTGTAGGACCAATTTTACAATGTAAAATGTAAAAATAGGGATATATATACTATGCTAGATATTGTGTATAACCATGATATCAAAAAGTGTAAAAATATATTCTTTATTATTACTGGCAAGGATTATAATTTAAACATTTTGATTAATTTTATAGACCTGATTTATAAATGTGAGCAATTTTATATCGCACGTTATAAATTTTTGATATGAACCGTAAAGTTTGGATTAATAAAAAATTAATTTAATGGTTAAAAGTAAATTTTTATCAATTGTGAAAAAAAGAGACAGTTCCTATTAATATATATATATATATATATATGTACACACACATGTATAGAAGATGCGGTTTTGTTTTGTACATGAGTAGGAAGATGGAGAAAGAAATTGGAGGAGGAGGTGGGGTGGGGTGTGTGCAAGTGTGCAAGAGATGCAAAGCAAAAAGGAAAGTGAAAGGAAAAAACGGGGCAGGTGGTGTGAAGATAGAAAGAGAGGTTGAGAGGGTTGGCCAATAGAATGGAAACAAGAAAGAGATATATATATATATATATACACACACACACAGAATATCCCACTTGGCATCTCTCTCTCTTCTTTTGCATGCCTTCCACAACAACAACAACTATTTAGTAAAAAAAAACAAAAAACAACAACAACAACAACTAGTATCTCTCTCTCTCTAAATTTAATTTCAACTTTGTCTTTTGTCTCTCCTTATCTGCCCTTCACATGATTCAGCTTCAGTCCCATTTTAATTCTTATATTTTAAAGTATAATTATATCTTAAATTATTATACAAGTGATCTCACGTATTTTCAATTCGATTAAAAATTTGATTCTAACAATATAAGCTTTTTAGTAGGATTACCTCTCAAATTTATCATCTTTTAGCAACACGAATATCTCATAGAAAGAAAACCATATTCCCAATAAAGAAAATTTTAAATATAATACAAATCCTAATGTAAATTTTTCAAATTTAAGCCTTCAATTTGGTGAAAAGTTAGGGCCCATTTGAGGTCACGTTTGGGAGACGGTGTTTTTGGAAGTTAAAGATGGTTTGAGTTTTAGAAATATGTGTTTAGTGAAAACGTATAAAAACTTGAAATTTGTTCGGAAAAAAATTAATAATATGGATCTTGTTTCGTTTCTCTCAAAATTTTATGTAATTTGAAAAAAAAAAATCTAATTTCGACTTAAAATAATTAAATTATGAACTTTTAAAATTTAAATTTTTTAAAAATGTTTGGAAAAAATAAATAGTAAGAATTGGAGGAAAATAACAAAAAATGTTTGGAAATACCTTTCCAAACATTGACCCCAAGCAGGGACTTAATAGAATGAGGTACATTGCTATAATTTAAAAAATTCAGAAAGTACATTATCAAATTTTAGAATTTGGAGACAAATTACCAAGGGTATGTTTGGTAGGAAGGAGAGAAAATAGAAAGGAGTGAGTGATAGATCACTTAGGTGAAGGAATTAAGGGAGGGAGAGGTATTTCTCTTATGATATTTGGTATACAATTCATCTATCGATTTCTCTAATTTAGGAGAGATCAAAATTGGGATGTTTGAAAGAATTTGGATAGTTCCTCGCCTAATCTATTTTTTCCTCTTTTTTCTTTAATCAAACAACTATAAATGTAATAATCCTTCACTAATTCCTCCACCTATTTTCTTTCTTTTCACTTTTCTCTCCTATCAAATACACTTTAAATTATGATAAATTTAAAGTGGAACGGTACTATATATCTAACAATATATTATCGGAGTTGTTTTCAAGGGAGGTTATATAGTTGCGAAAAAAAGGATTTGGATCAAGATAAACTTGACACTTTGTCCATTTTATGGCATTGATCCGTCTATTGAAATGTATACTGGAAGATTAAAATGAGTCTTTGTTTATCGGGGCGGTTTTTTTTTTTTTTTTTTTTTTTTTTAATGATAATTAGAAGAGCTATATATGTTTTGTAATTCCTAAACATAAAAGATTAAATATTGAATTTCACTTAAATTTATGGGAGAATTTTATGTTTAATTTCTACATACTGTGATTATATAAATTAATGATGGAGGGAAGGATTCAATGGATCGAAATTTCATGCTTATATATATGTATTTTTTTGTGAAATCAAAGACAAAGATAGATAAGAAATGAGCTATGTATAGGACTTGTATATTTCTTTTAAAACGTCTTTTTAAAAGAAAAAAAAAATGATTCAGGAACTATTTTCGTGTTGAAATGACTAGTAATGCATTTTACATGATGAGAATATTTTTTCCAAACGCGACTACCCATTTCATCCATCATTTTCGCAAAAAATCAAAATCATGGTGCACTTGTTTCCGTTTCCGTTTACTTTTTTGGATCATCAGCTGTTGAACGTACGGATTGGATTATTCCAGGGGAATGAACGTAAACTAAGAAATGAGACAGCTACTTATAATTAAATTGAGAGCATTTATAAGACAATTAGTTGTTTATTCAGTTTGACGGTAAATTATTCATGATTTCACTATAAGGTATAGAGTGTATAAACAAAAAATTTGTTTTATTAAAGAAACATTAAACCGGATCCCTAACTGTAACAAAATATAATAAGAAAGATAATGACTAAAAAGAAAAAATAAAACAATAAAAATAAGGATTAGTGATTATATTTTATTTATTTATAAAAGTTTGTACTTGTCTATAATCTATTAAAGAGTTATATTAATCAAATTTGCTTTCCAGCGTTAATCTAATTACTAAAAGCTTAACAAAATAAAATAATCATGTGAATATTGATTTATTAACGATAAGCACATAAAATAAATTCAACGTGTATTTCAGTCAATCGTGAATATTTCACATGAATAGTAAAAAAGAGGGATGATTGTTTTTCATTGTCAGTTTTTCCAGACTATTGTTACAATATTCTATTTATTTATTTATTTTTATTTTTTTGAAATGGGCATTCTATTTAATTTAGATAGATATAGATGTAACATGGAAAAATTTGTTATCCCTAATTATTGTTATACCCTTACAAACAATAGTGTTTTATTAATTAATATATTTTATTACGTCTATCAGAAGGATGGTCCTTCGCAATCTTGCATAATTTTGGGACCAGCCTTGCCTAGTGTTTCTGGCATTGGTACAATCCATCTTATATTGAGGTTGTTCATTAAGTATTTTATTTTCGGTTTATAGAGATTGACCTATAAATATGAATTACATTATATTTAAACATACAGAAAAAAAAATCTACCATACCTTCTTTAAAATATTTTCGCCAACACATATAATATTAGAGAGTTCGTCGAGTACTTCAAGCTAATTTGTTTATCTTTTTGAAAGAAAAAACTGAAAAAAAGGTAATATATATATATATATTTATATATATACATGTATAATATTCTCTTACACTGTATCCGACTCTACTAATAATTATATTTTTTGAGAATATAGAATCTATTATTATAAATTTGAAATGTCTGATACAATAAGAGTTTTAATTTATAGATGGAGGTGAATCCTTCAATCATATTAAGAGCATAAAATATCAAGGGATGGACAGTGTTATTAGCTTTCTGTTACACATGACATAACTTAACTTATAGAAAAGGATAATAAGTTAGACACATCTGACAATAGAAATCCAAATTCGTTAATATAAGAAGAAGAAGTCTTCAAAGTTTGGACTATTATCAATATATCTGACTCCATATTTTGGAGATTTTTAATCAAGATCTCTACTTTTGTTGCTTCAAATGTTCATTTGAGTATGAATCCACCGCATTAGTCATTGACCTACAACAATAATATACAAATAATTAAAAATCTTGATAAGAAAAAAAAATGTAGAAAAATAATTAGATTTAGACTTCTCTCTTTTCATAAAATTTTCAGATAGGGTTGTTACATAACGGTCACTTTATTAAGCATGTATCAGTAGCGTTATTAGGCCATTCTGAAATTGCCAGAGTAAAGCAGAAATTCTCATTAAGAGAGACTTATAAAAATAACTTAAGCAACTCTTGTAAAGAGATACTGATATTGAAACTCTAAAAAAGAGACTCGTAATAAAACTCTCGTAAAGAGAGATTTATAATAATAATTGTAAAGAAATAAACAAAGCTAACGGGTCATACAGAGAGCAGATGCTCTAATATTACACGGCAACATAATTATTTAAAGGAAAAGGCAAAAATATATTATCCAACTAGAGAAAATATGTCACAACCGCATATGAAAAATGTTGTATCGTTAAGTCAACACACAGACAACCTCCATTTCAAAATAAAAATAAAAAAAAAAAAAAAAAAAAAGCACACGGACAATCCTGTGGGTATTTGATTGAGGATGACTACAATCAATATTGCGAGCAGCATTCCTCATCCTTGTCTTTGGTGGCGGCGGCCGTCTAGTTGCCGCATCTCGGCGGCAGCTTGTTGACGGGATCGGAAGCCCTCAATACTAGTGATGGGCAATATGGGCCTTGGCAAGGTCTCCATGGTCAGATTATCTGTGACAAATCGGAGCCAATTGTGGCCGTCATGTCCTCGCCTTCTGCTACATCCAGTGCGGCCTTGGCAGTTACTGCTGTGACGGAATTGGCCATGGCTGCTACTGAATTTTCATGTTCTTCTTCGCCGCCGTCATTTGTTCCTTCTTCCCCGTCTCTTGTGGAGGAGACGAGAGGTGCAGACAGCTCCGAGGGTGACAGACTATTCCTATGTTTATTTATACATCCACGAATTTAAATGCACGTGTGTGCTAATTTTCTCGTGTACCTTTGAAAGAAGAAAGCTATACTTGTGTGCATGTACATGAGTGATTTTCGATAATTATTCTTTTTTTATAAACATAAATAATTACAGATAAAATTATTAAAAAAATGTATATATTGATGATGTGAAATTTTATGTAACTTATTATTATAAGTTAAGCAACCTGTTAATCTTTTAAATGTAATTAAATAGTTTTTTGTATTTTAAATATGAGCAATTGATATTTGAAATGCATATTTGGAAATGAAATGGAATCATATATATATATATATATTTTTAAATGCAATAAACAGTTTATTTTAAGAGTAAGCTGAGTAACACTTATAGTGTCTAACACCTTATGAGATGGCTCCCTATATAATTTATCATTTGATAAGAGGTGGGACCATCTTATATTGATAAAAAAAACAAATCAACTTTATTTTTTTTTTTCATCATGTAATGTAATATGGTGAGGGGCACCTTAGCTGTATTCTTATTTTAATGTATGATAGCATATTTTTTGTTATGTTTGTAATTAATAGCATATTTTCTATTTTTTTCTTAAAATAATTTATTACTTTCTTTTTTTATCCTTATTGTTTAATAAGAATAAATCACATTTTCTCCAACTCTTCCAACAAATTCTTCTTCTTAGGGGCTGGTGAGAATCATCGTCATCATCTTTCTCTCCGGATTTCCTCTCTCTCTCTCTAAGAAGAATGATAAGAAATTGAAAGTTCTGTTATACGCGGATAAGGTGAAGGTTCTGTTACCAACCATCGACAATAGTTGGGCGTTGTTTTGCCGAAGAAAGTAGAAGTTGGATTTTAATTGAATTTAGACATTCTTCAAAAGTTGCAGAGATAAGCTCCGGTTTCTTTTATCTTCAAAAGAAAAAAAATAATATCAATTTTTTTTGTTGTCGGTCTTTACTTTCCCAAATTCAATTACAATTTATCTTTGTTGATGTTTTTATCTTGAAATTTTTCTAAGTCAACGAATTAAAAAAAGTCTAGAAACTAGACAAATACCATTTGAATGTTAGAATTTACCTTCTTTTTTTTAAAACATATTATCATTTTAATAAATTGACACTTTTTAAAATGTAAATACTAGATAAAACTAAGATTTAATTAAACTTTAGTTTTGACCTCTTAAAAAATACATTATTTTCTTTTTTATTTAGCATAATTAAAAGAAACCCTCAAACTAAAAAAATTTATTTACTAATAAATCCAGTATTTACTTTATTTTATCAGTAAATAATTGTAATTACTAAGTAAATAGTGATGCTTTATCTGATTTGAAAAATGAAAAAAAATTGTAAACATATTATAATAAAAGTAATAAATATTTACTGTAAATTACCTGATGCGAAAATAATAAATCCAATAATTATTGTGTAAATCCATTTTGTTTCACTTACTAACTCAAAAATAGTTTCGAGTAAATAAATGATTATACTGAGTTAAATAAACAGAATTTACTAATTAATTGTTTACCAGCTTATCTTTTAAATGCTGGAATTTTTCAAATTTTTAGTTTCTGTACCAAGTTTTGTATTTACGAGATAAACCAATATTATTAATAAGGTAAATTAGATTACTAACACGGAAATCTAATTATTAACCTGTAAATCAAATATTTGCGATATTATTTATAGGTAAGTCCAATATAGATGAGAGGTAATTGCAATTATTAATATGAAAATTTGATTATTGGTTGTTATATTATTTTTTTTCTGCTTAAAATAGTAAATTATTTTTATAATGTGAATAAATTAATAAAAACTAAAACAGCCCCCAATTGCTATATATCGCAGATCTGAACACCCACCCCGCGCCCCCACCCCCCCAACCCAAAAAAAAAAAAAAAAAAAAAAAAAAAGAGCCCAAACCCAGCCAAATTAGGCCAAAACCCAGATGTTGCGCCGAAGTTGTTGCCGTCACCCCAGACGGAGAAGATCGATGAGAGAGGCGAAGTTCGTGGCTCGTGGCTCACAACAACAGCTCTGCGATCTCATCGCCGGCTTCGAGATCTCGCGATGGTGTCATCGACACGGCACTTTCACGAGCACTCGTTGATAGAAAACGCAACCTACGGACGGCGAGGAACGTTGCAGTCTCGTCACCGCAACGAATTAGTCCCAGTCGCTGTCACGATTCCGTCCTAAGCGTCGTCGCGATTCCTTCCCAGTCGTGGTTGTCGCGATCTTGGTGACGTTGTGCTCTTCACCATCGCGACGACAATATCTGCAGAGAAAACCAGATCACTCTGTCGCCGGCGCAGCCTCGTTTGGCGACGAACTCCCTCGCTAGAATCTCGCGGCCGCCGCCCTTCGTCGTCGTCGTCCTCCTTCGTCATCTTTTTTTTTTTGTTTGTATGTAGTTAGAATATAAATCATTTTTCCTTAAAAAAATGTATATAAATCATCTCTTTAATTTATGATTTATCTTAAAAAATATTTAAAAAATCATGTCATCATGTTATTAATAAGTTGCCCATCTAAATTATATTTAATAGAGAAATACCTAACTTACCATATTTTTTTTATTTGTGATCAACACAATACAAATTCTTTATTTTTGACCAACATGATACAAATTTTAGTTAATTTTAGTTTAATTTTATGTTAACTTAGTCTAGTATTAATTTTTTATATCATGTTGGTGTAATGGTCTCTAACTTTGTGTCATTCAGGTACTTTCCTTAGCTTTGTGAGTTTTATGTTCATTAATTGTCATTAAATTTTTTGATCAACTACTTAACTTGTAACAATCATCCGATCAACATTATATGACTAAAACAACAATAACCATGGGTGAGTAAATATAAGAGTAACCATCGAAAACTCTTCCGTTATATATTTATGTGTGTGTAAATATATATGAAGAAATCTCAAAATTAAATGCTGATTTTGGTATTGAGTGAGAATATGCTAAAATGTGGTGGTTGAGTTTGCGTTTACATTTTCTAGAAATGGAAGCATTTCAGCAGAAATAAAAAATAAATAAATATGTACATATAAAATTGTAGAATTTACAAGGCTTGTTTGACAAATTATGACCAATATCTATAATAATGAATTATATAGTTTATGGTAAAAGAATCATGAAACCACGTCAAGACTCGAGCTAAAAACTTTCATAGGACTCTTTAACGATGTGTAGGCTTTTTTAATTATGGTGAACACTAGAGAGAGTTTTAACGATATGGGTGAAGAGAGAAAGAAGATATGAGAAAGGAAAAAGGAGAGACCAAAAAAAAAAAAAAAGGTTTTAAAATAGAAGGAGATGCATTTTAGCAAAATAACTAGGTTAATCAAAAGAGTTAAATTGATAAATGAGATAAAATGTCACATTACAGGACATCTAAATTGGGGTACAAAAGTAGATATTGGAATTCGTATTCCCAGTATTATTCTAAATGTATAATTATGGGTTGTGATATCATACATAAGTAAGTACCATATAATCAAATATATTAGATGGGAAAACCTTTCCAAGTTCGTAAAATTACAAAATCTAAATAAAGACAAAAATAATTATGAAAAAGAGAGAGAGAGAGAGAAGCCGAACTTCACTTCGAGACCAATTATACTTGTCTACCAAAAATCCAGCTGAAAGGAAAGGTTGCTGTTTCTTGGGCCTTCACGCCCATCACTTTGAGCACGTACAAAAAAAACTTATATAACACAGTACTAACAGTGTCATAATTGATTTGTGAAATCTGATTAGTCAAAACCTACTGCGAATTTCTATGGCAGGGATCTCACTTTTCACTATTTGTTGAAACTGATTTTTAACTGTTAAATTAATTTTTCAGTATGATTTATGAGATTTCATGCTATAAATTTATAATGTGCAATATATAAATACTCTCAGTCAAAAATCAATTTATTAAAATATTAATCTAATAATTAAAATAATAGTTTCTATTGGTATTGAGATTATATGATGTCAATTTTATGTGTGGTCTCACAGCCTATGTAGGGTGCAGTTGTGAATACATAATCTATCTCGTTTGCTTTTTGTTAATACGTCTTGACCACTTAATTGGTCCCTAAATTATGCTTTAAGTCCTATGCTTTTGGTTACTTAACTTTTGAAGTACTCGAGAGTTTGTACTCTCCAAACTTCCAAAACAAAAAAAAAAAAACAAAAAGGAAAATGTCATAAATACGGGAAAGTGAAGGGATATCATCCTTGAATTCCTTTTTTAGTAAAAAGGAAAACTAAATAAATACCAGATTCAGAATACAGACCATCCAGCTTTGTGTTAAGATCTACTATATTAAAATTTTAAGTTATATCACATCAGATTTGCATTAAAATTGTATTTCATGACATGTTAACAGAATTCGATGAAAATGTCATAATCTTATAAGGAGTCATGTATGGTTTTGACTAATATTGGCTGTGCATGGAAATATGTTTAATAAATGTATGTACATAACGAGAAACCCGTGTGAAATGGGGGGGGGGGGGGGGGGGGGGGGGGTGAATCAGTAAATACTTGGTAGCTTTACTATAAAATAAGCGCATAAAAAAAAATCTATTTTTATTAAGACGCATGATTCAATTGAACACTCATTTTCTCGACCACTAGCTCTCTCTCTTTGGAGTACTACATATACATATACATACACACACACACACACACATATATACATATATATGCACATATATATATACTTACACAACTGAGTGGGTGACCTATAGAAGTAACTTTCTCATGCATATGCGTGGTCTATAAATATGTATGTGTATGAATATATATAGAGTTGCAAAACCGGTCTATTTTTTATACAGTTAAGAAGTTGTATTGGGCCACATCTATGTAAAGTTAGGGTAAGAAGTAGCATCGACGTTGATTACAATCCAGCTTTAAAGACAGTATCCTTGAAGCATAGATGAATGAAATACACATTTATGGCGCCCAATAAATCCAACTGCAAGGTGTTTTCTTACAACCAGAAAAGCCAACTCAAAATGAGTTACACGACCTGATAACATGGCTAGCTAGCCAGTACTTTTCTATAAGAGTAGTTGAATCTTAATTATTTACAGACATGCATACATGTCTAATACACTCGCGCGCGCGCGCGTCTATATATATATAGAGAGAGAGAGAGAAACGAAGGCAAGTTAGACCTAGAGGGGACTTAGCTTATGTTTGATAGGGAGGAAAAAAATAGGATAGAAAGGAAATGTGGAAGTGATGGAAAATAAGAATGATGGAAAAGAGATTGTTTTTCTTTAATGAGTTTGTTACGAGCAAAAGAAAGAAAAAGAATTTACCTTCATTTATTTCGTATTAAAAGATAAAGGGAGAGAAAAGATTAAAATCTTATAATTAAATTACTTTTTATTATATATCCATTATTAGTGTATAGAAATTATAGAATAAAAAATGTTTAAAAAAGTTAAAATGGTAAATTTGTACTTTATAGTCAACCATCAACAATATATTTCCTTCTCATAATCCATCCGATTTAGAAAGATAAAAATGGTGAGCCCTATGACTTAAAATCCCTCTTATTTTCTCTTCTTACTTTTCTTTCCTCTCTACTAAACAAGCACCAAAGGAGTTTTCCCTTCCCTTTTCTCTCCCCCTTTTCTTTCGTACCAATAATGATCCATCACACGAAAGCATTAAGCCCCCTTAACTTTTTTTTTTTTTTTTTTTCTCTCTCTCTCACCTGTTTATCTGTGTATAGATATGAGTATATGTCTAGAAAATTACATAAAGCACCCCACCCTCATCCCCCAATTCATATGATCCCTCAAATTTTATCTATACAATTAGTAGTCTCTCAAACAAACCGTCGTGACATCGTCACTGTATATACAAACATAAATATATTTATGCACGTATAATAAAATGTGTATAATCGAATCGGTGCAAATGAAATTCTAATCTAAGTAAAACAAAACTTGAGGGAAAATGTGGGACATGTGTATATAATACTATATAGAAGTTATGTCCATAAATTAATAACATGTTATAATTGTGAGGTGAGCTAAAAGAGAGATCTCACGCTCTGAGAATAGTTAATATGTATCAAAGGGGGGAAAAAAAACATATTAATTCAATATTTAAATACAGTATGTATTCCTTTAAAATTCAGTTTTTCTTTCGATCATTAGAACTTGCTATTTGGCAATGACGGGAGGTGGCTCTTTTTTTTTCCCCCTCCTAATTTAATAAAATGGGGTTTTTTTTTCCTCCTAATTTTAATATAGTGGGTATGTGTATAAATTAATCTTGACCCCTCTTAAATTATTAGTTCTTTGGGCAAACAATTTGAATTTTAATAAACAAAAACTGTTACATATAAATAAATATGTTACTATAATATTGATTAAAAAATTTGTAT